>CM062292.1:238710420-238910420 GCA_031216915.1 Pictodentalium vernedei
CACTCTGGTGTTTGAGGATGCTAACAACATGGCTCCTATAAGCCCCTATCTCCTATATGGCTCCTATATAGCTCTTGATGGGAGCGCGGTGGCTCAGTGGTAGACCGTAGGACTTCTATGCAAGAGGTCCCGGGTTCGATCCCCGTCCGGGACGACCCGCGTTGTGTCCATGGGCAAGGCACTTTATCCCGGTTGCCTACATGGGGGCGCGATGACGCCGTGTACTAAGGCGTCCTGCACGTCGATGGTGCACATGTCTTCAAGCGCTGTAACCCTGCTTGGGCGGAGCTTGAACAGAGTTAGAATGCTGAGGAGCTGACAGTTGCTCGTCGATGCTCGGTAGTTCTCTCGGGTACTCCGGCTTTCTCCACCCGTAAAACTGTCACGGTCACGATTAGCCATTGTGCATAAGTATGTGACCTTACCACTATACCCAACGTAACGGCCAAAACCGGCCAGCGCTATTCTCAAAAATCGCCAATTAATTTTCATTATTTTTTCATTTTTTGTATCAAAAACATAGGTTATGACCCCTGGTTGGAACGAGCTCGTCGAGCTTGTTCCAGCGAGGGGTCAAAACCTATGTTTTTGAGACAAAAAATTAGTTATTCAAGAATTGTTTTTGCAAGTGTCGTCTACTTTTCATGTTAGGTAAAGGGTTAAACGCCAATAAATAAATAATAGCTCTTGGTAGTCTTACCATCGGCTTCCACCTTGTTTTGAACTATCTGCGCATTGATTAGCCTGTATTGTAATCACCTTTAGTGTGGTGTTCTTCCAAGCCAGAAAATAAGCAGACTGTCATCTGCAAAATGAGGTTCCCAGAGGGTGAATTTAGTGATGCTACCCTGCACCGCAGGGTAGCATCACTAAATTTACCCTCTATGAACCTCAATCTGAATCAGGGTCTCAAAACTATACAGAAAGAGAAACCTAGAGGATAAACTGGCCGCACTGTGTGGGATAGCATCATCAAATTCACCCTCTGGGGACCTCACTCATTCTGCAAATGTCAGACTGCTTATTTTCTGGCCTGTGTTCTACCCCACTTGTACGATTACTGCCTTATACCCTTATTATTGGCTCTCACTATTCTGCTCTGTTCTAGAGAGTTCCACCATTACTAAGTTGTGGTGCTACTACCTCTCGTCGTACCTATCATTACACTACTGCCGCTACGTGTCCCGGTTCATATCACTATCAAAGTTGTTTTCTCCTACAAGAAATAGTCGAATACAGTCTGATTGATCTAATGACTTGCTATACCTGTTCCAAGCTCCCCTTATATCCAGCAGTTACTGAAAAAGTCAATGCTCAAACGACTCGAATCCCAATCGAGCAAATGAGCTATAGAGTAATTGCTCTTCCGACTCTTAGACTCATTTCTGAAAAAGGGTTTTCTATGGCCTAAACGGGATTGAGTAAGTGGGGTGCCGAGACACGCTCATGGAGGAATTACTCTCATGGCTATTTAGCTCGTTTGTTGAAATCATAATCCATTTGTCTCCTTTCTCGATACCCCGCTTAAATAATTCCTTTCAGATTCCTTTTTTCCGAAATGAGTCGAAGAATCGTAAGAGAATTTGCTCTTTATGCAATTATGAACAGTTGCACTTTCGCTCATTCGCTCATTGAGCAATGCGAGCAATTGCTCGTTAGCGTGAATATAGACTCGTCAAATTAGAGTGGAGGATACCATCAGTGTTCAAAGGGTCAAGCACGTTTGTTGGAACTTGGTGGGTTTTTCGTTCTCGTTTAGCAACAAATCCCTACAAAAGAGAGATAAACCCTAACCCATTGTTTGAATGAGTGAGGACGGGGAGAAAGTGAACCCTATTGAATACTTCTCAAAAATCTGGAAGACAAACCCCGCGACATACATCTCTCACACACTCCGTCTCCCACAAAGGCACAGATAGATCTATTGACAGACCCAGACCCACAAACCTGACAACACCCAAAGCTTAGAAACAAATATATCCCCCACACCCTCTTACACACCGAGTCATTCTAAATTCCTCCAAAATAAATTTATAATTGTATCCTTCAAAATCACACAACCATTGTTGCCCACAAAGGAGCACAATTATTAAAAGACACAGCCTCGGAGACCCGATTACGCATCGCAATACCTAAAACATAAAAGACAAAAAATCCTCACGTATGCACCCTCTTACATACAAAGACGTTTTTGTTCACATTCAGACAAAGGTATCGGAACTAGTGGAGCACAGGGGTGCGTGTGACTTCTCTTTCCTCCGCATAGCATGACATTGTGAAACACACAGACTACTGTTTTTGTACGGTCTCTTTTTTTTCCTTTTTCCTTCTTCTTCTTCTTTCTTCTTCTTCTGCTTCTTCTTCTTCTTCTCCTGTCTTCTGTGTTCTAAGCACTTCCTTGTCAGCACGATAACTCGAAAACGAATTATCCTATCTGGCTGATTTTTTGCATACTGGTAGACAGTCACAAGTTCTCGGCATCCTTTGTTTTTTCAGATCGCTAGAGCCCTTGAGTATGGCCCAGTCGGCCACGGGGTTTTCATAGCCTCTAATTTCCTGTAACAGTAAATTATGCTGAAGCAATACTATGTTATATTTATTCACATTGGAGGCAATGTAGACAATCAAGTTACAGCAGTGAAGTTAGCTGTTATTTTAATCAGGTGTCAATTTCATCCTTAAACCAAGTAGAGATACACCCTTTGCTTAACAAAGAAATGTATAAATTACTCAGTTCAATGCTTTTAACCCTCTCAAGACTTCAAAGTGGATTCCAAAGATTTTATTTCATGCAAATTGAGAATAACGAAAACCCTTTCCATGATCACAATACTACTCTAAGCATCATTCAAATAAGTGGCAGGGCGCAAAAATGCCCATTTCTGATTCATTGATCGAACCCTTTGAATGTTGTGCACATACATGCTTTTTTCTGGTTTCTTGGAAACAATTGTCTGATTTTTGTTTGAGTATCTTTAAATACTGTTAACGAAAACCTATTTCTGATTTCTTTAAAAATATTTTACCCCCTCCCCACCCCCACCCCCCCCCCAAAAAAATAAGCCTTCATAAACTCTCTTTCAATTTGTTTATTTCTGATGCTTTAACCATTTTCACACAGACATGAATTTACTGGATGCAATAAATTCTATTTCTCTAGTTCCATATTGAGTTTAACAATTTGAGTGTTTGCAAATGTGCCAATATCCTGTGATGTACTGCCTGCTGATATAAACGACTTTAGCTGTATTTGGCCAATGAATCCGACCTTCTCCATGTTCGGTCCAATCCTACGGGATGGAAGATAGTTAAAGTAGAATAGATAGTCCGAAGCCTTGATATGGGGTATCAGTGCGTTTGTTGATACGCTGTTATAATACATGGCGTGACACGGACGTCGTCCGTCATTTCAAAACGCTCTATATATTTAACGGTGTACCCCATGTGACCGTGATGGTCGTCACATAAGTGAAAGAAAAGTTCACTGCTGATACCCACCATATTGTTTGACTGCGCTATAATACAACCCCACCCCACCCATTGGCTCAATCTCATCCCCCACCCCACCCACCCCACGCCCCACCCCTTCAGGTTGGGAATGGCTGAATGCGAATAAACGAACAGGACCGACAGCATGTGGAATTCATTCGCAAAATGCAATTTAATTAATTTATTTGTAGATAATAAATATATCACAGGATATTAGCACATATGTCGATTTTAAAATTGTCTTTTTACCCAAAACAGGTTTGATTAGCGTACCAATTAACCCTTTGAGCTCTGGTGATATCATCCAAGCCAGTTCAGTGCCATCAATTTGAGGAGTCTACATTCGTTACATCGGGAAAACCAATCAATATGTTAAACGCGCAGCCTTTTGGCTGCGCGTTGAAAATTTTGCTTGGTCGACCACACAAATTCACTTATCAACTATCTACTTTACGAATTCATGACATATCAAGACCCTGGATGGGAAAAACGGCCTTTTGGGTTCAAAGGGTTAAAATGTATTGTTTTCATGATTCGTTTCACCCCTATAGCTTCTTTTCTCTGTGTGTGTGTGTGGAGGGGGGGGGGGGGGGTGTTTTAATTTTCGCTTTACCCATGGTAATGCACTCAGGGACGTAACTAACATTTATTTATTTATTTATTTATTTATTTATTTATTTATTTATTTATTTGGGGGAGGGGGGAGCTTGAGCACGTCGTGCTCGACGGTCATATCGTCAAAACTATTTGGAACATTGCTTTTATCAAAGACTTATACGATATAAATACATTCCATTGATAAAATATTTATATGGCACAGGGAATTTATTACGACAGTGTTTTCAACTACACATGAGCTGGGTTGAAGGGCTCGATATGGTTATAAAAATCATTTGTTGTTAATTACTCTCTCTCTCCCTGGATGTGGAATTCTACCGATATTACCCATGGTAATGCACTCAGGAACGTAACTAACATTTATTTATTTATTTATTTATTTATTTATTTATTTATTTATTTATTTATTTATTTGGGGGGGGGGAGCTTGAGCACGTCGTGCCCGACGGTCATATCGTCAAAACTATTTGGAACATTGCTTTTATCAAAGACTTATACGATATAAATACATTCCATTGATAAAATATTTATATGGCACAGGGAATTTGTTACGACAGTGTTTTCAACTACACATGAGCTGGGTTGAAGGGCTCGACATGGTTATAAAAAATCATTTGTTGTTAATTACTCTCTCTCCCTGGATGTGGAATTCTACCGATACACTGAGTCGGACATTTATTATACTTTTTAACTTGTGTTCATTTTTTTTCCCGACAAACCTGGGCAAGCAAGAGATTTTGCCCAACTGAGTATTCCAAAGCTTGTTTATATTTTCGCCGGGCAAGCGAGGACGTCTGCCCAGCTTGATAATTTCATGCCCAACCTCTGCTTGACGAATGCTCGGGGGATTATATGGGAGAGTATCACCCCTAGAAGTTACGCCCCCAAATGAACTGCATTCCGTTTGTTAAAAGGTTCACCTCTTTGCAGGTTACCAGCTTGGCCAATAATGACCACAAATGTTGCGCACATACATGTGATATAATCTTAACATCAGTTGACCATTATATTACCTAACTTAATCGCTCGGATCAACACCGCTGATGCCAAACTAATTGAATTTGGAGAAAGTAATTCTGTTTTATTGCCAAGCTGACACCAAATAATTAGCGGCAACCACTGGTTTGTTGTGTGGAATTAATGAGTTGTTTGGGCAATTAGATAGTCCCGTGGAGCTCGACGCGATTTGGGATAGCACGTAATAAACGTATTTACTTAGGTTGTGGTTTCTTATAGTAAGAATGGTGTATTACTGATATATCCGCATTACAGACACTCCTCAATCTCACAAAGACCCCCCCCCCCCCCCCCAAACACACACACACACACCACCCCAATGCACAATGCGTTGAGTGTGGGCTATTGTGTTAATACGAACGCGGAGCAGAGTCTCCACTCACGCTCACTTCCATGATAAAAAAACTAGAAACGCAAGCAATGTTTCAATCAATGGTCCGTTGTCTGAACTCTGCCCTCAGCTTCTTCACAATTTAGGACTTATTATGTGGTTGAAAATCCACTCCATGGGTGCTTTATTTATACTTCACTCCCACATACTGTAAGTGTTTTTTTTACTCCGAGTGTGAACAAGACGGGGCTCGAAAGAGTGCAACAAATGCCAACACAGTCCCTGAGAAAAAACGATAGTAGACAAAGAAACTAAAAAAAAGAAAACTAAGTGACGGTCTAGTTTTGCTTGATTATTTTTAGCTGCGACATGCAGCTCTATAAAAATGCAAAATGCGGTAAAGTCGATCGGTCGGTATGTCTGTCTGTCGGCCTGTCTGTCTGTCGGTCTGTGGCCAACGACTTTTAAACTCGATCACTTTTTTAAATACTGGGTGGAATGACATCAAGTTTTGTATGCAAGTGTACCATATTGAATTGTGGACCGATGTTCAATGCAGGTGGTATTTGGAGTTACTGCCTTTGAAGGACTTGGAATTTGTTTTATTTTTACCATCCGTCGCAGCTTATGTGCGAACTCGCATTTTGTTTTTAATTAAACACTCTGAAACTTGTGTCAAAAATATAAGATACAAAAAATTAGGGCTGTTGCAAAAATGCTCCAACGTATAAGAATTGAACGCAAAAACGAAGCCCAAACAGTAGTTACAGTACAATATGTATTATAATCGAATGGGGGCGCGGTGGCTCAGTAGGTAGAGGTGCAGGCTGCAAGCCGAGAGGTCCTCGGTTCGAATCCCACCTGCGGCAACCGCGTTGTGTCCTTGGGCAAGACACTTCACCCCCATTGCCCATGTGGGGGCACGATGACGCCGTGTACTAAGGCGTACTGCACGTCGACGGTACGCATGTCTTCAACCAATCTAACCCTGCCTGTGCTGCAGTGCGGAGTTACGATGTTGTGGAGCTGGCAGCTGCTCGTCGTTGCTCGGTGGTTCTCTCCGGGTACTCCGGCTTCCTCCACCCGTAAAACTGTCACGGTCATGATAAGCCATTGTGCATAAATATGTGACCTTAAACATCAATAAATAAATAAATAATTATAATCGAATACATCATATTCTACCGTACATTATTATATACATTTTAATGTACACATTCAGACTAGCATATAGACATGGCTGTAAAGACATTTGCACGACAATACAAAAATATTCCCCTTCTTTGAATTCGTACCTTGGTTGACCATTTTTTAAAATTATTCCTGTGAAAATATTCCAGCTAATAATTTTATTTTAATTTATTTGTTTTTGGTCTGAGTTACTTAATAATGTGTTGAACACGAGAGAATAAAACTACTGTCAGATCTACGTTGCGCCCCCACCTTAGAGATGGCCGGCAGGTGGCCTCAAAATGAAGATGGTGACCAATTCGGGTATAACTTCAGAACAACCAGGCGAAAAAAATAAATGGTTTAGTTCAGGTTACATAATAGAAAAAATAAGGCTGCTCGGTCGAGATATTTTTTTATTTAGTTTAATATTCTATTTTCTCATACAATCGCTTAACTCTTTGCATGCTGCTGGCGGATATTCCTACCCAGCACAGGGTTTCTCTTGTCACTGATGTAAGTATAATTTGGGCACATTTAAACATATTTTCCCCTGTAAATTGAATGGACTTTTCCCCCAAGGATTTCTTGTTATATTTAGATTAATTTTTCATCAACTCTAGTCATGGCTGCTTTACAGCAGCCATGACTAGATTTGATGAAAAAATATCTTGAAAATACTCAGCAGGTTAACAGTTAACCCTTTACCCACCGAAACGGGAAAAGCCTGTAAACTCCTATCTGCAAAAAGACACCATTCAAATGTTATTATTTTTTCATTCTTTACTCAAAAACATAGCTTATGATTCTCATTGGAGCAAGCTCGCTCCACTGATGCGGTCATACAAACGTTGTTTCGGCATAAAATGGAAGTTTATAGTTATCGTCTGCTTTTCTGGTTAGGTGAGGGGCTCAAATATATTGCCGATATGTACGGTGTACATATATTTATATATATCGTTTTAAATAGATGTAACTTTTTTGGCCAAGAGCTCATAAAATTAGGGATTTTTTTTCTCTGGAAAATGGCATATGACCTATCATTGGAACAAGCCCCATGAGCTCGTTCCAATGGTGCGTCTTAAAACTGCGTTTTGGAAGTAAAAAAAAATGCAGATTTTAAATTTGTGAATATTATTTGTAATAATATTCACAAAAATGTATCCGAACATAATGTAAGGTTTATACAAGAGTTTAAATCTTTCAAAGAACTATCAAGCATAGCTTGGAATAATCTTCCAACATAACCACTGTGATCTACTTGAAGGTGTATAATTATTCCTGGTATAGTGGTACTAGTTCCTTAACTAGCAAGTAGTGACCACGGGGTGAGTTTTGTCAGTCTCAGTGGTTACAAATCAACAAACAGGGTCATTTTGTGTCCGAAAGTTTCACGTCGTTGGTGGAGGAAACCAAAGTACCTGCCAGACTTAACAGAAGCATTAAACCGACGGGATAACAAGGGTACCATAGAAGGGGTTAGTAATTTAGTGTCGCCATGCTCCCACTCAGAGGGGAGTCGGTCGGGAACAAGTTCCTTTGCCAAAGAGGCAATACAATAGATGCTGGTCGACCTTTCCATCTGGAATATAATGCACTGACCAATGAGCCACAGCTTTTCAAGTAATATATATTTCCTTGTTCGGACATGGCGGACATTTTGTATATTATGATGAAGCCGGAGAACCCGCATATAACCACCTAGCAACAACAAGTAACTGTAAGAATCTCCAATTTATTGACACGGCACGAGCATCGATTGAACGCAAGTGTACCCTCATCGTTTACTACTGCCTAGTACATACCACCACCGTGCACTTACATTCCAAGCAGTACAGAAGTGATGGTAGTAGAAGATGCAGTAATAATTGTTGCTGTATTAGTAGTAGATGGAAGCGAAGTGTCACGGTGATTACGGCATTGAACTTCAAACCGAAAGGTCCACGGTTTGATCCCCACCAGGGGTAACGGCGTTGTGTCCTAGGGCAAGACACATAATCTTGATTGCCCATGGGGGTGTGGGGGGGGGGCACACTGGCGTTGTGTACTAAGGCGTACTGCACGTCGATGGTGTACTTGTCTTCAATCCATGCTAACCTTGCTTGTGTTGTGTTAGTACGCTTGGAGTCAGACAGTTGCTCGGAGGTTCTCTCCGGGTACTACGGCTTCCTCCACCCGTAAGAGTAGCAGATGTTGTTGTCATAACCGAAGTAAGATACACACTTTTTCTTTGGCAGTCTAACAGTACGTAACATTGCTTGTTTAAGCAGACGACACTTGCAAACAAAATTCTTGAATAACTATTTTTTTCATTTTTTGTCTCAAAAACATAGGTTATGACCCCTCATTGGAACGAGCTCGACGAGACAAAAATTTTTAAAAATAGTGAAAATTAATTGGCGATTTTTGTGAATAGCACTGGCCGGTTTTGGTCGTTACGTTGGGTAAAGGGTTAATATTTGGTCCCACGCTTATCGTTGCAGTAATTAAACAGATCTTCTGGGAGCCACTTTTCACTAATAGCTTTTAGTGTCCATCATGAAATTCGAGAAGACCACAGACACCTACTGTCTTGACAGTAAGCGGTTGCATATTGCGAATGTTCACCCGCTGAAATGAATCGTAATGAGGCGTCTTCTTTGAGAACGCAGCTGTCAAACCAGTTATGCAAAATTACTGCTCATCGTGATTTATAAGAAATAAGAATTACATGGACGAATACGAAATAACGTTATATCTTATTCAAGGTGAAAGAAAAACTCCTCTAAGTGCTTTCACCGAATAACACCTCCGGGTTCATTCTTCAAATCATCTTTAAAGATCGTACGCCGTCTTTGTCACGCAACAGTGTTACTATTAGCTTCTTTAGAAAATGAATATTAAGGACCATCAGCGACTGGGGAGGGTGGGGGTATGGGTGGGACTCGAGCAGCACTTTTCAGAAAACATGTCAACCTTACACCGTCCCTTTAGTGGAACAAGGTGTCACCTGCAATGCTGAGGTAATGTTCCGCTCAAGGAACGATATACCGCTCATGCCCGAAACCTATGACAATGTTTTTTGTACTCCAGACCTGAGTAGAGAGAGAACCACAGAGAGAACCACAGAGCAACGGCGAGTAATGTCGGACTCCTCAACGTACCAACTTCGGAAGCTGGGTTAGTAATGATTGAAGCCACGTGCGCCATAGACGTGCAACACGCCTTAGCACATAACGCCACCGTGCCCCAACGTGGGCAATCGGGATTAAGTGCGTTTCCCAAGTACACAACGCAGTTACCCCTGGTGCGGATCGAACCGCCAATTTTCCGGTTTGAAGTTCAATGCCGTAATCATTGAGCTTCCGCGCTCCCCTCTTGTACGTCGTGGGCTGGTGACCTTTAGGTGAGAGCTAGTGATCTTGGTCATGAAGAAACACGAATAAATAGTTTGCTTCAGGTTACAGGCAACAGAAAAAAAGGTTGTTCGGCCTGTAATTTTTATTTTAATAGTTTGTTTTCTAATACACTCACTAAATCCTTCACCCTACGTAATGACTAACACTAGCTAGCGTTATTTCAAGCGGTCGTTTAGGTGGGCGCAGTGGCTCATTTGGTAGAAGTGCAGACTGCAAACCGAGAGGTCCTCGGTTCGAATCCCACCTGCAACAACCTCGTTTTGTCCTAGGGCAAGACACTTCACCCCCTTTGTCCTCATAGGGGCACTGTGGCGTTGTGTACTATGGCGTACTGCACCTCGATGGTGCACTTGTCTTCAACCATTGCTAACCCTGCTTGTGTGGAGTTAATACGTTGGGGAGTCTGACAATTGCTCGCAGTTGCTCGGTGGTTCTCTCCAGGTACTCCGGCTTCCTGCACCGGTAAAACTGTCTCGACACGGGGAAACCCTAGCTGTCGAATGTGTCGTTAAACCCCAATAAATAAATAAATAAATAAATAAATTAACTGTTTATATTAAGTATCGATCAATACAAGACGGCGCCATTTACATAAATCGCCATTGACATTCTATTATTTTTTTTAATTTTGTCTCAAAAGCATAATTTATGACACCTTATTGGAACGAGTCCGTTCCAATAAGGTGTCATAAATTATGTTTTTGAGACAAAAAATGTAAACTTTTTAATATTCAATAAATTAGTATTCAAGTGTCGACTGCACTTCTGGTTAATTTTAACATTATTTTATCCCGCAAGTGGACAACGCATGCAAAACATGTACAACAGAAAGATATACATTACATTGTATAATTACGCGGTCTTATGTGGCCGATTCCCTAGGTAAAGGGGTTTGAACAATACGTTTTCGAAAAGAGGGTCGATGTTGTATGGAATGATCCGTAAGAGCTGCATTTGATTTCTTATTTGGAAGAGAGAAGGAGAAGAAGAGAGAGAGAGAAGATCATCTGTCGCTGGCCGATGCAGAAAATTCGTTTTATATGAAGGGTTAAAATCTATTTATTTAAGCTTATTTGTTTCACAAGGATTATGCAACTTATATTAACGCCCTCTCCTTGGCTCAATGGCGCGGGTGTGTGCTATGACGTTCGTAGCTGCAACTTCGTGGTCTCGCTCTTCTCGAATACTACGAAGGGATCTTTAGCCTGCATGGAGTGTATCTCTCTCCACACAAAGGGCAGCCATTTTACGTCCCCACCCGACGGTACGCTGTGACTGACTAAACCCTTTGTTCTGTGACAGAACTAGGGTTAAAATCTGTCGCTTGTATTAAAGGTTTACATGTGTTTGAAGTCAGGCCAGTAAGTATCCTGAGATGTCGTTTTAAATGAATAAAACGTTTTTGCCAAGCGCTCATAAAAAGATTAAGATCAGGCATTAAAATTAGGATCTGTCGGAAAATCTGAACCATTTCATCTTCTTTTCTTCAGCCTGGAAAACTAGGGAGCGTGACAACCGTTACTTATTCCCAGTTCCTTGTTCGACATTCGTTATCAACCGATTCGGTTGATAACGAATGTCGAACAAGGAACTGGGAATAAGTAAAGATTGTCACGTCAGTAAGAATACCTAACACTAACCGTTCTTGGTTTGCTCACTGCCGGTGTGACAGGAATGGAAGTCCGTAGGAAAATTAGTCTCTCTGGACTATTATTCCGCGGAATTATAGTCCTAGGTCTAACATTTCTAGGAATAGTAGTCCGGCGGATGTTAGACCTAGGACTATAATTCCGCGGAATAATAGTCCAGAGGGACTAACGTTGCTACGGACTTCCATTCCTTTTACACTGGTCTTCAACATAACATACCAACAGGTAATTACACAAGCAAGAAATTAGCCCATTTTAACACAGTGGAAAACGTGGTGAAAAATATTTTGACTACCTCGCCCCCCTCCCCCCCCCCCCCCCCCCCCCCCACAAACACACACTTTATTCAGCAGGGCTACGCTCTTAGAAGTATCCATGCACCTTCCCTGTAATTTCGAGACACAACGGATATTGAGATATATTCAAATCAGTTTATTGTGCTTTTTACACCTTTACGGTCAAGTGTACAGTATAACAAATAACATAGTAATAGTTGACAATAACATAGTAATACATCAGAAGTACAAGTTATGTCTTTTCGTCTATTGACTGGGTGCCAGAAGCCCATAATTGGGTCTCACTGGAAGGTATTGGTACCACAACTAAAAATCTTCATGTTCTGTGGATATGTTTCAGACTCAGTTGAAACAAGAAAACATTTTCTCCATATTGAGTCGTCCTGTTGCAATCCATTGCAGAGTGTTCACGGGGATTCTCCAATAAATTGCAACAAGGCAAATCCACGTGAACAAATTCTGGTACTACAATTGGTCTGGCACTCTACCAGTCAAACCGGACTCCTTGTTTGTGGAACTAAACGTTTAAGCGAAGTATGACTTTTCACTTTAGTATACCAATATACCATGTCTTGGAACATGATAATGTAATCCTTTGTTCTTGCTCTATGGTGCAATATGTATATTTATTTCACGGTAACTTCGGAAATTGAGTATTATATGAGACCGGTGTCGACGTGGCTTAGTTGATCGGGAGATTGCCAGTTCCCTTTCTTTTTTAACCCATGGTATGTATAATTTTAATGTAGAGCCATACCTAGATGAATCACAAAACACCGCAATGCCCTAACTAAACGAAGAATAAGTTGCCATAATCTTGGCATTGAGAGGGGCAGGTATATGGGACTAGCAGAAGAATTCAGGGTATGCGAACGTTGCAGGGTTGGAGACAACGAAACACATTTCATTCTCCACTGTGAGATTCTGGTAGATGAACGAAAACACCTTCTTGGACACAATTTTATTAGTAACAACAATTTTGGTGCTTGTAATGACACAAACAAATTTAAACTTATAATGCAATCCACCGACAACGGGTTTCTAAACAATGGATATTAGATAGGGATTGCTCTGATACTTTGCGATCATCACAATGTTATTACAGTCACATCCTGTTGTTTATATTAATCTGATGCTATTGAATTATAATTTGTAATAAATCTTTGTCAAGTCACGGACTTTACATAACAAACATGGCAGTTATTTGAGTAAGCAATGTCTATTACCAATTAATTATAGATCGATGCGAGATCAAGATACGTTCCTTTCCTACTGTTAGGACGGTAGGGGTACGCTAATCTTATCAAATATCCCCTGATATACCGCTGTTTTGTGAACAAGTGTCCAACTAACGAGCCGGATAATTGAAGTTGTGGTGAAGTTGGGGGAAACAAGTGTCATACGTCTGATTGCTGCATGCTGATCAGTTACGTAACTAAGATTGTTGCCTATAATTTCCAATACCAAACATCAATAATTCTCGTGCGAAGAATATTGCAAGCATTATTTGTGCTCTAAAGTAGAATCTATATCATCTATAATTATTTATTTATTTATTTATTTGGGTTTAACGACACTTTCGACAGCCAGGATTACCTCACGTCGGACAGTTATACAGGCGGAGGAGGTGCCCCCACATGCGAATCGGGATGAAGTGCCTTGCCCAAAAAACATGACGCAGTTACCCCTGGCGGGGATCGAACCGTGAACCTTCCGGTTTGAAGTTCAGTGCCCTAACCACTGAGCCACCGCGCACCCATCTATAATTGCCACACCATCACTACTACTACTACTACTACTACTACTACTACTACTAGTAGTAGTAGTAGTAGTATTGTTTACCTCTACTATTGATAACTACTACTACTACTCGCGGGCGTCGCGAAGATGACCAGCTGGGATGGAAGGGCTGGCAGCTTGATTTCTCCCGACTGTGGCGGCTCAACTCAGGTCCAATTGATAAATTATTCCAACTACATCAAAGCATGCCTTTGTCGGATTCAAGTCTTGGTGATATCGTTGGAATAGTAGTAAGTCAACAATATTGTTAAAAAACGCAAGAATGTATGTGTGGATATATAAAATATATAAATGCAATAGTCGTGACGCAACTTGCTTATTTAATTAACGCATTCACCTTACACGGAAGGAAGACGACACAAAATTACATAAAAAACATACCGTATGACCCCTGATTGGTAAAACTGTCCGACATGATATGACATTGGCTGTTGAAAGTGTCTTTTAGTCCAAAATAAACACACAGTTCATGTGAGGCGGCTTCGTGATTTTGATCGGTGTAAAAAGGTAACCTTTCAATGAAACCATAGGCTCCAATTCGAATGCTGGTTTATATACAGGTACAGCTTTTTAGTAGCAGGAAGCGATTATTCTTGTGATCCTCTTATCCAGGGATGCCGGAAGCACGGGGGCAACTGCCCTCCCTGCCTTCGGACCACGGGGGCGAGAGGGGGCAGGCAATGCCATTCCCAGGTTCGTCACTCAATGTGTTCAATGATTTATTCTCGTAAGTAAATCTAAAATACACCCCGAATCTGTTCTGGGAGCTTTTAAAATTCAATGGGGGAGTTTAGGAGGAGGTGCCCCTCCTATTAAATTTCCCCATCTCGGACCTCCTAGACATGCATGCTTCGGCATGGCATGGTGGGGCTGCTAATGCGCGTAAATGCCCTTTCCTGGGGTCTGCCCACCTTCTGCCCTGAATTGCCTCCAGCGCCCCTACTCTTATCTGTTACACTTTGGAGTCCCGGCGAATCTCAAATGCCAGGTTGAATCCCGATTCAAATTAGACAGAATATTTAGAATTGAATAGAATATCGAATCGAAGCCTTTTAAGTTGCCTCACCTGCACTTCACACCAAATATGGGCTTCCAACACTCAATCTTTCAACTTGAAGCGTCTATCGGCTGTCGCCATTTTGAATAATCAATGAACAAAGGGGAGATTACCCATAGCTGTCAGCGTATATTGAGGTTGACAGGCAGTATATGATTTTACATGCAGTCTACATGTGATATCTTTGAACCAATAAAATTCCCAGATACTTGTAGGAGGTAAGATATTACACCTTACAACAGCTGTAGATATCGCAAATCTTCACCCAGGAATTGTATTTACTGGGAACTCGTCTGTCAGTCAAAAGAACGGAATATTCCAGACCGGAATCAGAGTAGTTTCGTAAGCGGAACCTACATAAAATCTTCTTCCATCAGGTCTCCTACAAAGGAGAGCTGATGACAGAAGATTTCAAGAGGGTAGGATGGGATTTTAAGATATAGGGGATGATTTTAAGAACATCTCGACGATTCGAACATTTCTGAAGCAACACGTCGAAATAATTCGAATCGAATCAAATTTCGAAGCTTCACAGGGCCTTAGTCACACAATCAAATTTCGAAGCTTCGCAGGGCCTCAGTCACACCCATTAAAGAACAATCTGTAGTTTCAGTGATAACTCTTGTGAACTCTGCAATTAACACAAGTCGCAGAATAAAGCAGCAGAATTGTTTAAATGACGAAAAAGAAGCCTGTTCCTAATTTGTAGATGTTATTACTTAGTTAGTATCATCCACACCGATCTGAAACTAACCAAGTAATTACCTCTTTATTTAGTAAAACAAAACAAATAAATACAAAATGTCAGAGGTGGCGGAGATAGGGGGCAAAGCAGGCACGTTCCCCTCCACTTTTTTCCACAGATATGTTTTGCAGTTACATAATGAATTAAAATGGGCGCGTTCAAACATGCCAATTTCCAGGCACTCCTGTAACATTATTTGCAAATGCAAACAGTATTTAGCCAACGAATCCTACTTTCGGTCGCTTCGGTCCGTTTCTTCTACTTCAACCATCTTCCAACTCGAAGGCTGGCCTTCGGTTTGGAAGATGGTTGAAGTAAAAGAAACGGACAGGACAGTGACCTCACGGCGGCATATCCATCTAAACGAGAGATTATAGCGAGTCACGGTATACCGTTATACTATTGTAATATTGTTTCTAACCATAGTAGCATTGTAAATTTGTGCCCCTCCATTTTTATCGAGCTTCCGCCGCCCCTGCAAAATGTGCTCAGATCTGTTATGGTTTCCTAAGAGTGTTATTGTTTCGCATGCTTTTCACGAAGTCCGAAGTTTCCTCTTATCTTAGTTCAGCTATCTCCGAGTCCGATCCCCGTCCGGGACGACCCACGTTGTGTCCTTGGACAAGGCACTTTATCCTGGTTGCCTACATGGGGGCACGATGACGCCGTGTACTAAGGCGTCCTGCACGTCGATGGTGCACATGTCTTCCACCGCTGTAACCCTGCTTGAGCGGAGCTTGAACAGGGTTAGAATGTTGAGGAGCTGACAGTTGCTCGTCGATGCTCGGTGGTTCTCTCCGGGTACTCCACCTTCCTCCACCATTAAAACTGTTACGGTCATGATTAGCCATTGTGCATAAGTATTTGACCTTAAACACCAATAAATAAATAAATAAATAAATAAATAAATAAATAAATAAATAAATAAATAAATAAATAGTTCAGCTATCCGATCGTCATAGCTTCCTCACTGGGGAAGTTGCGATGTTCGGATAGCTGAACTTGCTCTTCTCCAACAAATCTCTGCTTTCGACTCTGTAACTTAGTTTACATAGAATTGTCTTTACAATACTCTTCGTTATTCTCTTCCTCCATCTAAACCTCATTCTTTTTTTTCTTTTTTTTTTTATTAGTGTTTAACGACACATTAACAGCCAGGGTCATATCATGTCGGTGACAGTTTTACAGGTGGAGGAAACCGGAGTACCCGGAGAGAACCTCCGAACAACGACGAGCAGCTGTCAGCTCTGCAACATCGTAACTCTGAACTCTGCACCGCGGCACAGGCAGGGTTAGATTGGTTGAAGACATGCGCATCTTCGACGTGCAGTACGCCTTAGTACACAGCGTCATCGTGCCCCCATGCAGGCAATCGGGGTTAAGTGCCTTGCCCAAGGACACAACGTGGGAGCGCGAATCAGTCTAAACCTCATTCACTGCCGTCATTAATTCCTCGTTATTAACTCGTTAAGTGCTAGAAGCCACTATCAGGGCTTTCAAAAAATGAGAGTACCAGAGCAAAAGTTAACATAATCCTTGCCCATGTTTAATTTCTAATCAAATGCAAATGAATTTTTTTTAATATAAATTTATTTTATTACAAATTATTGGAGAGTGCCCATGGGCACTCTCCAATAATTTGTATTAAAACAAATTTTGAATGACAAATTCAGACTACCAACAACAATTTAGCCCTCAAACAGTTAAAACATACTCAAACCGCTCCATTATATCCGGTAACATCAGTTTTCCTGATTGTGTTCGACGAGTGAAGATTAACGGTTTCGATGTAAACAATTTATTGCGCGTAGTAACGACGCATCA
Organism: Pictodentalium vernedei; assembly: GCA_031216915.1. NCBI lineage: Eukaryota > Metazoa > Mollusca > Scaphopoda > Dentaliida > Dentaliidae > Pictodentalium > Pictodentalium vernedei. The sequence continues at coordinate 238,727,815 of CM062292.1, forward strand.
ACAACTTTGCCTTTGTTCATCTCGGCTGAGATCGGCGCCATATCAGCAAAGTTTGAATTCATATCAGTCGAGCTTGATAAGGAATTCAAGGAAAGGAAATCATATCTAATAAAAAAGAGTCAGAAACTACGGGTTGCCTGAAAAACAAGAATGATTTTATATTTATATTAAGGAGGATTCAAGAACCGATCCACTCGATGGAGTATTATCCATGAAGAAAAGGTTTGGAAATAAGTCAGCTTTTGTTACCGGGCAAGTTCATTTCGACAACCACTGTACGACGAATCGATGATCAACACACTTTCACATATCCTTTTGGTGTCCGTGTAAAGTTAGCGCAGTTTTCTGTCTGTAGATGTTTGTAAAATTCAAACAATTTCCGTTTTGGTTTGACTCTTCACACTCCTAAACATACCGTCCACTTCCATTCACCATGATTGAAAAAAAAATTACACATTCCAAAAATACCTGACAAATGCAGATGTTCACATCTGCACACAGTCCCACTCAAAATAAGCTGTAGTATGGTCTCGAAAAATGTAGAAATTATCTTGTTTCTTCTACAATAATATCAATACACCACGTCATTTTGGGGAACCAGGAGCGAGGTATGGAAGTCAATTCCAAATCGTTTATGGGCCCGTGGCCGCCAAATCACCCAGAGGCAGGAGGGTTTCGTTTGTCCGTCATGGGGAAGTAACAGGTTACACCATGGTATTGTTCCAAAATCCCCTAATATACTAGCGTATTTTGTACCATTTGTGGCACGCCATGGTACTCTTTTATAGGGGAACTATTTTATCTGGTGCATTCTTGGCAATTTTCTAAATTATTACACATGAGGTTTCTGAGAGGTATTTGGACTAAAACTCTGTAAAAATAAATGTGAAGAGAAAAAAGATGTAAGGGGTAGGTGGGAATATTGCCGCCCACCGGACCCCTCACCGCCCGAATCCGCCATTGCAACGCTTTCAGACAAAAAGGAGATACATGCAACTAGAACTTTTATACTCTTAGGCGCGAAGGTGGTGAAGGTGTACGCCATGTGTGACCATCTGCTTCACATGAAAAAATTGGCAAGGAAAATCATTTTTTTCTAAAATAGAAAACAAACTAAAACTTGAAAAAATGTAATAAAGATGAAGGCTGGCGAGAGTATACGTTTGGCCATTCAAGCAGCCGGAGAAAGATTTGTTCAGTCGGCAGAATAACTGTCCAGAAGGTAAAAAGTTATAAGCCACATAATTATATTGTTACTGGCACCGAGAGACAAGTTAATTCTGATGGACAAGAGCACTGTTGCTCATTGGTTAGAACATTCAGAGGCGGATTGGCCATATAGTCCACAGGGTAAATTCCCAGTGGGCACCCTATTGGGATCCCCCAGAGGCCCCATAATTGATACAGCCCAACGCCTGTTGGTACGTGAAATTTCGTGAAAATGACCAAAAGGCGAAATGGATGTGATTGCATAGACTGCTGGTATATCGAAATGTACTCTACGTGGACTGCCAGTCTAGTCTGCCATTGATCGCTCAAATGAAAGAAAACAGCGTTCCTTCAATTTCAAAAATCAAAATTTTCTCCGATTGGGGCGAACAAGGGTCTTCCTGATTGATCCTCCCTCACTCCGGGTAGAACCATTTTTGTCTAAAGATCGATGAAGATGATATACAAAATGCCTCGAAATGTCATCTGTGTGGACTTCCATTGATCGCTCAGATGCAAGGAAGCAGCCGCGTTCGTTCAGTTCGCAAAATCAAAATGTTCTCCGGGTCTGATCCCCCCTTGGTGCATTCTTCAGGTAACTTTTTTGGCCCAGTCCGCCCCTGAGAACATTGTACTTCAAACCGAAAAATAGACAGGTTCGATTCTGACCCGTGCCAGATGCGCCGTGCCCTTGGGCAAGACACTCAATCCCGAGTTCCCACAGTGGCGCGGTATACTAAGGTGTACTGCATGTCGATGGCGCACATGCCTTCAACAGCCGCAAACTCCGCTTATATCAGATTAGTAAGTTGTAAAAAGTCTGCCAGTTGCGCTCGCCGCTACCCCGGCTTCCTCCACCTGTGAAACTGTTCGACAAGATGTGACCTTGGTTGTTGAAAGTTCGTTAAACCCCAGTAACAAACAAACAAACGATTCTGAGACACAACGATTGACAACTAGAGGTTACCGCTGTGTGTCGAAAATTTCGACACGCAGTGGAAACCTTTAGTTGTTACTTATTGTGTGTAAGAATGCCAAACTATTCGGTATGCCCACGCCTTGCTCCACGCCTGTCATACACCACAAAAGCGCCACTGTATAGGTGAGACCACTTATTTCTGGTCCTCACACCACAAACCTGGCAACGCTTAGGTGATACCACTCATTTCTGGTCAACCTTTTTAGGCTGATCCAAGATAACCTTTAACATCCCCAGTTTTATCGTTTGTATATGTACAGATGACTGTGTTGGCAAATATTTGATACAAAAAAATCCAGCAAGAAACAATGGCCCCATTCTCCACTTATCATCTCTAATAGTTCCTGTTTCAACATATTTCCACAACGACTTGATAAAAGGTTGATCAGATAATATTCGCGTTGACTGACAAATTGTATGGTTTAAGTGCTGTAAATCAGAACTATTTCCATTGTTTCGTGTCAGGCATATAGTTGCGTGTGTGAAACTGGATTTTCCCGTATTTAAATACGAACTTTTTTTTACTTTTGACAGAACATTCACGCTCATTTTGCTGAAGAATCCACAGTGCATTTTAACCTGTTCAAAACTAACGCCCCCACATTGTCAAAATAGTTTGTAAAACTATTAACCCTTTACCCAACAAATCGCCCGCATCCGCCCGCGTAATATGCAAATTCAGCAGTTGAAAAAATATTATTTTTCAAAACATTTCAACAAAACCATATCATGTGACCCCTCGTTGGAACGAGCTCGTCGAGATCGTTCCAATGAGGGGTCACATGATATGGTTTTGTTGAAATTTTTTGAAAAATTTGAAAAAATGATATTTAAAATAATAAATTTTGATATCGTCTGCGTTGGGTAAAGGGATAATTCATTTCGACTGGACTGGTGATTTATGTATCTATATCAGATGGGGTAGGTGGGTGCCGGAGTGACATGTTTATCTGATCATAACATGGAGTGTCTCGATTTTTCTCATTTGCACATATCTGTACTTCTTCGCAAGGAGTCTACGACCTCCCAATCAACTGCCGGCAATCAGTTCAAGAAAAACACGAGAGACAAACATTTTTTACGAAGCTACTTTACAACTTTTCTCCACTGGTTACGTAGCAGTTTCGTTGCTAGGGTCAAGATACCGTCCTACACAAATACCAGTTGGAAGGCGGTGGTTTTAAATTGACAACAGGCTACTTGCTTACAGTGTCCACGCCACTACTAAATCTAACCCTGGAGAACGATACTAACACTACGGAGAAAAACATCAAGTCCAAGCCAGCACTAATTGTCACACAAACATGGATAATCAAGTGGTCTATAAACACTGGTCGCCTCTCAGAGACCAGGACAAGCCTTTACGTTGACTGTCTAACCGTAGAATCTGTGAAGGGAACAAGAGAGGAAGAAGAAAAAGAAGGGACCCTCCGCAGGAGGACGTGATGCCCGCCGAATGACGGAGTCTCTGAAGAAGAAAGAGAGAGAGAGAGAGAGAGAGAGAGAGAGAGAGAGAGAGAGAGAGAGGGAGAGATTGAGATAGATACAGAGAGAGAGAGAGAGAGAGAGAGAGAGAAGGAGACAAGACTTCAGTGCATGGAGGCGATGAAAGGTTGATAACTGGTTCCCCTGATCAGTCCTTGTCTAGAACGGCAACCCCTCGCATGAGGAGGGTCCGTAGACTCTGGGTTGTCAGGAGACAAATCAATCTCCAGCTCATCTCTATCTTCACTTGAAGGGGAGATGGAGGAGGCCTGTCTTTGGAATAGAACTCAGGCGATGCAATTCCACCTCTCCAACTCCTACTCCTCCAGCTTTTTCAGACCAGAGCCTCGACCAGAACGTGAACACCGCGAAGTTCGCGGAGGCCTACTTGGAAGTGGAGGTCAATGATGATGACTTGCGACCACAACTGCAGCAAAACCACCAGAATTGCATTCAAGCGGGAGGGGGGGGGGGGGTGGCTGGATAATCAAGGAACTTCTACTAGGGGAGTTGCACTAACAGAAGACACCAGTCTCGTCCGAAACAGCAGCTGCTAGGACTAGACCATATCAACCAAGCCAGTCCTCCATCAACTCCTCCAAAGGAGGAATCACCTTCTCAACCACCATGTCCAAATAAGAAGGAAACACCGACGCCGCTCGTACCACAGCCTTTCGCTCCTTTGCCACGCCCCGAAATGGGCATGATACTGAATTATTGCACATTAAAGAGGGTCGAATGGGGCTTGCCTTACACACCGCCCCAACGCGCCTTCGCGTGCGAAACCATTGACTTTGGTTTGGGTTTGACATTCTGTTAGCCCATTTGGAGTGAACCCTTTTCTGAGTACAGTGGAGCCCACTTAATTGTACATCTCTTAACTGAATAAATCTGTTAATTAAATATAACTTCCCAACACAAAATTTACCATACCTCCAGTACAAATTTGACCTGTTAATTGAATATAGGTTATAGAGTAAACTCTTGTTAATTGACTAAAAAATCTTGCAACCAGACGAGAAACTACCCTGACTCTCCCCAGTTTTCCTTTGTTTATAGACCTATTTGGCCTCAATATATCCAATACAGGCATTTAATCTATTATATCTTGTTCGTCAGAGCTCATAGAGCTCTGCCAAACAAGATATGATAGAATAAATGTTAAGTTTATCTCTCTAGAATACAGGATAGTGACACAATCCCTGTTAATTGAATACTCCTGTTAACTGAATAATTTTCTTTGACAAAGTGACTATTTAATTAACAGGGTTCCACTGTACTAGACAAATGAGTTGGCAGACGTGTCTCGCGTTGCAGCAGCCATATTCGTCGTGGTAAACTCAATTGCAAGAGTGCAAATGTAATGGATTTACCTATAACTATTTGGGCACGATGCTCTCAAGACATATATCAACGTCGCTGTGTTCAGAGATGTGAATTAGGTTATCGAATTAAGGCACATCGTGACGTGATTCAGTTCAATTAGCTGTTTTATCTGGTAATAATCGACTTCGATAAATCCAGACGAAATCATCAAAAAAAAGTAGAGATTCGATGTTTTGAATGGAAATTCGATTCGGTTCGAAATCGTTCAGATGATTTGATTCGAGTCGCAAGGATTCGGAAATTCTCAAATCTTCGAAACGTTCTCCAAAAACGACTAAGTGTCTATCCTTAAGCTCTTTGTTGGGACACACTGACAGAAGAACAATTCAAGGGGTTCCGCTTTGTAAACTGTAAACTGTGATTCCGTTCTAGAATGTTCCGGTTTTTTTGACTTGTCTAAAAACTTCTCGTTGTAACGAGATGTCTTCTCCTTATAACGAGAAAGTATCTCGTTATAATGAGATAAAAAAATCACTATGTCCTAAATCAGCCACCGTATAAACGGACGAGTCGCTGTTGAATATAATACGTGAGGTGAGGGTGAAAATATTTACGGTTGTTAGAAGGTGTAAAAATTGTAGTCGCACCCTGCAGCGACCGACTCACAAGGCATTTATAATCACAGCAGCACTCTATGTTTTTCATTTTGCAATTTTGTGCAGCCGTAGAACACCACGTGCGGATTTCGAGCTGTACAATTATTATTATTTTTATTAAATTCGATTCGATTCGAAATCGTCTGCCTGATTGGATTCGACCCGAAATTTGCGATTTGCAGACCCTACAGTACGTGGAGAATGTATTATCACTAAATCACTCGCTGAGTGGAGATTCCACTCAACCTGTAATTGCAAATTTGTTGCAAAGCTTAACAAGCACATGCAAAGTTCCAGCCAATGGACCTCCGGGCTAAACCCGGAGGTCAATTGGCTGAAACATTGCTTGTGTTTTTTGTCCATATGTACATAATTCGAAAGTGATGCTTTGCGTGATAACTCCACTCCGCGGGGGATTTAGTTACAATTCACTCTCCGCATACTGTAGGAGTGGTGACATTATGTGTCGCAGTGTTGGGAAAGGCTCTTAGAGATCTTTCCAACAATGTGTCAAATAATACTGTGGTTTAATGACCTAACATATTCCGGCTCGACCTTGACACAAACAGTTCAGATGTCAGTTGTCATTGTTTGTCGTCAAAGAAAAGCACAAAAACATGTAAGTAGCTGGAGGTTCGAGTGAAGTAAAATGTTTCCTAAGCCGGTCGGCAGTTTTCGTAAAAATGTTTTAACGTCGGCACCACCGGAACGAAACGATCGCTCTCCTGAAATGTGGTGCCCTGCATCTTCCGATATTCTTAACGACTCCTAAAAATTTAAGACCATATTGAAGATTCAAACCTTTACAAACATAATTTTTTTGTACGAACACTTTATCCACCTTTGTAAAATGCTCGCCTGCATTCACAATAAATATTCTCCAAATCGGAGATGATCCAACAGAAACAGAAACTCGACTGTGAAGGCGTGAATTTTGTTTACATTCCAATAACGCAAGAGTGCACTTGATTTCTTTTATCAGATAATGTAGATGACAGATTTGGCCTTCTGCCCACTCGTCACGTAAACACTACATCTATTCTTTCAAGAAGGAAAGCTGACATTGAAAACAATATTCAGGGCATAATCGTGACAGGCCACCCGGAGTAAAATTAACCCGCATTATTCTGGGGCCGTTGCAAGGACTATGGTTGTTAACCGGACGTTTATACAAGGGCCAAAATTCAAATTGTGGTCAAAGGTTCCTTGTTCATAATCGCATTCTTTCAAACATTCAAACTATACACGTCATCAATAGCACACAAATAGGACGAGGGGAATGGATTATCCCTAAAAAGCTCGTAGAGTGGAGTTGAGTTTCAACCCTGGGGTAATTTTTGCACTCAAAAATCAGTTGGGTTAAAAAGCAACCCAAATCACCTGGGTTGATTGAATATGAACCACTGAACCCAGTTATATTTGGGTTGCTTTCTAACCCAACTGATTTTAGAGGGTAAATCTCGTCAAATCAACCACAAATACAGTTTCAGCTAATGAACCTGAGGGTTAAACGTGAAGGGCCACGAGATGGAACTTTTGCTTGCCTATATTTTCATATCTGAGTATGGGTTGAAGACGGGGGATGCAAACACTATACCGCAATCGTTTTAGGGTACACCTACCCTCGGATATTAACTTCGTTTACCCCCATTTTATCGTCATTTGTATCTACGATTCCCGTTTAGGGGCAGAGCATATTGGGCCTAACAAACAAAATTGTGTTGGGAACTGGTATTTTAGGGAGAACAATTCTCAGTAAATATAGGGCGAACAAACATATGTGGTTAGATTCAGATTGCATGCAATAGAAAAAATATGGTCGTTCGGCCAGGATTTTTTAAAAATATTTTAATTTCTCATGTACAGTGGCTTAAATCTTCACCCGACGTACCGTCAAAACCGATCAGTGCTATTTACTAAAAAATCGCGATTCAAATTTTATCATATTTTATTTATTGTCTCAAAAAATAGCTTATGACCCCTCATTTGAAAGAGCTGGTTGTGCTCGTACCATTGAGGTGCCATAAACTATGTATTTTAAAGCAATTATGAAAATGTTCAATCATTCAAGAAAACTTTTTTCAAGTGTCACCTGCTATTCGGATCAGGTGATCAGTTAAAATGTATGGCAGATATTGCCAATTAATTTTCATTATTCTTTTCATTTTTGTCTGAAAAACATCGGTCATGATCCCTCTTTGGAACGAGCTCGTCGAGCTCGTTTCAAAGAGGGGTCATAACCTATGTTTTTCAGACAAAGAAATGAAAAAAATAGTTATTAAAGAATATTTTTGCAAGTGTCATCTGCTTTTCATGTTTGGTAAAGGGTTAAATAGATATAACTCTATTACCAAGATCTCATAAAAGTATTAGGGTCGGGCATGAAGATTAGGATCGGTCGGAAATCCTGAACCATTTCATTTTTTGTCCCCCGCATGAGGCTGTGAAGTGGGAGAAGATGTCTGTTAGAAAAACAATTCCTTTCGACCAACTGCCTGCGAATCGGTGGGACATTCGTTTGGACGTCCGCAATTCGCTGATAAATGCGAATAATCGAAAGTTAACGAGAGCCGTGTAAGAAATATTTACACCTCCGAGAGGGGAATCACAACGTAGTTTAACCATTTATCTCACGAATCGTCTGCATCCGCCTACGTAATTTACAAATAGAGAAATTGAAGAAAAAAATTCAAAAAATTTAAACAAAACCACAAACATGCACCCCTTATTGGAACGTGCTTGTCATGCTCGTTCCATTAAGGGGTCACTTGATATGGTTTTGTATGAATTTTGTTAATAAAATGAAAGAAAATAAGAAATAAAATAACAAACCTTTTATAATGTATGTTTTTTGGGTGAAAGATTAAATAAGAGGTATAATTTACTTTCGGTTGAATTAACTCACTATGTTTAAATGTGATTTTATATCATGCATGGCCGCTTGAAAGCATTACACGGTAACGTTCACATTGGGGGAATGGGTGAGGTGGGAACAGAAGATGATTCCCCGCATGTTATAAATGTGACTTCCTCTTTTTTCGGGAATCATTTTTCGTCATCAACCGATGGGATTCAGTTGGTTCAGAGGCGTGCGAGTCAAGAGCATAAGGGGAAGCGCGGTAGCTCAGTAGGTAGAGGTGCAGGCTGCAAACCGAGAGGTCCTCGGTTCGAATCCCACCTGCGGCAACCGCGTTGTGTCCTTGGGCAAGACACTTCATCTCCATTGCCCGCGTGGGGGCACGATGACGCCGTGTACTAAGGCGTACCGCACGTCGATGGTGCGCATGTCTTCAACCAATCTAACCCTGCCTGTGCTGCACTGCGGAGTTACGATGTTGGGGAGCTGGCAGCTGCTCGTCGTTGCTCGGTGGTTCTCTCCGGGTACTCCGGCTTCCTCCACCCGTAAAACTGTCACGGTCATGATTAGCCATTGTGCATAAATATGTGACCTTAAACATCAATAAATAAATAGTCAAGGGCATAATGAAAAGGCAAATAATGCACTGGCAGCTGGCTAGTAAGTCGGACAAATTATCCCTAAAAAGTCGGACAAATTATCCCTAAACAGTATATATAAAAATCACCATTCATTGTTTTATATATCTGTAGTTGGAGCCCGGTGGCTCACTAGTTACGGTACTGGACTTCAAACCGAAACGTCCACGGTTCGAACTCAGCCACGCGTAACTGTGTTGTATGCTTGGGCAAGCTTGGGCAAGACACTTAATCCCGTTTGCCAACGTGGGGGCACTTTGGCGCTGTGTACTAAGGCGTACTGCACGTCGATGGTGCACTTGTCTTCAATCAATGCTAACCCTGCTTGTGTGGAGTTAGTACGTTGGGGAGTCTGAGAGTCGCTCGCCGCTGCTCGGTGATTCTCTCCGAATATTCCGCTTTCTTCCACCCGTAAAACTGTCCGACACGCGTTTACCCTAGCTGTCGAAAGTGTGGTTAAACCCCAATAAATAAATAAATAAATAAATAAATAAATAAATAAATAAAAAAATAAATAAATAAATAAATAAATAAATAATGCTTGGCATTTTCTTTGCACAAAAACTATTGATGTTTGGTATTGGAAATTAAATTAAATAAATAAATAAATAAATAAATAAATAAATAAATAAATAAATAAATAAATAAATAAATAAATAAAGTTTGTTTACATCTTATCACACATTCCACTCTCCAGTCACTGTAAGGGGATCCACATTTTTTTCGGAGAAGTAGGAGCCTCGGGGGGGGGGGGGGGGGCGACACGTGCCCCTCTCAAATGTTTAGTAGAAACACTTCTTATAATTGTTTTCTTATTTAGAATCGGCAGGAATGCGTGCACAGACTGTTTGATATTTACATGTAACCGAAAATTCGCTCGTTTGATTTGTCTCTTCTACGCCTTTAACCCTTTACCTAACGTAACGGACCAAACCGGCCAGCGTTATTCATAAAAATCGCCAATTAATTTTCATTATTTTTTCCATTTTTTGTCTCAAAAACATAGGTTATGACCCCTCTTTGGAACGAGCTCGTCGAGCTCGTTCCAAAGAGGGGTCCTAACCTATGTTTTTGAGACAAAAAATGAAAAAAATGAGTTATTCAAGAATTTCTTTTACAAGTGTCGTCTGCTTTTCATGTTAGGTAAATGGTTAAAAGTCGAGAAAGGTGCAAATGTTTGGATCCATATTTAACCATTTGAACTCTGGTGGTGCATTCCATGTCAATTCAATGGCAGCACTGGGGAGAGTCTACATTGATTGTCTGGGGGGGGGGGGGGGGTAGACCAATTAATATTTTCATTGTACAGCCTCTGGGCTGCACGTTGTTAATATTGATTGGTCCACCCATACATCCACTTGGCAGCCATCCTACTTTATGAAATTATGACGTGTCATGTTTCTTGCCCGGAAAAGCGGCCTCTCGGTTTCAAAGAGTTACAAATATTCATATTGTGCCGGACATTGTTTAAGTTTTGTTAAGTGGGAAGCCAGAAATGTTCATTTTTCTCAATACAGAGGTACGTTAGCCCCAAACATAGCTTTGTGTATTGTATTTCAGCCATGCATGTTAGGCACTTTGGTCACCACTGATATATATCAACGTGCGGGTGACTTCTTTGTCCGCCCCATAAGTTCCAAATGATGCCTGTGGCCCTTCATTTCTATACGCTACACTCTAAAATCAGTTGGGTTAACAATCAACCCAAATCAACAGGGTTGAGGGAATATGAACCCAATTGAGTGTATGTTCGCACCCCTGCCCCTCCTCCACAGGTTCAAAATGTTTCCTACGCCCCTTCATTTCTGTATGCTATTTATGATTCCTATTTAATTTGTAACCCGCTAAGTACTTTTCTTGAATTCCTCATACAATTTGGTCGTCACTAATGTAAAGCAGAAATGACTTGATTCGATGAAGAATTCATCAGAGTCTGGAGTCGATAAATCATTGGTATCATTACCAGTAAATCATTTCGTCTATTTGGGGGTGTATTTTTAAAGGGGTAGGATTCTACCCCTGATATAGGCAATTAGGTATTTTTGCACTTGGCAGAAAAATCCACCTACCACGGGCAAAAAGTTAAAGCTTACCTTACACAAATCCCCTTGATTACAATGGAGGCAGGAAGTGTCGAATATAAAGATTTTGGAGGACATTTTGTATGTGTCAAGGGAGAGAACTGGTGTCGTCAGCCCACCCGGCTCATTCGCATCAAGCCGAAAATGTCACAAAAGGAAGTTTTACAAAAATGACTTCTTAATTACACATTCTTTCTAAAAATACAAACTATAGATTTATTAACAAATGAGGCTAATTTTCCCCACGGGTAACAAATTACTTTCAGAGAGTACACTCAAAAAATAAACAATCATAATGTACTTAACAAGGTAGATTGACCCAGAACATAACTTTCTTTTTGGGGAAATTACATGTGAAATATTCCCTCGAGAAAGAAATGAGAGTAAATGCCCAGCGGAAATTTTTGGTGGTATTATTGTTTTTTAGCCCATAATCTATAATAATGGGTCATCCAAAGTTCAGGCAGGTAGCCAGAAAATTTTGTTGGGGAGATTCGCTTAGTGGCGATCGGTGGTCATCGGCTTCGCCTCTGCCTGAGCGACCATGGTTTTGAAAAATGAGTCAAAATGGAGCTCTGAGAAAATATTGTGTGAAATTAAGGATCTGAAATAAAAGCACTTCTTCACTATTGTATGTGAAAAAAGTGCATAAAAATAGATCGACAAAGGTGATAGGTACGTTTATTTTCCAGATTTTTGCAGTACGTGGAGGGTGGATTGTCACCAAATCACCCATGGAGTGGAGGTATCACCCAAGATACTACTCTCATATATTTTTGTTCAGAAACACAAGAAGCACAAGTAAACTTTCAACCAATGGACCTCCGGGTTTAACCCGGAGGTCCATTGGCTGAAACTTTGCTTAGGCTAATTACGCTTTACAGCAAATTAACATTTATTGCTCGAGAGAAATCATCACTCCATGGGTGATTTATTGATAATACACTCTCTATGTACTGTATATTATAGGGCCTACCTATATATATATAGATCCCTGTTAATATGTGACTCTGTCAGAAATTAAACAGCGATAAGCTTGGTATAAAATATAGAGCCTGTAACACCAGGTCCATGCAACTAGTTTCTGAGTTCTGAGAGAGGCCAAGGCATCTGAGATACCCTTTTTAAAAGCCGATGCAATAAAAAGAGTATCAAAGTAATACCTATGCGTTTCGCGGAAACTGCATGCAAACGAGATCGTTTATGTTTTAAAACAATTTACCCCGATACATTACAGAGAGTACGATGTTTCAGAGTAAGTGAAATCGCCTCATTTTATAAGCGAAATTCAAAATGTAGTCCGAAACTGGAACTCAAATTTAGTGGAGAAGTGAGTTCACACACGCCACACCCCACAAAATATTCAATATCTATATTTCATAGAGTTTTCTAATTTCAACGTAGGCATGTTTGTTTCGTTTCTGTTATTATCGCATGGTATGTAATCCATTAACATCCTGATAATTGAACAGAAAAGCTTGAAATGTTGAATGATGAGTGGTTGACCCTTCTCATTGATTGGTTATTGACGTGTAACCTCCGACAAACCAGTACCAAAAGGACAAAATTCGAGCAGCAATTTTTAAAATAATGCAACTAGGAAATTAACCAAGTCAGTCTTGTTTGACAGAGCTCTTTTTCGGTTCAAAGGGTTAATTATGATTCCATCGCAATCAGCGAAGCGCTTGAATCGTGACCAGTGTGCAACTGTCCAAACCCTCACTTTTGTTGCCAGCAATCCTCCTCTCCAATACGTTCTCAGCGAGACCTTAGTAACCTTGAACCAATCCAAGAGCATTAAATTCTATAGGTCTATTTGCACAAAACTGTTTTTAGTGAATCTTTTTTATTCGAAAGTTGATGGAATTTCGCGAATAGCACGCAATTTGTCCGGGGTCCGAAAAAAATACACCCTAGGCCAAACACCCATTAATGAAAACGGTCTTGTACAGTGGAGCTCACTTAATTGGATATCTCTTAACTGAATAACCCTGTTAATTGTATATAATTTCCCAACACGAAACGATTTACCATACCTCCAGTACAAATTGTACCTGTTAATTGAATATAGGTTATAGATTAAACTCCCGTTAATTGAATAAAAATCTTCTAATCTGTCGAGAAATTACTCTGAGTCTCCCCAGTTGTTCTTGATTAAAAGACCTATTTGGCCTCAGTGCATCCAATACAGGCATTTAATACGTTATATCTTGTTTGACAGAGCTCAGGGAGCTCTGTCAAACAAGATATAATAGAATAAATGCTAAGTGTATCTTCAGAATACAGGAAAGTGACACAATCCCTGTTAACTGAATAATTTTCATTGGCAAAGTGGTTATTCAATTAACAGGGCTCCACTGTACGAGATGGGTCCTCTAAATGTATTTACCCCACGAAGGTGAGGACATGGTGGGGGGGGGGGGGGGTGGTATCTTCCATTCTGGGTTTGGAAGAATCATATCCTCTCGATATTGACAAATGAACGCATTGTATTGCCACTGTTTACAAAATAGTAGTAATGAAATTAGGTTACAACATTGAAGGTGATAGGTTTGTTTTCAATTGAATATTCAGGAAAAACATGAATAAATCAACAGAAATTGATAAACACGGTGATCGAATTTGCTCTTCACGGGAATTTGAGGTCAACGAAAACAGAATTGGGGGAGTTGTTTCCCTTGAGCCGTACAGTCAACCTGTGCTTTCATTTTGGCGCCAAATCCTTTGTTCAGCATTGTGTAAACAACACATGTTTCCGAAACCACAAGAGTTAACCCATAGCTGCAAATAAAAGGTCATATTGTATACTTCGTCCTTTAATGTTCTCATCTCAACTGTTTTTCACCTAGAGTTGTGTTTTATTTTATAATCATGAAAATTTTGTATTTGAAAGATCGTTTTTAATTTTAAGGACATGTGAATCAATATTACTAACGGGGCTGCTGTTTAAAGTAGGCCTATTGTGACAACATTTCTATTTCCCACTCAATGACTAACAGTCGCGGGGGTTCAATACGGGAGTGGGTAGCGACTAAGTGGTTCTACCTTTAACCCTTTACCCAACGTAACGGCCAAAACAGGCCAACGCTATTCTCAAAAATCGCCAATTAATTTTCATTATTGTTTTCATTTTTTGTCTCAAAAACATAGGTTATGACCCCTCATTGGAACGAGCTCGTTCCAATAAGGGGTCCAAACCTATGTTTTGAGACAAAAAATGAAAAAAAATAGTTATTCAAGAATGTTTTTGCAAGTGTCGTCTGCTTTTCATGGTAGATAAAGGGTTAAACTTATAAGTTAAAGCCTAGTTTAGACAATCACCTTTTATATACTGGGAAAAAATTAGCTTTTACATCAATGATAATACTGACGATAGAGTTTCAAGGCGTGCCCTGACGGAGGGGGAGGGGGTACGGGGTCAGATAAGTTAAATGAAATAAGAAGGACAACACATTTGTTCTCTGCAAATGGCAGCTCACAACTTCATACCACCTCCTGACGAGTTAAATAATAAGAGTTAACTCGTCACGAGGTGGAATGAAGTGATAGGCTGCACTTCATTCCACCTCGTCAAGGCCCAGTATCTTTCCTCATTCCAACTGGAGCAGCCTGAGAACATTTTGAAGGCGCATACACAGGAAGGGAAGAAATAACGAGAGCAAAATAACCCTAGAAATGCGGGAGGGAGTACATGAGTCAGTTTTAGGAATTTCTTGCATGAATGTATATAAGGTAGACTTTATTTCAGGAAAAGTGTGTGTGTGTGGGGGGGCGGGGGGGGGCACGTGTTACCCCGAATTCCCCACTGCTTGTCACTAAGGGTACTTAGCTTCCAACAACAGTGTGTATGTGTGAACTTGTGATAGAGGGACCTAGCTTCTGATTCGTAATGTGCAAACAAAACTGTAACTATCTTCAGACATTTGTGGGGTGAGGCCCATGTTCTCCTGACCACGGCATTAATTTGCCCGACGGTTCTTACGTACACCTACCTAACTACGTGCCTCGGCGAGCGATTCAGGCACGGGAGGGGTCTACAATCACCGAATTTAACCACGCCAATCGGCAATAGCAGCCTACCACAGCTTTTATTTAGTTCAACATTGTCGATTGAATTCGCTGATTTCTAGGCGGGTGAAACGGCTGGAAGAATATATTAAATTTGATTGTTTAACCCTTTGAACCCTAGCGGCCGTTTTTCTGGCCAGGAACATGATACGTCATAATTTCATTAAATAGGATGAATGCTACGTGCATGTGTGTGGTAGACCAAACAATTTTTCAACTTGCAGCCCCAAGGCTGCACGTTGTTGAAAATATTAATTGGTCTATCCCTAAATAATGAATATGGACTCTTTCAGTTGCTGTCATTGAACTAATATGGGAGATACCACCAGGGTCCAAAGGGTTAATAACTTACTGCTTTTCAACACAGAAAATAATATCGAAATAGCGCGAGTCGCGAATTTACTGATGATCATGGTTTGTCCCCTGAAGCGTTGTACTAGGTGCACGGCCGTTTCAAAAGTTAGAGCTGGAGCACAGCGGATCGAATTATATTAAGGTCACTTCAAAAAAGTTGGATGCCTGTAAAAACATCGTTGTACGTCGACTGGTAGGCATTATTGATGAATTTCTTCATGAAAAATGATGACCGTAAACATGACTGTTCACTTTCGAGGAACGACAAGTTTATCAAAAGTATGTTCATCGAAAAGAAAAACAGCATTTATATTATCAGATACTGCATGTTTATAATTTCTGAGACGTTGTGCCCGTACTCTCCCCAACGCAGGCTCGAATCTAGTGGGGGTGCTGGGGGCGGTTCGTCTCCACATGACCATGTCTGTCGGAATTTTTTGTTATCCGTCAGAAAGAATGTTAGTTGTGCCAATGCCTATATCTTCTTTGAAAGATACCCTTACACTCTATAGAATCACTTAGATTAAAAATTAACCCAAAGCAACTGGGTTGAGAAAATATGAACCCTACTCGGTTCATATTCACTCAACCGAGTTGATTTGGGTTGATTTTTAACCCAACTGATTTTAGAGTGTAGGCTTCATATACCCTTTGTTTGAAAGCGTTCGTTATATATGACAACCTGAAGTCATGTACACGAAAACATTTCCTGTATTATTATTATTATTATTATTATTATTATTATTATTATTATCATTATTATTATTATTATTATTATCATTATTATTATTATTATTATTATTATTATTATTATTATTATTATTATTTTAAAGAATTACTTTTTTGACGTAATTCATTAAAATAATAATAATAACGAACGTTATTATTTATTTAAAGAAGTATCTTTGGTAAGGTGTCAAATTCGTGGACAACGACCTGGAACACTATCGGAACAATTTGACTCTCGTCTCACCATGCTTTTAAATTTTTAGATCTTCGCCTCGGACCTTCCTCTACGAGCCTGACTGGAAAGGTAATCGATTTGGGATATTATATATCAGGATAGCCCGATACCTACCACTGGCATAGCATGTTCTGAATTATCAACAAAAAAAACATACCCAAGCTGCTGGCAGACCTTGCTTGGTAAAGAAAATGTAACACCAGATTTAACCCTTTACCCAACGCAGACGATATCAAAATTTATTATTTTTAAATATTATTTTTTCAAATTTTTCAAGAAATTTCAACAAAACCATATCATGTGACCCCTCGTTGGAACGAGCTCGTCGAGCTCGTTCCAACGAGGGGTCACATGATATGGTTTTGTTGAAATTTTTGGAAAAATAATATTTTTCCCAACTGCTGAATTTGCATATTACGCGGATGCGGCCGATTCGTTGGGTAAAGGGTTTTAATCCCTGTACTAGAACGTTATTATATTGTTGTTTATTGATAAAATCTCTTCTCCGCTCGGCCCTTTTACGATTCTTGTGATGCCCATGCATTGCCTTCCATTGCCTTCGGTCGTTTATCAAATGTATACAGAAGAATAAATTGAATAATACGGCAAAATAACAAGAAATTAGACAACAATCGAGAACCAAACAGCTTCAGGAAAATGGATTGATTTTAAAGATAATTTCCGCCGTTTGCATCGTCTCTCCAATTTACGGGGCGAAGCGGAAAAGATACACGTGTGATTGCTATCTTTGCATGCGATTGGAAACACATATAAACAATTTTATCTGTTATAACAATGGAGAGTTGACCGATTTCTCGACCAAACTACGATGATTGTTGAAAATAATACAAGTGTTTTCTAGTACCATAAGAGGCCCAGAGGCTATGCGATTAGTAGTTAACTATATGTCCGAGGTAATTACCTACATCATTCATATCTACGTGTACTGTATATTATTCAGTGCTCTTGAACTGCAGGCTAGAGAACAATAAATCCTACAGACCAACGCAATGCTGTCACATCAGATTGAAAATTTATTGACTGAAAGCCGTTATATGTGCCAGCTCTGAAAGCTCAAAGTAGGCCTTCATAGAACGGGGCCGGGGGTTGGGCGTATATCCTCCCTATAAACTCGACAATTCGAAAATTGCTGTTGATGGAAAAATGTCCTTTATTTCCATACAAACACTGTCAGCCAAATAGGAATATCATGGGCGTATGTTCATCATATGTTCTGAATAAGATCCAGTTCTTTGCAGATTTTTGAGAAGCTCGCCTCGACAGCTTCCCAAAAAGTGATATCGAGGTTTGGAATTATCATCATGAGGACAAACAAATGCCGAAAGAGAGCTCGAACAAGAACTGTCTACTTATTATTTCTGCCAAACTTCCCCCGGTGCAGTCCCCGGACCTTCACTATTGGGAGACATGCAGCCCCCAAACCCAATGTTTTTTCACTTTGCGCTATGCGTGTGGCCTACTGAGGTAGTACTTTGTGAGGTAGTACTTTGTGAGGTAGTACTTTGTTTGAACGCTCTCCTCCCGCCCTACATGTCGGTCGTCCTGGTTTCGGCCAAGCACGATAAATATCATGATCTACCCACATGGTCGCGAAATATGGAGCGATGTACTACTCTCCTCACACTCAGGGACGTCACGATGGAGACTGATTCGAGGAGGCGGGGGTGGTAGGTAAACCTCATTTGTCCCGACAATGGTGGCTCAACCAACGACTGATCAAATATTCCAACGTCATCATCATGGCATGCCTTCGTCCAATGCATGTCTTGATGATGTAGTTGGAATATCAGTTAGTCGAGATTATAGTTCTAAAACAAGAGGTTCCCGATGAGGAAATTTATTAAAAATAGAGACAAATATAAGCAATTTGGTAGACTTTAGAGGTCGAAAAGAAGAGACAAATTATATGCGACGAAGTTAAAGGCCCGAAGAATCCGAAACTTGCTGTTTAAATCTCTGCTGTACACATATTTGACCCTGACCACAATACTGAGGGAATCGCAAGACAAAATGGTACAGTTTCCCAGTGTTTATAGTTGAAACTATTACAGAATAAGGCGTGAATATGGTATCCACTAATGGTCTGCACCAAAAAAGTTGAAAAACCTCTCCAACAACAGGAAAAGTACACTTACATAACGTCCTGCATATGGTACAAGGTGCCATCTGCAACGCTGAAGCATTGCAGATGTCGCCTTGTCCTAATCAAGAGACGATATATTTCAGAATATGGTTCTCTGATATCCATCACCCAATCAAATCTGGATCCGCGCCCCAGAAGTTTAACAGTAGAGGGTCTAGTGGCTTATCGATATCTGTTACGTAACAATATTACATTGAAGTGAGAAAACTATTTTGAGGATGCAAAATTTATTGTAGTTGCTGTAAATTTTGCGTAAGGTCGTGACCTTTACCTCTTATGCTGAGTACATTGGGATGTTATACGAGTCATTGAAACAAGGACTTAGTGGTGGAAATGTGCTGATAACCTTGAGCTATTCGTAATGCGAAGGGAATATTAAGGCGAGTATCCACCATGCAGTAAATTAAATTGTGTTCATTGATACTTTCGTTGTCACCATAAAAACTTCCTTCAGACACACATACACAGCTGAGGTAGAAACCAGGCAGTAATGTGATTCCATCTTCCCCTCCCATTCTCTTCTACAACAACTTGAACAATGAGAAATGCCCGGCAGTTCTGTGTTCCTACACACCAGCTCATTAACCCTTTGATATGTTGATACGTTTGTACTTCTTATGACGTACGAAATCAAACAGCGCGTTGATACTTGGTGATCATTTGTTTTGTTATTATTTTTCGATTTTTTAAAGTTTTAATAACAATTCCTATTTTCTCCCGAATAGTGCCCAGTGACAACCGTTGATTCAAATGTTATCGCAGCATAAATACTAATATAATCCTGCTGTCACTTCTTAACTGGTTGAGTGCTAGAAGCCACCATCAAGGCTTTCAAAAAGGAGCATAGCAGAGCAAAAGCCAACATTTTCCTTGCTTATATTTCATATTCAGTCAAACACAAATAATATTTTGTTTATATAAATTTGTTTTATTACAAATTATTGGAGAGTGCCTGTGGGCACTCTCCAATAATTTGTAATAAAACAAGTTTTGAATAACAAATTCAGACCACCAAAAATAATCTAGCCCTCAACCAGTTAATCACTAATGTCAAAAATATCTTGTTATTTGTACTTTCCGACGTTTGACGTCGCATTTTGAAAAACGTTGAAGAAACTGAATTCCCAGTGACGTTTGAACGTCAGGATAATTAAAGTGTCAAAGGGTTAAGTTGCTTTCTGAGTAATGAGAAATTTAACGTGAAAATAGGTGACATGTTATTTTCGATACCATCAAAAATCTAAAAAAATACAATTTTTCATTTTTTTGTGTTCAAAATTGCGAATAATTGTTCCTAAACACAGAAGGACAATAAAGAGTCTCAAACTATTATTGCATTTAGATTTTTGACATCGAAAATAAATTGTCACCTAATTTCAAGCTAACTTTCCATTACTAATATAACACCTTAAGGAACTAGCAAAGCTGATGCATGCTCGACTTTCGTCCGAAACCTCAACCCTATAATTCAACGAGGGAATGTGCAGCGACTAGTGTAGTGGTGTCTTATCTGAACACAAATATATTGATTTATACAGCGATGGCCGAATTTCTCTGGCGATAAAGACCAAGACACACTAGATGGGATTCGATCGTACCGGGAGTAATAAATATCGATTTTATTTTATTTGTTTTATCATTTTGTAATTTAGACAAAGAGTTTTTGGTCAGATTTTTGATTTGCCTTTAAACAAATTAAAGACATTATTCAACTGGACTTGGTCCAATGTCAGGTATAGACTATTCAATCACGGAATTTAATTTTTTCTGTCATTTAATATTTCAATCTACAGATTGGTCTCATTTAGTTAGTATTTATGTTTGCTGTGTTGTGGAGGCTATATTAACCCTTTGAAGTCTGGTGGTATTTTCCATGTCAGTTCAATGGCAACAACTGGAAGAGTCCATATTCATTATTTGGGAGAAGACCAATTAATATTTTCAACGTACAACTTGGAGCTGCACGTTGAAAATATTGATTGGTCTACCCCACACATGCACTTACTACCCATCCTACGTCATAAAATTATGACGTATCATGTTTCTGGTCCGGAAATAAGTCCTCTCGAGTTCAAAGGGTTAAAGCACCACGACATGTCAAAATGAGATGACAAAATAATTACACAGAACGACACGCGTTTGTGAATCGATATGGCAAGAGTGCCAGCGCGGACGGATAGAACGAGAGGCCACAGGCCTCGAGTTTTATCCTTCCGCGATGGCACAGGTGCCACATCGATTAACTCATTCACACACGCGTGTCGTTATGTGTTTATTACACGCCTTCACATCTATTAAAAAAATATTAGAATTACAATCAGCAATTCATTTGACAACTATCAACAAAAAGAACACATTTTATCGCCAACCGGATTTGCGAGGGGAACCCGTGTTACTCTTTCGTCACATGAGTTCCAATGTGTTCTATGTGCCTACTGGCACATAGAACACATTGGAACTCAGTGGGCGATATTTAGCTATCGTTTGTGATTCAAACTGTAATTGCAGTGCACGATTTGAAGAAAATTCCAGTGAAATTTCACCTCTTTATAAAAATAGTCCGTCAACGATTTCCGTTCCGCACATATGTGCGGAACAGATTTTCATTTTCCACATGGTTTAGTGTTGCTGCAGACGGCGATTACATAGAACAGGCGTGCAATAAAATTTGTTACCTCACCGCAACGTTCGGAAAGCTCGCATCGCATCTAGTGCGTAAAGTCTTCTATTGTTCACCACATTTATTCTTTTGTGTTCAAATCTGAAAGTATCTACACTCTATCATACCCTATCATTCTCGGTACTGAAATGCGTCCATCTGATCTGTTCATTCAGGTTAAGGACACATGGAATACTCAGGAAGGAGAACATCAGCTGTTCTTAACACATTGATTGACAAACTGGGGAGAGCTGAAGCTGAGTGATATGTTCCCCCATGCCAGAGGTTCCAGAGTTAATCCGGGAAATTATCCCAAGATGCCCAGGTTCCAGCGGCATTGGGATGGGAGATGATGTTGTAATAAGATATGAATATATAAGAGACTGCCTCCTGATGAGAACAACTAAACATTTTGAGTGCAGTCGATAGGCTGAAAGTCTCAGCGTATGGTCGTCGAAATGAGTGAGACGATGTTGTTACCGATATGGATGTCATTACTCGTTGACCCTTTTTCCGAACTAGATAACGATTCGTCATTGGAACTAGATAATGATTCTTCATTGGAACTAGATAATGCTTCCTAATTGGATGGAACTAAATAATTATTCGCCACTGGAACTAGATAATGGTTCCATGTTGGAACTAGATAATGATTCCTTATTGGAACTTGATAATGATTCGTCATTGAAACTAGATAATGATTCGGCATTGAAACTGGATAATGATTCGTCACTGGAACTAGATAATGATTCGTCACTGGAACTAGATAATGATTCGTCACTGGAACTAGATAATGATTCCTCATTGGAACGATTCGATGTTGACTACGACGACCTGATTCTGGATCGACATCGAATCGTCTTCCCGGTTCCTATATTTTCGAATCGGGTAACTTATGTTTTTTTCACGAATGGACGATGGCAAATAAATGTCTTCTGTCCGTGGAATCATGCTGCAGAAATGAAAGCATACATAACAGCCGCTGTGGACTGGTCACTTCCCTCGGGCGGGCAATATTTACACGGACGCAATAATGTTAGATTCCAAGAACTAATTATAGGAATAATCATGAAACATTTAATTAACGAAGCACCGGCTACAATCCGGTGCTTCATAAATTAAAATTTTGCTAATTATGTTTTTTATTTTTATTACCTGGTAAACGCATGTGTGGACATCACGGCACACGCGTGGATTACAAATAATCGCGGCCACTGTACTGCAGTTGCTTGTTGCGTTTTCGGATCAAACAGATTATCGGCATACTTGTCTGCCTTACAAGTTACCGTGATTGTTATAGCAGCACTTATAAGGAGGAGCGCCGGAATCCTGCGCTCCATGCATTTTATAAGTACTGTTGTTGCAAAGTATTTTGCGACCTCTGCACTCAGGTACGTATGTTACCTCTGAAACGCGCAAGCCGCAAGGATATGCATGCTAATTTGGTGAAGTGTTTTCACGAAAATTGTTTCTTGGTGTTGATGTCGACATCGGACCCTGACTCGATTTGAGATTCGATTCTAGGATACAAATTCCGATTCGCGGGGTCCTATTTATAATCAGGGGTCGCGGGCTATGTTTTGAGAGACGAAAATATAATTTGTGAGTTCTTGCGTATATCAGCGATGCCTTTATCCCTTTACCCAACGAATCGCCCGCATCCGCCCGCGTAATATGCAAATTCAGCAGTTGAAAAAATATTATTTTTCAAAACATTTCGACAAAACCATATCACGTGACCCCTCGTTGGAACGAGCTCGTCGAGCTCGTTCCAACGAGAGGTCACATGATATGGTTTTGTTGAAATTTTCTGAAAAAGTTTAAAAAATGATATTTAAAATAATAAATTTTGATATCGTCTGCGTTGGGTAAAGGGTTAAACCACTTCGCTCAACTAATTGGTAAATGCGAAGTTAATCACACAGTTCTCTGATTACAAACGCGAACATAGCATATCGGCCATGTCGCGAGTGGATCGAAATTTTCTGACCACTTTACTCACCACAGAACTGTACAACCCAACTGTAGAAGCCCACCTGTCGAAAAATAAAAGCATTGTATATCGAATGATATTTTCGTTCGTTTTTTTTCTTGATTCGGCCACGGTTTTACAGTATTTTATTTATGAAATCGCGACACACTGGCGATCTGATCAGGAGAAAGGCCGATTTTTTAGCCTGTGAATGAGCCACTGGCCCGTTTAGACGGAGGTGGAGCAGGCCTACTCACCCCAGAGTCCGGTGATTCTGGGGATCCGGGACTAGTGCCAAGCAAGCAACGCAATTTTACAACTAAATTGGAATAAAAAACGCCATTCGTCTGCAAACGATATTTGAGGGCCACATGAAAACGTTCTCTCTGTTACCTATTACGATTCACTCATCTCTCACAGGAAAGTGAAGAACTTGCCACTTTTGCGGTCCAAAATCGTAAAGTGGTTTGGATTGCATAAGTTATCATATCCATCTCGATGCTTCGCAACGAGGACCATATGTTCGACATTATGAAAGAGAGGTTATTAAAGAATACGTGCACCGTAACAGAATCCCCCCCTCCCCTCCGGCTCTGTTGACCTCAAGAGGTGCTCTGGGACCGTTGTGAAAAAGAAATAATATTGTCAAAGAAAGAGATTTTGTTGGAAAAGAATAAATTGTCCATATTGAAAATGAATCACTGAAAATAATATTGACACAACGATTCGTTAGATGAAACTTATAGTCATTGATACTGTTTTTAATCTTGTACAATGTTCAAACTGTTGTTTTTCAGCAAGGTTGGAGTTTGAGATGTCGCACTGTGGGCTGAGTTCAACTTGCGAACTAAGAAGAAAAATACCATTATATTATCACAACTTTCCCAACGCACGCATCGTTTCTACTGTATGCAGGACTTTGCACCACAGCTGCAAGTGATTGCAGGGGTGTCGCAAAGATGTCCACTGGGGGAGGGTGGTTAAGCCTGTTTTTCAGGACTCTGGCTGTTCAGGTCCTGCCGGATAAAATATTCCAGCTGCATCATGAAGACATGCTTTCGTAGAAGGCATGCCTTGATGATGCAGTTGGAATATCGAATCAATACTTAACCCTTTACCTAACATGAAAAGCAGACGACACTTGCAAAAAAGATTCTTGAATAACAATTTTTTTTTCATTTTTTGTCTCAAAAACATAGGTTATGACCCCTTGTTGGAACGAGCTCGTCGAGCTCGTTCCACCGAGGGGTCATATCCTATTTTTTTGAGACAAAAAATGAAAAAAATAATGAAAATTAATTGGCGATTTTTGAGAATAGCGCTGGCCAGTTTTGGCCATTACGTTGGGTAAAGGGTTAAAACTCCACTCCAGACGTAAAGGTCTTAACTGGACAAATTATTTGGTTTTGGGAAAGTTGTTACACCCACTACACCCCCATACTGACGTCTCGTTTAAATTAGAATAAAAAGGAATTGTCCTTTAATTGTTGAACGAAAAACGTATTATTTTTTTTTTTAAATCTCTAACATGTTGCCTTTTCCCACATTGTTAATTTTTTTCCGTTTCTTTTTTTCCTGTTACTTTTTTCCGAGCACCTTTTCCCACTTGTTTCCAAAAATGTGCCGCATCCCTTTATAACAAACGTCTGTCTTCCCTTTTATGGTAGCAGTAGGGTTAAGTCCATCAATAGTTTTGGAAATTATAGAGCCAGCCATAATTATGTTAATTTGAACATAACACTTTGCTTCAACAGTATAATTGGTGTTCAATGGAAACTGAATTAAATCGAACAGTGCGTGATTCAGTGAAAAGTATTGTGATCTTATCAAATACATACCTCATTTACACAAGCCATAATAATTAAAACATTTTCTTTTGACGGCATTTAAATATTGAAACAGGATGTACCTGTGTCAGATGTATTTACATGCCGAACAGTCATATTTTGTAAGCGACTTCGTAAAAATACTATTATATCGAAATGAATACATAAAAAGGCTTCGTTACGAGGGCGGTATGGCTGCATGTAAAGTTGAAGCCATAATAAATCTTCTTTTGAAGGACAATTAGAAATTTTCAGAAAAAGCTCATTTAAAATGTATCAGTGGTGTGTTTAAATTTGTTGTTTTATTGGTGTTTAAGCACCTAAACCTATATCATGACCGTAACATAGTTAGGAAGTGAAGTTTAGCCAATCGTTTATACTCCTGCTGTCCACTTTAGAGGACTTCCATACCAGGCGTTGGTGACTGGTTCCTATTTTACCATTGAAGGAAGAACTTGTGTATCACATTCAACAAGCTCTGCTTCACTTCCAGGGATTCCCACGTGGACTGGGCGTAAATCAAGAACGATTTACATAACCTAACAGTGTCTAGAGAACTTAACACGACAGTTGATTGTTTTAATTGGCCTGGGTATTCGACATTCACTTTGCTCATCACTTTTCTCGTTTTTCTCGAGCATCTTCTTCGAGCAAAACCGTGCAACTGATAATTGTTTTTTCTTTATCATGCCACAATTTTCTGTCGTCCTCCCTCTCTTCTGTCTTAGTTTTGTTATAAACGTCGCACTACCGCCGCGTCGAATTCAATTAACCTTTTACCCAAAGTAACGGCAAAACCGGCCAGCGCTATTCACAAAAATCGCCAATTAATTTTCATTATTTTTTAATTTTTTGTCTCAAAAACATAGGTTATGACCCCTCATTGGAACGAGCGCACTGAGATCGTTCCAATGAGGTGTCATAACCTATGTTTTGGGGACAAAAAAATGAAAACAATTAGTTATTCAAGAATTGTGTTTGCGTGTGTCGTTTGCTTTTCGTGTAGGTAAAGGGTTAATTGAATTCGAGTCGACAGTAGTGCGACGTATATAACCATTGCATGCGAGTAGACGAAATTCAGACGAATCTTCGTTTCAGCCAGACGAATCTAATTCCCAAACTTGAATTATCCGTTTTGGTTATAGACGTCGCATCACCGTCGACTCGAATTAAATGCAAATGAAATGATAATGATATGCTAATCAGGTGAACACCGAATGTCGTGACGTAATTTACAATTATGTTCGCAGTGGAATTGAATTCGAGTCGACGACGATCCGTCGTCTTTAACCAACAGTGATCTAATTCAAATTTGGGAATTGTGTCTCTTCCTTGGTTTGGGGTGGGGTAGGGAGGAAGCCAGCTAAGCTATACAGACACTACTCGACAATTTTCTTTTAAAACATTATGCGTCATGTTACCCCATTAAAGCAAAGACAATCTCAAAGTGAATTTTGGGCGACGATGGAACGTCCGTATAAATGAAATTAAGCCATAGTATAATGTATTCCTCTACGTATACACAGTTAAAATATATGTGTAGATAGCATATAAGATTTGGGTGGAGACTGAAACATTGTGAGTTCAGGTCGTCCGTCAATTGAATTCGACTCGACTTTAGTGCATCTGTTTATATCAAATGAAGATTTGACGGATTTCAGACGAATCTAATTCAATTGAATTCGTGTCGACGGTAGTGTGACGTATTTAACAGTCCTTCCTCTTTTAAGTCACAACTTCTTCAGAGTTAATTTCAAACCATTATTTCAAATAACGCTTTCTCAATTCAAATTATTTTTGTTCATTAGCTGGTTGAGTTCTAGAAGCCACTATCAGGGCTTTCAGAAAAATCAGTGTACCAGAGCAAAAGCCAACATTTTCCTGGCTCACGTTTCACATTCAGCCAAACGCAAATAATATTTTGTCCATATAAATTTGTTTTATTACAATTTGTTGGAGGGTGTCTGTCTGAATTTCTGTCTGAATTATATGTATCGTTTCGGAGACGGCCTAAACCAGCATCCTGCTTGCTGCTGAATCCATTTTAGTATATTGTATTGGATGTTTATAATTCCTGTTATCAAACTTTTGCACACAAAAAACAATATATTGGTTTAAACTGACAAAAAGGCCAACGCTATTCTCATTTTATCTTATTTTTTTCACTACTTTTCTTCAATTATTGCCCCCCAAAACATAACTTATGGCCTCTCATTGGAACGAGCTCGTGGAGCTCCTTCCAATGAGATTTCATAAACGATGTTTTGGGGTGGAACTAAACAATTGTAATAATAAATAAACATGCCTGTGCAAGTCTTGCCGACTGATCGTGTTGTGGATAACGGTTTAGGACCTTCTGTGTACAATCTTGAAATAGTTTCTCCAATACAGGCCTAGTTTTGTTGATATTGAGAACCAGTCATATTTTTCAGCTTCAGTCGCTATCGGGTCGAAGTTCCCCGATCGCTTTTGTAATAGTACTGTAGATCTCTGTGGGGGTGGGGTGGGGGAGTAAATGTCCCATTGAGTTTAAAAGTCCCCCAACCCATTACCAGGATGGCCGGGAAGTTGGAAGGGCAGGGGGCAGGCCGACTTGAGAGAGTAACCCGGGAAGAGTGTCAGAATGTTCCAAATGCATACAATCTTAGTGGTACAGAAGCCCAAAAATCACGCTCGCAAGACTTAATTCAACGAATCAATATCTCACTAAATTTCTCTTCATAGGTTTTATAACACGAATACAAAGTATTACGTATAAAGACGACACTTTGAGGTTCGGATTAAAAATAAGTACACCCTTGAACGATGTAAAAATCGGCAATTAACAGTGATTGTATCTACAAATCCCAGCAAGTCAGCTAATGATATGGCTGCTATCTCCACGTTTCGGCGTCCCTGCCCATCACAGCGAGAAAAAAAAAAAACAATAATCAAAAATAATTGTGCACGTATAGCATATCAACATTTTCTACCAAAACAGTTGTTGGTGAACAGCGTGGACTCTGATAAAGTAGTGTATTAATTTTCAACAGTAGCCGCCGGGTGTGTTACGAAATAAATGGGATTACATCAGGGGCATTTCCCCCTCGGGTACAGCAAATAAGATTAAAAATGCTGTCTTTGTTTGATTTTCAGCCTCTCAGCCATATCACATGACAAAGAGAAAGATGTTCAAACACAAAATTGCGTTCTAATGCGTTACCAATATCATCTTTACCTAAAATAAAGCTGACTGTTGACAAAGTTGCCAATAGTGTTTACTTGGCTATGAAAAGGAATCATCAAGCTGTTTGATTGATAATCTTTAGATCAATTATATTTCCGAACTGTGGAATCGGACGGTCAAACAGACAATTACGTAATCGTTTTACATTCAGAGAGACAGCCAGTGGATGGTGCTAGTTTGTGATATGTGCCCATTTTCTCGTGTGTTTTGAAGAGAAAAGCGACCGGTTTATTTTTTGGAACGATTTTCTCCCACAGGGACGTCGCAAAGATGACAGATTTGGGGGGGGGGGGGGGGGGTTGATTTGTCCCGACTGACTGATATTCCAACTACATCATCATGGCATGTCTTCGTCGAAGGCATGCCTTGGTGATATCTTTGGAATATTAGTCTGCTGGTGTTTTATTTATTTATTTATTTATTTATTTATTTATTTATTTATTTATTTATTTATTCATTTATTGGTGTTTAAGGTCACATATTTCTGTACAATGGCTTATCGTGACGACAACATGGACATAAAGACGAGTCGAGCCATACACATGTTGCCCATTTTAGAGGACTTCCACCCCAGTCATTGGTGACAGAGTCATATTTTACCAGTAAAACAGAGCTTGTTTACCATAGTTAACAAGCACTGCTTCACTTCCAGTGGGAGAGATTATAGTTAAAAGAAACTCCAGACTTCTTGGACATTTATAAGTGATTAAATAAAGTATACACGTAGTAGTCGTAATGTAACTTCTTCATTTAACACGTAGCGTACCGGTACTTATTATTCGTGATGTTGGACTCCATAAGTCCGATTCGGGTGATAA
The DNA here is from genome assembly GCA_031216915.1 of Pictodentalium vernedei. Taxonomy (NCBI): domain Eukaryota; kingdom Metazoa; phylum Mollusca; class Scaphopoda; order Dentaliida; family Dentaliidae; genus Pictodentalium; species Pictodentalium vernedei. Next base: position 238,757,097 of record CM062292.1, read on the forward strand.
AAACATCTAACTGATAATCTGGCCGACTGTGTGTGAGTGGCACAAGACCCAGTATTCAGTCTGTTCAAGAAAGTACACGAAGTTGTCCTGGGTGGAAAATTGATTGGGCTGGGGAGGGAGGTGGGGGTGTCACGTCTTTGTTCTCGTAGATTACACACGCACTCACACGCACACGCACTCACCGAATGTTTTGAAAAGTTTCGCGGTGACAGTCGATGCTGCTTCAAGTGCAGTCATACGAAAGTGTTTGTTCCGGATGAAACCTACCCTCATTCAGTGGAGGTAGGTTTCATCCGGGACAAACACTGGAACAAGCGCCATTTATGTCATTAATTCCTACTTCTGATTGGTAGCATTCCCCATTTGGAAAGATGTCGAAAGATGCCTCTTTATTTAGGTCTTCTTAACCCTTTACCAAACGTAACGGCCAAAACCGGCCAGCGCTATTCTCAAAAATCTCCAATTAATTTTCACTATTGTTCCATTTTTTGTCTCAAAAACATAGGTTATGACCCCTCGTTGAGCTCGTTCCAACGAGGGATGATAACCTATGTTTTTGAGACAAAAAAAATGGAAAAAATTAGTTATTCAAGAATTTGCTTTGCAAGTGTCGTCTGCTTTTCATGTTAGGTAAGGGGTTAACGGACGCGGATCCAGATTTACGCCTGCTTCATTTGCATATTTACTTAAAGTTCATCCATAGTTCTCTCATGGCTCAATGTATCAAAATTACAGGTCTCAGCTCATACACACTAGAAAAAGACAGAACTGTCAGTAAAGTTTCGAAAAGACTGGATTTCTCAATAATTAGAATAACTGCTTCGAAAAAATGTTCTTTAAAAGTTAGATTAGCAAATATTTAGCGTATGAAATAATATTTTGAAGGTCTCCGCATGGTGCGCGGAGAAAATGCCAATGGACAAAATGCAAATGTACAAAATGCCAGTGGACAATTTATTTATTTATGTATTTATTGGTGTTTAAGGTCACATATTTCTGCACAATGGCTAATCATGACCAGGAAAGTGTCACGAGTGGAGGAAGCTGGAGTACCCGGAGAGAACCACCGAGCAACGACGAGCTGCTGCCAGCTCCCCAACATACTAACTCCACACAAGCTGGGTTAGCATTGGTTGAAGACAGGTGCTCCATCGACGTGCAGTACGCCTTAGTACACAACGTCACCGTGCCACCACGTAGGCAATGAGGGTGAAGTGTCTTGCCCAAGGACACAACGCGGTTGCCGCAGGTAAGATTCGAACCGAGGACCTCTCAGCTAGCAGCCTGCACCTCTACATACTGAGCCACCGCGCCCCCTGCCAGTGGACAAAATGCCAATCAGACAAAATGCTCACCCAGAAAATATAAAATTGAAAAAATACCCGTCACATTTTTTTTGCTTTTTCTTAATCCTTTACCTAACACGAAAAGCAGACGCCACTTGCAAACAAAATTCTTGAAGAAGTAATTTTTTTTCATTTTTCGTCTCAAAAACATAGGTTATGACCCCTCATTGGAACGAGCTCGACGAGCTCGTTCCAAAGAGGGGTCATAAAGCTATGTTTTTGAGACAAAAAATGAAAATATAATGAAAATTAAATGACGATTTTTGTGAATAACACTGGTCGGTTTTGGCTGTTACGTTGGGTAAAGGGTTAACACCAACTGTTTTTGTAATGTAACGTTGGATGAGTAGCTTGGTTTTTTTAATTGACTTTTTCTTTAACTAACCTAACTGTTGTTTTTTTCACAGTATTTGTGGGTTTGTCAATCTCTGTTGTCATTTCTTTTGTTTTTATGCAGTATTTATGTTGTAAAAATGGGTTAATGTTTCTGTATGAGGCATTCAATGTTTCATAATTATATTTCTTTCTTTCTTTTATTTTAAATCATATTGTATGCAACTACTTTTCTTTCATTAATAAATATTTGTTTAAACTAATGGGTTATATGGCTGGTAGTGTCACCTTTGATGAGGGTCGTGGGGGTCTGAACCCACAACCTTACTGCCAGTTTGCACACTCAAACTAGAAATGATTACTGATCCTCGCTTCCGACTCTTGTAGATTCATAAGCAAATAAAAATCAAATTTTTATTGTACTGTTACACCATAAAGGTCAAATGTACCGATCATAAAATAAAAAATAAAATATAAAAAAATATAATGTTACATGAAATATATAATAACCAAGGTTTAACAAATAATAAGTAAAATGTAGTATATTTTACATGAGTAGAATATTGATTTTATGTAACATAGTTGTCGATAAGGGACTGCCAGACTCCTTTTTTCTCGGTCCCATGATAAATAAACTGAGCTACGCTTTTATGGACTCTTTTATCATCGCACCCCAATAAAGTTATTCGGGTCGCAAGGGATTTCAATCCCTCATCGTCTCTGTGCGCCTTCGGCGCCCTGAAACTTTTCATTCATCAAATTTCAAATTACTTGTATCTACAGTACGTGGAGAGTGTATTATCACAAAAACACTCGCAGAGAGGAGATTTCACCCAAGCAATAATTGCAAATTTGTTGCAAAGCATAACCAGCACAAGCAATGATTAAACCCGGCGGTCCATTGGCTGAAACATTGCTTGTATTTTTTTGTCGATATGTACAAAATTTGAAAGTTATAGCTTGGGTGATAACTCCACTCCGCGGGTGATTTAATTACAATCCACTCTCCACGTACTGCATGCTAATGATCTAACAACATTATGGAGTTGGACATAGTTATCCGTCAATCTGGAGACTCATAATTCATTTGAAGGAGATGCTGCTCTTGCAAGCACTTAGATAATGCAAGAGGCTAGAGGTCAGCCACCATTCGTAAAGAAGCCAAGAAATATCAAGAAAGATTACAAAATCTTTGTCATTCCAAAATATCTGGAAATAAAACTATGGAGGAATTCATGCGAGAACTAGGCCATTGTATTAGGCCAACTGATTGTTAGGATAAACTCTGAAAAGTGATGAAAGTTTTTAATTTAAAATTTAAAATTGCTCACCTGTTTATTTTATCAGTTGATTGCCAAAAAGTTCTTCATATAAAATATAAATATTCACATTGATTTATTATGGAAGGCAATCTATATATATAGAGGATATTCACGAAAATTTGATGAATACCGAAAATATCTCGTGAGTGGCTACAAAGAAATATGAGGATCTTCACGAGCGACGCAGTCGCTCGTGAAGATCCTCATATTTCTTGTAGCCACGAACGAGATATTTTCGGTATTCATCAAATTTTCGTGAATTTTCTTTTTATTTAATGCTCTACGACTACAAACTCTCCAATTTGTGGCCTTTATTTGCCATTAAGGCGCAAAATTTATGTGCCGAACCGGCGTCCATACAAAAATTACAACAACCAAACTCCAACCATTGGAATGTGTGAATATCCGCACAAAAAGTAGTCCCGTCTTATTTCTCCCCTAACTTTACGATTTACCAAGGCTGGCGAATTGAAATAATCGCAATGTGTTTCGAAGAAATAGAACAATAACAAAAAACACCACTTTCTTATTTTCAATAACAAGACACGTCATTTTATTTTTTTTGAACTCAATGCACTGAAGACGTGTGAAGTTGAACTGAAGAAATTTGAAAGTGATTTCGGCTTTTCGCTGGAAGGTGAATGAGAAAGTCAAACTTTGAAACCGCTGATTTAATGAATTGATTTAGTCACTGTCACTATCAATTATTCGAATTCGTTTGTATTTGGGACTCTGGAATTCATTACTGATGTGCTGACTCGTTTAAAGTACATGTGATTCGTCATCCGAACCTACGATGAAATATCGATTTCTAAATATCATTTTGATATTTCGTTTTGCCGACCGACAGGGGAATATGACTTAATTTTTCAGCGTGAATTGATGCCTGAGCATTAAATAAATGTTTTGTTACAATTTATTGGAATGAACCAAATTGTCCTCTCCTATAAGTTATAACAAAATAATTATGAACAGTTTCTTGCTAAATTCAGGCTGGTTAATAAGTAATACGCAAAAAATGAAGAAATAAACAATTTTAAATTTCAAAACTACTTCCAATAGGCAGTTGATTTGGAATTTAAAATTGATCACCTCTTTACTTTATCAGTTGATTTATTATGGAAGACAATCTGTAAATTAATAATTTAATATTGGTAATGACAAAGATTTCCCTATTTATTTATTTACTGGGGTTTAAGGTCACATATTTTTGCATGATGACAAATCTTGATCATGACAGTTTTACGGGTGGAGGAAGCCAGAATAACAGGACAGAACCACCGAGCAACGGCGAGCAAATGTCATTTCCCCAGCATACCAATTCCAAACAAGCAGGGTTAGCATTGGTTGAAGACAGGTGTACCATCGACGAGCAGTACGCCTTAGTACACAACGCCACCGTGCCCCGCGTGGGCAGTGGGGGTGAAGTGTCTTACCCAAGGACATAACGCGGTTGCCGCAGGTGGGATTCGAACCGATGACTTCTCGGCTTGCAGCCCACACCTCTACCAACTGAGCTACCGCACCCCAACGATTTCCCAAAACCACCGTACAATTATAAATCTGATCAGACAATCACGTTAGGCAAACACAAAATAAAATTAAGAGTGGTGGGCGTAACAATGTTGTGTAATGTTGTTTTAAATGTGGAGAATGTTGGTGAAATGTTGTGAAAAGGTTGAAAAAATGAATGTTGTAAAAATAAGCGCTATTACCATTTGAAAATAAACTTTTCTTTCACTTTGTGTTACTGTTATTTGTATTTCATTCTGAGAATCGATGGGCATTTTGTCTGATTGGCATTTTATCAATGGGTATTTTGTCTGATTGGTATTTTGTCCATGGACATTTTGTCCTGGATTCCTCCGCATATCTTATTTATGATACAGAATGCAAGTGCGGTTCATTCCCACTAGACCAATTCCCTTTAGACCAATTCCCACGAGGCCAATTCCCAAAAGACCAATTCCCTTTAGACCAACTGGTGTGTTCTACTTTTAAAATAATTCTATATCAATAATTTGATATATTTATAAATATTTATAAATGTATTTAATGTTATTGATATTCAAGCCTGAAAATAAGCAGTCTGTCATTTGCAGAATGAGGTTCCCAGAGGGTGAATTTGCTGATGCTATCCCATACAGTGGTCCAGTTTATCCTCTGAGTACCTCTTTCTGTTTATGTTTGGGACCCTGACTCAGGTTGAGGTTCACATAGGGTAAATTTAGTGATTTAGTGATGCTGTGCAGGGTAGCATCACCAAATTCACCCTCTGGGGACCTCATTTTTTTGTAAATGTTATATGTACTGAGCTATGCTGAAATGTTATAAACCTATATTTTTTGTATGTTATGCATATAAATATTTTTTTTTTATCGAATAAAGTGCTTATCAGTAAATAAATGTTTTCTTAATTATCCTTAATCAACCCTTAATCAATAACAGTATGTAGTTGGTCTAAGGGGAATTGTGTTTTGGGGGAATTGGCCTAAAGGGAATTGGTCTAAAGGGAATTGGTCTAGTGGGAAGACACCGCAAGTGCACTAAGAGTGCATCCTAAACTAGGAACAAAAAGAAATTCCACACGACAACTTTCTTCAAATTATTTCTGTTTACATTTGCCTCAGTTAAGAATTAATTGCTTGATTAGTTTCATATCGGCCGAGATATTAGCCCTCGGTAACTTCACACCTGCCTTCGACCTTCGGTCTAGGGCTGATATGAAGTTATCCCGGATTGATATCTCGACCGGTTTGAAACGAACCATGTTATAGCCTCTATATATATATATAAATTTGTCAAAATGGCGCCATGCTCATGATGAATTTATTTATTTATTTATTTCCTGGGGTTTAACGAGACTTTCGACAGCCAGGGTCAGCTCGTGTCGGAGAGTTTTACGGGTGGAGGAAGCAGGAGTACCCGGAGAGAACAAGCGAGCAGCGATGAGCAACTGTAAGACTCCCCAACGTACTAACTCCACACAAGCAGGGTTATAATTGGTTGAAGACAAGTGCACTATCGACGTGCAGTGCGCCTTAGTACACAGCGCCACAGTGTCGCTACGTAGGCAATCGAGATTAAGTGCCTTGTCCAAGGACGCAATACAGTTACACCTGGCGTTGATCGAACCGTGAATCTTTCGGTTTGAGATCCAGTACCTAAGCCACTGAGCCACCGGGTTCCCATGGTCAGGATGAAGAAAATATATATACATATATGCCTGAAAAACCAAAACTTGTTCATGAACTCCCACTCTGATACTTCTTACACTCTAAATTTAGTTGGGCTAATAATTAACCCAAATCAAATGGGTTCAGTGAATTTGAACCCAATTGGTTTCATATTCGCTCAACCCAATTGATTTGTGTTGATTTGAAACCCAACTGATTTTAGAGTGTAAGTCATTTTGTTAATGTTATGCATTCACTTTCTGGGCACTTTAACCCTTTACCTAACATGAATAGCAGACGATGCTTGCAAATAAAATTTTTGAATAACTAATTTTTTTCATTTTTTTGTCTCCAAAATATAGGTTATGACACCTCATTGGAACGAGCTCGACGAGCTCGTTCCGATGAGGGGTCATAACCTACGTTTTTGAGACAAAACATGAAACAATAATGAAAATTAACTGGCGATTTTTGAGAATAGCGCTGGCCCGTTTTGGACGTTACTTTGGGTAAAGGGTTAAATAAATACTCTAGGCTAGATACGGAACTTCAACTATAGGGAATGCACACTCTTGACCAGTATAAGGTGAAATGAAGTCGAGGGAAAAACTATTTCTCTGCTGCCTTTGGAAATTAGGTGGAGGGGGACGAAATATTTTTTTGCTGCCAATGACAGCAGACAATATTTTGTCCTCCCAAACACTTCTTTTAATCTAACCACTCTCCTGACAGTGTGTAGAACATTTCAAATGTGCTTTACTCGCTGTTTGTTGCTTGGCGTCACCGCCGGATAGGCTGGTGAAATGGCGATGAAAGTTCTGGAATCTTCCACTGTTTCAATGTCATCCTTGGGCTGTTTCGTGCAATCTTCGACCACGCTGGTTTCTACTCTCTCAATGAATGGGCCGAATGACTGACTGGACTGTCATCTGGATCTGTCGTTTTATTTTAGGGTGTAGTCTGATTGGCAAGACAGATTGGAGATCTAGGGTCGGAGTGAACAACTGCCATTTTTTTCGTTTTCTTGTACCGGCGCCATTTGCCCTCTGAATTTTTTTTCGGCATGGTTTGTGTAGGTGCTGGGAATGCAACAGCGGTTGCGTCCCCCTTTTCTCTCTCTATCTCTCTCTCTCTCTCTCTCTCTCTCTCTCTCTCTCCCCTCTCTCTCTTTCTCTCTATCTCTCTCTCATCCCATTTTCTCGAGTCTACACATACCCCCCAGACCATGCGTAATGCACTTCGCGTCCCAGCTCTTGGCTGAAGTGGGATTCCTCTCCTTCTTTTCCTCTGTCGATTCCGAAGGTCCCGATACCAAACGAAATCCACGGTGCAGTGTGGGTGTAGAAGATTTCCTATAAAGGGTTTCTCCTTCTCCGGAGGGGCTCCTTGCTTGAACTTTATGATTGGTGTAAGGCGATCTCCTTAAACGCATCAGTCCAAATGGGCGTTTGGGATCAGCACTATTAGCGTAGCCTTGGCGTCATAAGATGAGAGGTCGATCGATAAGACTTACAGGAACGTTATCAAGGTGCGTCGGTTCATTGTGAAAAGCGAAGTGAGAAGGAATGGCGAATGAAGAATGAAACGATCAGATGACTGAAAGAATTTGCTAACTCTTTCAGTCGTCTCATCATTTCATTCTTCATTTATCTTTCATTCATTTATAACATTTAGGATTTTAAATGGGTTACTTCCTGTGTGTTGGTGAAGTTGTTGAGATAATGTCATATGCTAAGAAAATAATATGTTAATTCTTCAATCAAACACGATTTTGAAAGCGTACTGGGTCCTCATGTCGAGTAGTTTCACAAAACGCAAAGCGATGGTCCCCGCAGGCATGGTTGACAATTTACGTCATTGGAAGAAATGTATAGGAAAGTTAGCACCCCTTAATTTCCTAAAGCTCTCAGTAAATTTAACACTACGGGTTTAGGAATTTTATATAAAAACTGATGTTTCGAAATGTTAGTGAATTTGTATCATCCATGTGCGAATCATTTCACAAACTTAAGACTATTTCCTGTAGATCAGTATAAAAATACATTAGCTTGCTTTTTGCATTTTTTTCCCCAAACACATTGAATATTAAAATCCATTTAAAAATAAGAAAATGGCGTTTTTACCATCTTTTTTGTATGTAACATTTTTCTGTTCATTATATCAATAGGGTGCCCTTTCCAGTAATTTAACCCTTTACCCAACGTAAACCAAAACCGGCCAGCGCTATTCTCAAAAATCGCCAACTAACTTTCATTATTTTTTCATTTTTTGTCTCAAAAACATAGGTTATGACCCCTCTTTGGAACGAGCTCGTCGAGCTCGTTCCAATGAGGGGTCATAACCTATGTTTTTGAGACAGAAAATTAAAAAAAATAGTTTTTCAAGATTTTTTTTTCAAGTGTCGTCTGCTTTTCATGTTAGGTAAAGGATTAAAAGTCTTTGAGGGTGAGATCTGTTCCTCTTTTCCTGGGAAGCACAAAACTTGCAAATTACGACAAAAAACACATTCGCTAAACAAAGAGCCAAAGTGGACGTTTATTAAGTGTTGGAAGATGTGATACTAATTGCTATGGGAGCGCGGTGGCTCAGTCGTTACGGCATTGAACTTCAAACCGAAAGGTCCACTGTTCGGTCCCCGTCAGGAGTAACTGCGTTGTGTCCTTGATTAAGACACTTCATCCCGATTGCCTTCGTGGTGGCACGGTAGCGCTGTGTACTCTGTCGTGCTACACGTCGATGGAGCACTTGTCTTCAACCAATGCTAACCCTGTATATGTGGAGTTAGTACATTGGTGGTTCGGCAGTTGCTTGGTGGTTCTCTGCGGGTACTCAGCCTTCCTCCATCGGTAAATCTGTCTGACACGAGGTGACTCTAGCTGTCGAAAGTGTCGTTAAATCCCAATAAATAAATAAATAAATAAATTTATTGAACGCTAAACCATAGACTATCGAAAAAATGAGGAAAGATAGAAATCGCATCTTCCCACTGTGAAGATATAGAATTTTTCACTTTCACGGTATCAATCAAAATGGCGGCTTCCAAAGCATCACTTCAAGGTGAATACGAGTCAAATTACCACTGGAAATGACCAATTTGTTCCAAAAACGTATAACGAAAAGAAAATCTAGTTTTTGTGAGTGGCTACCGATCATTTCCAGCAATAATTCAACACATATTCACATTGAATTGATGACTGAATCTCGCCAGCTGAATCAGATCGCAAGACGATACCTGTTCCGAGTATCGATCAAATCAATTCCGCGTATCAATGCGCATCAGCTGTTTATTTTCATGCATCAATTCAATGTTGAAACGAGTGGAATTATCGAGAGGAATGATCAGATTCGTATAAAAATCGTATAACAAAAAGAAAATCTAGTGTTTTGGAGTGGATACCGAAAATTATCTCACTCGTGACCGAGACAAATGGTTATTTTATATTAAACATTTGTCTCGATCACTCATGAGATAATTTTCGGTATCCACACAAAAACACTAGGTATCCTCTATGTGTAACTGATTGCTATTCTTAATGACGCCTTATCTGTGAAGTGGCTGCTTCTAATTAGATTGTCATAAAAGACAAGTTTTGTTTTGTAATTTTAATAAACGAAAACAACAGGCAGCTATCGGAGCTGTGTGATGTTTCCGTTTATTAAAAGTAACAAACGGAAACTTCGCTTTATTTTCTTCCGATGGCCTAGATGTTTCCTCACCTTCTTAATTAGACATTCCGAGCTCGTTTAATAATTTCAAGGGAGATAACTTTATCGACTGTTTATTTTCAGGACGATATAAGTCAGGGATAGCCGCAGGACATTCTGCGGACACAATCGGCTTGCTTTTGGCGGACGTAATCAACATGTGGTTATAAACAATCGACCTGGACTTTGCGGGTGTAATCAGCCCGCGGTTTGCTCGAGGACACAATCGACTTGTTGGGGCACAATCAAGATCAGCCGGCGGACACAATCGGCCTGCGTTTTGTGGGCGTTGTCGACATGCGGGCAATATCGGGACGCGTCTACGTATTTGGTCGAAACAAGCGTACAAAAGCTCAAATATCTTCAGAATTTCCCTTCATGAATATTGCAGCTTCTTGTTAATAGTGCTGATGGAATAATATATCATCTCCTGAGTTCCAAGGTGTTCTATGTGCCTACTGGCACATAGAACACATTGTAACTCAGGGAACGATATGTGAGATATTAATCAAAACCGAAATTCATTTTGTTCTGACGCTAATCTCCGCCTTTTATTCCTCTTTCTACTTCTAATTAATTCGCTTACCTCAGAGCGATAACTTCACTTTCAAAGAATATTAAATTCATTGATTGTAAGAACGCTAATACTGTACATCGTAAAATAATACAACTTAAGTAAATAAAACCTTGCGGGGATGGATATGTCGGTGTATATAATTTTTTGATAATTGTGACATAATCGATATTGGGATAGGTAGTCAATAGGCAGTTTCCGGATTAATTCTTCATTTATAACATACTCTTCTGCGGGTATTCAACAACACGAAGCAAATAACAAAAGCTGCCTGACGCTCTTTCACGAACGTGAATGAAACAGAATTAACCCCTTAACCACCCTTTACCTAACATGAAAAGCAGACGACACCTGCAAAAAAATTCTTGAATAACTAATTCTTTTCATTTTTTGTCTCAAAAACATGGGTTATGACCCCTTGTTGGAACGACCTCGTTCCAACGAGGGGTCATAACCTATGTTTTTGAGGCAAAAAATGAAAAAAATAATGAAGATTAATTGGAGATTTTTGAGAACAGCGCGGGCCGGTTTTGGTCGTTACGCTGGGTAAAGGGTTAAATAGAATGAAGACAGACATAACGCGCAAGTTGATTCGTTGTTTCCCTAAACATATCTCATGACCCCGACGCGACGGGTGGGCTGGGGTGGGGGTGTAACACACCCCAATATTTTTTTCAGATGGGTAAGATTTGTCTGGGTTGAAGTCTTAGAAAACGGTTATGGCTGACAATTTTCGCCATTGAAACAGATTTATGGGAAAGTTAGCTCCCCTTATTTTCCTGAAGTTGTCAGTAAATTTAACACTAAGGGTATGGGGATTTCATATAAAGATTGAAAGTCCGAAATGTTAGCAAACTTGTACCATCTATGGACGCATCATTTCACAAACAAAGACATATCCCTGTGCAGTAGTATAAAAATACTAAAGCTGTTTTTTTTTACAATTTGTTCCCCAATCAGTTTGAACATTTGATTCTCTGTTGATACCCCTTATAAAATATAAACCGGCGTTTTCACCATCTTTTGTTGTTCTGTAACTTTTCTGTTCATTATATCAACAGTGTGCGCAACGTGACATATACAAACAGTCTCCTCTCCGTTAGAAGAGAACTCTGAGATTGTTTTTTCTGAGAAGAATAAAAAAGATATTCTTAATGAAGGATTATCTGTGAACTAGTTGCTTCTAATCAGCTTGTCATAAAAAGCCATATTTCCCACTGTTGCTTTTAATGAAAGAAAAGAACAGACAGATCTCGAAGCTGTCTGGAAGTTTCGTTTATTAAAAGTAACAAAAGGAAACTTTACTTGATTTTCTATTGATGTCATGGTTGTTTTTTTCAACAAATACTTGTTTCTTAATTGGATCTTTCTCGCTCCTCAAATACTTTCAAGAGAAATAACTTCAACAAAGGTCGATTTTTATGACGTTATAAGAAAGGGGTGTAATCCATTATCCCTTTACCTAACATGAAAAGCAGACGTCACTTGCAAAAACAATTCTTGAATAACTAGTCTTTTTCATTTTGTGTCTCAAAAACATAGGTTATGACCCCTCATTGGAACGAGCTCGACGAGCCCGTTCCAACGAGGAGTCATAACCTATGATTTTGAGACAAAAAATGAAAAGATAATGAAAATTAGTTGGCGATTTTAGAGAATAGCGCTGGCCGGTTTTGGCCGTTACGTTGGGTAAAGGGTTAAATAGCATGAAGGCATACAGAACTCGCAACATGTTCCTCTTAGAATCCTTGATTTCTTCCTAAATATAGCTTATGAACACAAAACAGGGGGCGTCAGGAGAGTGGGTTGGGGAGGGAGTAACTCCTTCAATAATTTTCTCCAGTCGGGACATTTTCGCCTGGGTTGGAGTCTTTGATATCGATTAGCTCTTGTTAGTAATCTTGTACTTTCGTATGAGACTAGATTTCAGAGGTTCAGAGACTGTAGATTTAGTAATGCTACCCTGCTGTGCAGGGTAGCACTCCAAAATTCACCCTCTGGAGATCTCATTCTGCAGATGACAGTCTACTTATTTCCAGGCTTGCACCCAAATAAATTTAACGTATTTTAACTATTATCCTGATTGATTAATACTCCAATATAAAATCCCTAAATATTGCCTTCGAGTAAGGCATGTCTTGATGATATAGTAGAAATATTTTATTACTCGGGACTTGAGCCATCATGGTCAGGACAAATCAGGTTTACCACCTCCCCCACCCTCCAATCGATCACGTCTCGACGGTCCTGATCACACTGGATCATCTCGTTCCAATGTGAGATTATAAGCTACATTTCGCAAAAAAGCAACGAAGTTAGTTGACACTTTAAGTAAAGGTATATCAACATTGGCATCTTAGTGTTAGTTTCAAGAATCACTCTGTTTTAATTGTGTCCTTAAGCTTGCATCTTTATCCTCCAAAATTACACTATTCAGCCCGATCAGGCAAGAAACTGTGTCATTGGTAGTACAATGGTACGCATGGATAGATACAGTTCCTCAGCCCAACACTGGATAACCAATAAGTGACGAAAGTGGCAAAGATCCATACAGTGTGAGTGTGTGGAATCTTCTTTATCTGGTTTTTCGGTTTGATATAGTCTACAGACTCCATTTCAAAATTTTCTTGAGCTCACTGCAGTAGCGGTAAAATGGGGGTGGGGTGGGGGGGGGGGGGAGGGATGAAGGGGAACGGGTCCAATTTTTCAGCTCTTATATTTACCCTCCCACTTTGATGAATAACAAAAATACCCTTATTCGTTATTCAACATTAGCGTTTTGCAATAAAATCAACATTTCTAATATCAAGATCACAGTTACAATGCTATTGTCAAATCCCTGTCATTTTATAAACCGAAACAGCTGCTCGTGAAACCCAAGTCCCTGGACGGAGTGATGTGAACAGACATGCATCTCGTTTAATGAAAATGCGACAACATGTTTCACGAAAAACAGTTTCGGTGCATTTTCTGTAGTTCAATATTATTTTGTATTATATACTAGCCTGTGAATTATCACAAATTATCTAAAAGATATTTCTCGATACCCAATGACTCGATAGATATCGAGAAATATCCCTCAGTAGCTTCTTAATTGACGTCATGCTTCGGCGCATGACGTCGCCTTGAAAGAACGATCAGCTGATCTTTGTTATTGTTTTGAAACGTACGTGTTTTGTGTCGAATTGGGCTGACTATTGTGCAATAAAATGTCTCGTAGCATCTAATAAGCAAAAAATTTACTTTATTTTAGTCAGTATCGGGAATTATCGCGCAAGCGCTCGTGAAAAATAAAACTTTCAGGTCCACACTCACGAGATAAGTCCCGATATTCACTAAAACAGCGTAGACATCCCCTATATATTTCTTGATAGAATAGGAAATAAAGAAAGTATGTGGCACTGTATTCCCAGACATGACATCTGGGGTTACATATTATTAATTATTGTGATGAACTGACGGTAACATAGTGTGTGGTTTACGGCTCGGAGCCGCAAACCTCAGACCATGTTACCGTCAATTCATCACAATAACATATATCATCCAATAAGACCCTACAAAGCCAAAAACCCACATCGTGAAATGAACAAGGCAACTTCAATGAATATGGCAACTTCAACACTAAAAATTCAATAGATAAGCCCCTCGAATACCCCACCACGTCATTGGATGGTTACTCCATCTCACTTTAGATAAAAAACAAGTCCATGATTTGAACAGAGATGGAGTAACCTCGACTTTTTTGTGAGTGGGTTGTGAGTATACATTCATAGAATGATTACTGGCCTCGAAAGATACAAATTTAAGGGCAGTATGCACTTTGAATCTCCTCCCATTGTTACCATCTTTTCAAATATTTCACTTGGTGACGTCAGACGGTTACATATGCCACTGGAGCCGTAAACATAGAAAAATCTAAGCGAGCTCTCGACCGCTCAGAGGGCGACGATTTTAGTCATATTGGAACATTATTTAATATTTCTTGATATAATAGGAAATAAGGAAAGTACGTGACAATGTATTCACAGACATGACAACTGTGATTACAAGTATATTGTTTTTGTTTGTGAAAACCAGATGCGGTACCTTCACCCAAAGGTGACGGAAATATAAATTTCGGCGACTAAAAGGGTGGATCCAACATGAAGCAACGTGTTCAGACAATAAACAGAATGCACTATAACCTATCTGATACCTTTTGAGAGAAAGTGGAAGGGGTATATTTAAACCAGGAAGACATAATCGAGAAGTACTCTGAATGCCAGCGTATTCAGAAACATGTAGGTACAAGCGTATTCAGAAACCAATATAGGTATAATATGGGAATTCCCGTGGTAAATTTTGCACCAATTATAAATTAAATTTACTGTAAGAATTCCCATATTACTGGACCCCACAAGTTTAAGAATACGCTTGTACCTTGAGTGTCAATCCTGGTCGGAAGAAATTTGCTATGGGAAATCCATAAAAAATATTGGTAACACCAGAGTATCAGTTCTAGCGAAAAGGTACTGTAAAATTCCCATGGGGCCTCTTGTACCCACAGTGGCACCGATTACTACATGCGTACCTTAACGAGGAAAACATTTCCTGTATTGCGTTGCCTATAGCCTAAGTAGAACCTTTCTCATACAGCTAACTGACTTCTGTTGTCCTCCGTGTCTGCGTTGCATGTTCCTCTCCTCAAAAAGCAGGAGGAATTCACATCATGTGGATGAAGTCCTTGAAACCATCTCCATCGTTTGTGATTGGCGCTTTCATAGATGTTGGCTAACTTCGAGCCCATCTTCTCAAAGAATTAGTTTAATGGCGATTAGCTGCCGTAGCGTGCTGTCATGTACAGTGGTCTGGGAGAGATGGGTGAATTCGAATTGTTCGGGCAGGTGGGCCCGTCACCTCTATGGTAGAAATAAATATTCGGCGAAGAAGAAGCCCATTATGGGGTGGATCGTAACCAGGCCTGCAAATAAAGGGTTTATATCATAACCCGTTGACAGGTTACACTATACAGTATGGTGGTAACCCATGAGGAAAGAGGTGTTGTGACGCTTCTCCGCCTTCTCCGCTTTTCTTACGCCAGTCATGCTGTTTTACGTCTAAACGGGATTTCCGCCTAAATAAATAACAACAACTAACGCGCGATCTCGCCGAAGCGAGATCGCACGTTAGTTGTTGCTATTTATTTTGACGGTAATCTTTAAAATGGAGAAAGCTTGTCATTCTATTCATAATGTTGATGCAATTTTCAACCATTGAATTGAGATAGCTCCAAAAGATTGTAATATCTTTCTTGGAAAACGAGAGATTAGTATTTTGATAAAGTTTAGTTGTATTACTGTGCCGTAACCTGTGGTTAGTTCATGTATTTTACAACTGATGTAACCCATACTTAACCTAAACGATAGAAGCGCGGTGGCTCAGTAGGTAGAGGTGCAGGCTGCAAGCCGAGAGGTCCTCTGTTCGAATCCCACCTGCGGCAACCGCGTTGTGTCCTTGGGCAAGACACGTCATCTCCATTGCCCGCGTGGGGGCACGGTGGCGTTGTGTACTAAGTCGTACCGCACGTCGATGGTGCACTTGTCTTCAACCAATGCTGACCCTGCTTGTGTGGAGTTGGTATGTTGGGGAGCTGACAGTTGCTCGGTGGTTCTCTCCGGGTACTCCGGCTTCCTCCTCCCGTAAAACTGTCAGGGTCATGATTAGCCATTGTGCATAAATATGTGACCTTAAACACCAATAAACAAATAAATATGACCTAAACGATCGTTCGCGGGTTATTTCGTTCGCGGGTTATTTCCAAGCCTAAATAACGGAAAAATTGGTGACGAAACCGTAGTTATCTCCTCTTCCTATTTGTCTCATTGGATTTCCTTCTGTTTTTAACCCACACTCACTCAGTGGAGGTGGTCGCCTGCTCACGAAAGCTACCTTCACTTCTCGTAAATGGTAATCTCCAAAACCGATTATGAGCTACACACTGTCATCTCAGGCACGGGCAGTAAGTAAAGTGCAAGGAAATGGTAATGAAAGTCCGGCCATGGTCGATGTAGTCTCTCAAAGATGGTTGTCCATTTCGTCTATTTCACCGGCAACGTTGCGACTTATAATTCCAAAAATGAGTATTAAAAAGGAAAGCGGTAATGATGTTAAAAAGAAATAAAACTAACTAGTGGTCCGTAGAAACACTGAGTTATCATTACAAAATGTCGGTCGTCAGAGAGTTAATATTTCTCGAAGCACTTTATGTCAATGTTTGCTAAAACAAACGCTGCTTGAAAAGACAGGAAGTCGATTGCTAGATTGTGTGTGCCAATATTGAGTAATAAAGAAAGCTATTATCCACCTCAACGTGTGCTTTAAGGACGTGTTTATTGTATAGTTTGGTGTTTCTATCCCAATAAGGTTAACTGATTATTTTAAATGCACTGAGGCAGAATTACCAATCCTAACCGTAAACGAAAGGGGTACAATCACACATAATGATCCATTCAGTGCAATTCCACGGGCGACGGAAACATCACTGTAGGGATACGATCTTTGCTCCTGGCCCAAAAACAATTCTTTCGAAGCTAAATATGAGTTCGATAATCACAAGGGCATGATGAATATTCACCCCAGTGGCATGTTTTCCTGTCGGGGTACAATGGTACTTCCAGCAAATGGATAAATCCATTTTACATTTGCTTGAGTAATAATTTAACCAAATCCGGGCAGCGCTATGAACAATACAGGCAATTAAAATTTTATTTTGTTTCAATTGTTGTTTCCTAGATATATCTTATGGGCCCACAAATCAACAAACTCGTTTAGTTCCATCCTTTGTGGACTCATAGGTTATGTTTTGGGGACAGAAAGTGAAAATGCTCAGTTCTTCAAGGAGGATGTTTGCAAGTCATCTTTTAGTCATGTTTGGTAAAATGCTTATTCCTCAGCCTTTTTAAGCCGTAGAGTTAACCCTTTGAACCATTACGGTATATACCATTCCAGTTCAGAACCATTAACTAGTAGAGTCTACATTCGTTACATGGAGAAGAATAATCAATATTTTCAACGTGCAGCCTTAGAGCTGCACGTTGAAAATCTTGATTGTTCTACCACACAGCTTCACTGAGGAACTATCAGTACCCGAAGAGAACCACCGAGCACCGACGAGCAACTGTCAGCTCCTCAATATTCTACCTCTGTTCAAGCTCCGCTCAAGCAGGGTTACAGCGGTTGAAGACATGTGCACCATCGACGTGCAGTACGCCTTAGTACACGGCGGCAACGTGCCCCCACGTAGGCGATCGGGATAAAGTGCCTTGTCCAAGAACAAAACGCAGGTCGTCCCGGACGGGGATCGAATTCGGGGCCTCTAGCATATCTTCTTTATGAATTCAGATTGTATCACGATCCTGAGCGGGAAAAGTGGTCTTTAGGGTTCAAGGTGCTACCCAGCAGACTTTCCTCTTCAGCTATCGGTTATTCACTTTATTGTCGAGTCGTCAACTGCAAACACTTTTCTTCACGCACAAATTAATGCACTTCGTATTGAAAGAATTCACTCTATATCTTTTTTGTTTAATTTTATTTAATTTAATTTTATTTCTTTCCTTTCATTTAATATTTTCCTCATTTGTGTTGTTTTCCATTTTCTGGCGACAGGACTTCAAACATATGTTAAAAGCCTTGGTTGTGCATGAAGTGGTGGACATGTGGGTTGTTGAATGCTGTAGTGAGTTGATGTTTGGTGTCTTTATGTAATCGCTTTCTGGGATACATCCTCAAGGAGATAGATAACTGATTTCATGATTATCTACCCACCCTAGGCATATTTTTCTTCTCCATCTATTTTTTCGATTATTTTTCCAAATGCGTAACTTAAACCTTTACCCAACGTAACGGATAGACCGACCAGCGCTCTTGACAAAAATTGCCATTCAATTTTCATTATTTGTCTCAAAAACATAGCTTATGACCCCTCATTGGAACGAGCTCTTTGAGCTCGTTCCAACGAGGGGTCATAAGCTATGTTTTTGATGCAAAAAATGAAAAGAATTAATTATTCAATAATTTTGTTTGCAAGTGTTGTCTGCTTTTCATGTTAGGTAAAGGTTTAACGATGAAAACACTTGTTGTATTGTGTTGCCCACAGCCTAAGTAGAATCTTTCTCATACAGGTAACTGACTTGTGTTGCCCTTGTCAGCGTTGCATATTCCTCTCTTCTTTTAGCAGGAGGAATGCACATTACGTGGTTGAAGTCCACGAAACCATCTCCATCGTTTATGATTGACGCTTTTATAGATGTTGGCTGGGTTCGAGTCCATCTTCCCAAAGAATGAGTTTAATGACGAGTTCAGCTAGCTGTTTTCATCGTTCATTTCGTTACACAGGGGACCACTATCTTCTTTTTCTAGTGTGACGCGTGTATGGTATCAGCCCAAACAGTTTGGAAGGAGTAGAAGTGTTTTGTCGGGAGTGAGTATGTGAACAAGAATACCTCTAATGACGAAAAGAGTATATACATATATTATCACCATTATGTTTATGTAAAAACTGTTGTATCAAAGTCGAGCTCTTGTTTCTGAGGTCATATCTCGGCGGGTCGAGCCGTAGCCTTAGAGAAAGAGTGAGGTGCAAAAATTTATTATTTTGCTACAAAATTCAACTAAACCATAGCATGTGACCCCTCATTTGAACGAGCTCGACATATTCTGAGAAACCGTGATCATATCAATCAAGACTCCCTGTGATTGTGATATGCTGTTTAACCCTTTACCCAACACAGACGATATCAAAATTTATTATTTTAAATATCATATTTTCAATTTTTTCAAAAAATTTCAACAAAACCATATCATGTGACCCCTCATTGGAACGAGCTCGACGAGCTCGTTCCAACGAGGGGTCACATGATATGGTTTTGTTGAATTTTTTCGAAAAATAATATTTATTCAACTGCTGAATTTGCATATTACGCGGGCGGATGGGGCCGATTCGTTGGGTAAAGGTTTGAACCCAACAGTGGTTCACAAATCTGTTCGTAGGTATAATTCCAGCCTCTAGTACTCTATGTTGCGATCCCAAAGCCCCACACCCTTGATGCATGTCCATATAAAATACTTTTCCGGTAGCCCAAAATACCAGATTTCTACACTACGTTAGTTTCCATGTAATTCCACCCCTTTACCTCTACCGTAGTACTCCACAACATTCCAATAAAAGTCTAGGGCGCCTCCTCACATCATCTTATCTACTCAGCCACACAACAACCACGCTGCACCCCTACAGACAAAGAGAGCTGCCTCGGAGTACCAAACTGGCAATCGAAACGCGTGTCACACAAACAACACCTGTCGTCCATTACACTACGTATTAGGATACTGACGTCAATGTATGTTCGTTCGTTTTCACGGGTTAAAATGAGAACATGCATGGCCCCAATCATGTATTGCAACATAACATCACTTCCTGCTCAATATGATCAAATACGAGATGAATATGTTACTAATCTCGACCAAATATTTTGGTTATTAGTCCCCTACGGGAACCGTAAGGAGACTATAGGATTGCACCCCGTCCGTCCGTCCGTCCGTCTATCCGTCTGTCTGTCTGTCTGTCCGTCTGTCTGTCTGTCTGTCTGTTTTTTTATGTTACCACCTCTCCCTCCAACATGCTTTAAGCTTCACCTTTCATATTTGGTACATGGATAAATGGTTCTGAGGGGATGATGCACGCTCAAATTTTTTTTTTCAGAATCCAAGATGGCGGAATGGCGGCCATTTTTGTTGTGTTTTTTTAAGCTCTTTTTCTCTATTTTCATGTTACCACCCCTCCCACCAACATGGTTCAAGCTACACTTTGCATATTTGACACATGGATAGATGGTTGGGTGGGGATGATGCACGTTCAATATTGTTTTTTCAAAATCCAAGATGGCGGCATGGCGGCCATTTTTGTTGTGTTTTTTTAAGCTTTTTTCTCTATTTTATGTTACCACCCCTCACTCCAACATGGTTCAAACTACACTTTTTATATCTGGCACATGCATAGAGGGTTGTAATGGGATGTTGCACGTTCAATATTTTTTTTTCAAAATTCAAGATGGCGCCATGGCAACCATTTCTGTTGTGTTTTTTAAGCATTTTTCTCTATTTTATGTTACCACTGCTCCCTCCAACATGGTTCACGCTACACTTTTCATGTATGGTACTTGGATAAAGGAGTTGTGAGGGGATTATGCACGCTCAATATTTTTTTTTCAAAATCTAACATCTGTCTGTCTGTTCGTCTGTCTCTCTGTCTGTTTTTATGTTACCACCTCTCCCTCCAACATGCTTCAAGCTACACCTTTCATATTTGGTACATGGATAAATGGTTCTGAGGGGATGACGCACAGTCAATATTTATTTTTCAAAATCCAAGATGGCAGAATGGCGGCCATTTTTGTTGTGTTTTTTAAGCTTTTTTTCTCTATTTTATGTTACCACCCCTCCCTCCAACATGGCTCAAGCTACGCCTTTCATATATGGTACATGGATAAAGGGTTCTGAGGGGATTATGCACGCTGAATTTTTTTTTTCAGAATCCAAGATGCTTATATACTCTAGTGTCTTCTGTGACAAAAAACACCTTATATCACAAAAGCGCCGTAGGGGACTAATACCACCTCGGTGGTCAAACACTTGTTTACGATCACGTGTAAAGTGTGAGATTACATGCCAGATTATGTGTGCCTGTTCAGACACGGTCAGATCAGAAATATCAATCTAGAGTGGGTATGATTCTTCGAACCCTCGGAAATGTCAAAATGGATTTCGATAACCGTTGAAACCTGTCAAAAATAGTTAACTGTGAAAACATTACCATTAAAACCACAGTAAAAGTACTGGCTGTCGCACTTCTTCCGTAGTATTTATTTATTGGGGTATAACGACACTTTTTAACAGCCATGGTCACTTGGCGTCGAAGTACCATAACATGTTGCTGTGAAAATACCGTATTAAACTACTTCTGGCAATGTCGACCAATATTTTGTTCTTTTTTGGAGCGAAATCGAGGAACTGATATTTGGTTTCTCTTCAATACACGAGAAATCTGTTGATTTATCAAACAGAGTAGATCAATTAATATATTTAACCATTTACCCGACGTAACGCCCAAAACCGGCCAGCGCTGTTCACAAAAGTCACCAAATTAATTTTCATTTTTTGTCTCAAAAACATAGGTTATGACCCCTCTTTGGAACGAGCTCGTTCCAATGAGGGGTCGTAACCTATGTTTTTGAGACAAAAAATGAAAAAACAGTTATTCAAGAATTTTGTTTCCAAGTGTCGTCTACTTTTCATGTTAGGTAAAGGGTTAACCTGCAGCCGCATGGCTACGGGTTAAAGATATTAATTAGTCTATCTTAAAATTGACTTTTCTAAAACAGGGACACTTCCGAAATGGCTATTCCAGAATATTATATAATGGACTATTCTGTGAAAAAGCGTGAATTAAAGAGTAGAATGCGTTCGTTCTGAAAAAAAATCTTTGCTCCACCATACATGAACACTCACTCCTCTCTACGTATTCGAATGATGAAACATTTGGTAAGAAACAGTCATTTCCGTAGTATTTTCGGGAGAAGTAACAACAAGTTTAACGGGGTAATTTTTATGTTTCTTACAACTTATTTGTGAAGGTGGGACTTCAAGTTTGATGCGGGTTGAGGGTTGTTCAGGACAACTCTTTCTCGAACCCACCACTAGAAGAGTGTTTTGATGTTATATCCCTGTTTTGCTTTTCAGTTTCAAGATACGCTTTTATGTGTATGCCTAATTCGGGACAGAATATGTTGTTAGTCCAGGGCAACACTACTGCAGCCCACCACTAGCTGAAATTTATTAAAGAATTACAGCTTCATTGAAATTTGCATTTCATAAATACGGGGTATGTGTGCTTAGTTCAGGGCTGAGGGGTGTAAAGAATAAAGTATAACGGAAATTGCATCGAGAATTAAAACGGTAATAACAAAATGCTCACCCTTAGGCCTGTTATATACGTCGCACTACCATCGCGTCGAATTCAGTTAATTCCAGTTAATTGAATTCGAGCCGACAGTAGTACGACGAATATAACCATTAAAAGAGAGTAGACGAACTTCAGGCGAATCTTCGTGTCAGCCAGACAAATCTAATTCCCAAACTGGACGGTAATTGTTATAGACGTCGCATTACCGTCGACTCGAATTAAACACAAATGAAATAATAATGATAAGCAAATCAGGAAAACACGGAATGTCGTGACGTAATTTACAATTTTCTATAACGTTCGCAGTGGAACTGAATTCGAGACGAAGGTGATGCGTCGTATATAACCAACATGGATATACTTCGAATTTGGGAATTGTTTTTCTTCCTTGGTTTGGGGTGGGGGTAGGGAAGCAGCCAACTAAGCTATACAAACTCTACTCGGCAATTTTCATTTAATACGTAATGCGTTATGTTACCCCATTAAAGCATTATGACACACAAACAAATATGCCTGTTTGTGCGTGTCAAATATATAAACCTCATCAAAAAAGACAATCTCTAAACTAGAGAATTGTAATTTGTTGGATAAATTACGGGCTTTCCCAACTTTCCAATGTGAAAATGCAGACTACGTCTGCAGTAGTAGTCAATTGTGAATATGTACATGAAAAGGGTTTGAAATTAACTCTTTCCAGAATGATATAAAAAGCAACCAAAGTTGGCTAATTTTGGCATTTTCAAACGGTACTCTTATTCTCGCCCTCATTGTGTTTGAGGGTTAAATCTAAGATTAAAAAGTAAACAGTAACTTTCTTCCGCAATCATTGTTGCATCTATCAATACCAAAATAATTGTTACAACAACCTTGTAATAAGAGAAATTTGCCCTTGAAGTTGGTCAAGTTTGAAGGAAAAACCTATATTCATGTCATTTTTGGCCAATTCATGTCATTTTTGGCCAATGGGGGTTAATGTTGAAAGATTTGAGTGGTGACTGTGGTGTATCATATTATGCTCTAAATGTGTGGAAAATTTGTGCTAAATAACTGTAAACAATTTTGAGACTTTCGGAAAATGTTAAAATGTTGAAAGTTTTGGCAGAATATTTTGAAAATACGCGTTTCACAGACATGATGATACCGCATTTCACTAGATTTTATGACATTACATAAGTATGTCAAATTTGGTCAAAATCGTACAACGTGTTTTTGAGCAGTGCAACAGACAAAATTGACTGTGGGAAAAAAAATAAAAAGAAAAATAAAAAGAAAAAAAAAATACAGAAGAAAAATTTTGAAAAAGAAGAATAACAAGAGTCTTTCCCAAACTGGGTTTGGGAAAGCCTAATGAATTCGGGGCGACACCGGAGCGTCCGTATAAATAATATTAAGCCATAGTATAATGTATTCCTATACGTGTACACAGTTAACCCTTTATCCAACGTAACGGCCAAAACCGGCCAGCGCTATTCTCAAAAATCGACAATTAATTTTCATTATTTTTTTATTCTTTGTCTCAAAAACATAGGTTATGACCCCTCATTGGAACGAGCTCGTCGAGCTCGTTCCCAGGAGGGATCATAACCTCCGTTTTTGAGACAAAAAATGAAAAAAAATTAGTTATTCAAGAATTTTTTTTGCAAGTGTCGTCTGCTTTTCATGTTAGGTAAAGGGTTAAAATATATGTATAGATATCACATAAGATTTGTGGGTAGACTCAAACATTGTGAGGTGAGGTCGTGCGCCAATTGAATTCGACTCGATGGTAGTGCGTCCGTATATATCAAATGAAGATTTGACGGATTTCAGACGAATCTAATTCAATTGAATTCGAGTTCACGGTAGTGTGTCGTCTAAAACAGGCCTTAGGCAAGATGTATGAGAACATTATGCGGTATCTGTTATAATTCTTAGTTAATGCGTTCGAGTGTGCATGTGTGAAATGCGGGTAGGATGGTCGTTGCTGACTGGGTATTTGGGTTTACTATCAATTAGTGGCACACGAGTAGATACATAGCGAAGAGCGAACTCCCCAGTGATAACAAAACTAGCAAGTTTTCTACGTGTCACTTCAAATGTTAATTAATCGAGGTCTGTTCAACTTTCGGACACATAAAATAGATTCAAAATGGATTTGTCGTAGAGATCCTAGCATACTGGCGACAGGCGACTTATATTCCAATTCAATTGACAGCTGGGGGCGCGGTGGCGTCGCGGTAACCGGTTCTTGTCAGATCACCGAAGTTAAGCAACGTCGAGCGCGGTTAGTAGTTGGATGGGTGACCCATTTCAGCGACTGATTCGCGTTCCCGCGTTGTGTGCCTTGGGCAAGGCACTTAACCCCGATTGCCTATATGGGGTCATGATGACGCTGTGTGCTAAGGCGTACTGCACCTCGAAGGTGCGCATGTCTTCAACCAATCTAACTCTGCCTGTGCCGCGGTGCAGAGTTCAGAGTTACGATGTTGGAGAGCTGGCAGCTGCTCGTCGTTGCTCGTTGGTTCTCTCCGGGTACTCCGGCTTCCTCCACCCGTAAAACTGTCACCGACATGATATGACCCTGGCTGTTAATGTGTCGCTAAACACCCTAATAAAAAGAAAAACAAATTGACAGCTTCTGCTGTAAGTTTCGGCACGTCCCCTCCCCAATCCCGGGCCCCTGTGTTATTATGCAGCCCCACTCCTTTCACGGAGCTAAGCACCCGCCTGAACCAGCGCCGATCTTCTCTCGCCAATACAGATTAATATCTGGTACCTCTGATGCAGGATGTATCATTCCGATTCTGACCTTGATACATTCTATATGGCAAACAAAAATGGACAACATATTGGCAAAGATTCTATATGCCTGACAAAAATGAACTAATCATTGGCAAAGATGTTTCGGTAATATTTTAATCCCACAGGTCTGTAGGGCTGTGGGATTAAAATATAACAAACCATCCCTACAACTCAATAATGAAGTCGCTCACTTTCATTCGATAGTACCACAAAAGGCGATCGTATTTGGGAAAATGGGATTGGAAGTGTTAAACTAGTCGTTACGTTGAGTGGATGAAAACCAGTACAGGTAAGGTATACTTCATCGCACCTGCCCATGTAGTTGGCCAAGGTTACGAAACTCGAGTTGACTGTTCGCTGACTCAGGAGATACACCACTTTGGTGATTCATTATATTACACATAGCTGATTGGTTGTAAATAGCCCGCTCTCTATGTAGATAAGATACAGTACACTTGTTGCGGTGGCGCTTTTCTATTGATAAACCTATTTACAAATTCACGAAGTTTAACGATATACAATCTGTTAGTTTGGGTACTGAGTGTGACGAGGATGCAATGTCGAGAGATTTATCAACTGATATTTCCGGCCCGCTTATCTCGACCTCACTCAATCTATATTGATTAAATAAATAAAAGAAATCAGTGTCGTAAAACTTGAGATTTCTAACAGGAAGCCGAAATGTAATGTTGAAGAACTGTCCCAACTCAAACTGAAATACCGATGCACAAACTACATGAGTACACAGGCACATACATGGCACGTACAGACAAACACATTCACTGATAAATCAAAAACATAATCACACCACACACACACACACCCTCTCACACACCCTCTCACACACACAATCACACTCCCCCCCCCCAACACCCACACCCACACACACCGGTTTGTTTATTGGTCATACATGCATGGTTTGTAGTGTGTGTCAAACGAGGACTAATATACGCACACACATACCATCTATGGAAACAATCATGCTGTTTTCCGAAATATTCTGGACAAGACCTTTATCGGTAACAACAAGGGCAGTGACAAGTTAGAAAGTTTAAAGTCATTTTGCGGCCTACAGTGTAATAATGGTATTACAACAATCGCGGACGTCCCTGGTTGTCAGCTGTCCCTTTCTTGCTTTAATGAAGCTTGAAAGTGTCCACGATTGTCGGTGATTATAACCCCCCCCCCCCCCCCCCCCCCATTACACTCAGGCACACGTACCCTCTGTCTTGTTTAACAGTCAGTGTGGGGAATTGTTGCTTTTTTCTTGTATTCTTGGTGACAAACAACGACAAACAAGTCCCCATAAAATCGAGAAGACAAACCGTACTCGTTGTTTTCTTTGTAGGTACACGGAGAAAACAACGTGCATTCTGGTGGGCAGGCCGGAAGCCAGACTCTCCCCGACGACAGATTATAGGGGGTTGAACTTTTGAAAATTTACGACAAAATATTGATGTAATGTACAGGTCTTTGCTATTAAAAAACTAAAACAAATCGATTCATTACTTTGTCTGGTCTGTATTTATAAATCATTGATCAGCATTTTCATGGGTCCGATTTTTAACATGCCGCGCTGAGAAGACGCTAAATCAACCCTCCCAAAAAGGATAAGATAACCCTTCATAAAAACTCGTCTAAACTCGTCTAAATACGGCTATACCAAATGGCTTTCAGACGATCAATCGGCTATGTGAAAGGTCGGGTAGACATTTGATCGGCTGGACCATAAGTCGGCTAGACACTTAGTCGTTTCGGCAATGTGTCGGTTAGACGGGATGTCTTTAGACGAAATGTCGTAGACCCATGCAAAAGGCTAAAGAACCAAAAACATTGTGAAGACGTTCGCCCGAATCCGAGGACTTTAGTCATTTCTCAAACCGTGGCACGGAGCTCGGGAAGGCAGGGTGTGCTTATTAAAAAATGAAATAGTTTAGGAAAGAATTTGAAAAAATAACAATGTTGTTTTCTGAAGTTTCTGACCTTCATTGGGTTATTTTTCCATTGGTTGTAATTTTACCCGTGTTTGTCTCTAGGCTATAACAAAGTTCAGTTTCAATGAAAAGGTCTTTGTATCAAATTTCTGGTGCTTGGTGACGCCATATTAGATTTCTAAATCGCACTTGGTATCTGGCCGACGTGATGAAAGTCAGAAAATAGTATACAATGGGATATAATCCGCAGACCCATTTGGGGGTGGGCCGGGGCATACATACAGTAGGCCGCCATGGACTGGTCACTTTCCACGGGTGAGCAATATTTCCACGGACGTAATATTAGATTCCATGCACTAACTATAGGAATAATACTGAAAAAATAATAATTAGTGAAGCACCGGGTAAAGCCCGGTGCTTCATTAATTAAAATTTTACTAATGATGATTTTTATAACCTGGAAAGGGCATGCGTGGACATCACTGGCCACGCGAGGTTTATGGCCAGTGCAATGCGGGTGTACTGTAAATACTATAGACGGGAAAGTATGGGCGCACATTACCCCAACCGCAAGAGCCATTAAATCAATGGTGGACATTACAGCCTAGTTTTGATGACCCATCATTCCCCCATCGGGTCTGAAACTTAGGCCTGAACATTATCTCTTCTCCCACCCCCAATATTCACAGTAAAGCTTGTCAGTTAACTTTATTTGTAAGAAGAAATGGGGTCTGATTAGCTGCCGGGATTTTGTCCTCCCAAATTTACTCTGAAGCTTTCCCAATTACCTACACATATGAGCAGTAGTGGGCTCTGAAGAAGTATTTTGTCTTTGCAACTAATGTGATGAACGTCTGTGAATCAATGAATGAGCAGAAAACTGACCGTTCATGTATAAAACATGGCTGATATGTCATACCTCCAGAAACGCGTTTCATCTATTTTGGAATCTGATATTTGGCCTCCGAAAACCTCCCCGCTTATATCACCATCTTACTATTTCCATTCCTTGCCTTATTTTGCACAAATATTCCATTATTTATTAAATATGATTTTCTTTCCCAGAATGCCCAATATCGACTAGGCTGATATGACTCCAACATCGGATGACATGACGCTGATTTCGGCCGATATGAAGTAAGCTAGAGTTGCCCACCTTTGATGCATTACTAGGCCCAGTCATTATGTTTACAGCGAAATCGTTCACCGTTATTCGTCGAAAGAAATCAGTTAGTATGTTTGGCGTTACCGGGTAAAAGGAAGTAGTTTTTGTACGGCGAGGAATTAATGACGGCAATAATTAAAGTTTGCGTGGATGCAGATATGAAAGAAGACAATAACTCGTCCCCCGAGTTCCAATGTGTTCTATGTGCCTACTGGCACATAGAACACATTGGAATTCAGGGGACGAACTGTTGTACAGAAAATTCATCGCAAACTAAAATTCCGAGACGAGTCGTAGGGGAAGATTCGCCGAAGTGGGAGAAAAGGTAGATTGGCTTTCCGAACGCCACAGCTTCGCCACTGGGGAGTGTACCATATTTTTTTTTGTGGCTGAGAATAAATTAAGCTGATCTCAAGTTATGAGAAGAGTGAACTTCGGACTTTGTGAAAAAGAACGAGAAACAATAACACTTTTAGAAACAATTAACGGAAATGACAATGTTTATAATTATTTGTTTGGGTTCAATAAATAAAGAGGTTATTACTTGGTTAGTTTTATATGAGCCAAGATATGAGACCTCGGTAACTTCACCTCAGCCTTCGACGTCCTGTGTCGGGATGATATGAAGTTACATTTGGCAAGGCACTTAATCCCGATTGTCCACGTGGCGCTGTGTATTAACCCTTTGAACTCTAGTGGTATCTCCCATGCCAGTTCAATGGCAGCAATTAGAAGAGTCCATATTCATTATTTGGGGTAGACCAATCAATATTTTCAACGTGCAGCCTCTGGGCTGCACGTTGAAAATATTGATTAGACTACCCCACACATTTACTGAACATCCATCCTATTTAATGACGTTATGGCGTATGATGGTGCTGGCCGGAAAAACGGCCACTAGGGTTCAAAGGGTTAAGGAGCACTGTACGTGGATGGTGCACTTGCGTTCATCCGTTTCGAACCCTGCTTGTGTAGAGTTAGTACGCTGGGGAGTAAGATAGTTGCATGCTGCTGCTCAGTGTTTCTCCCCGTGTAATCCGGCTTCCTGCACCCATAAAACTGTCTGATACGACCCTGCTGTTGAGAGTGTACAAATAAAAGCCCTTTAGCCTACTCAACCACCCCCCCCCCCCACCGCAAAAAATTTGTTAATAACTAAAAGAGTATTTTTGTTTCAAAAACTTAGCTTATGATAACTCATTAGAACGAACTCAACCAGCTACTTTCAAGAGAAACATTGGAACAAAAACAATTGTGTGAAAAGCGCTATTATTGTCGTTAACTTAGGTAAAAAGTTAAACTACAGTGCACGAGGGCGCCGGTCATACTAACCCTTTGAGCCCGGGCGGCATCTTCCATGTCAGATCAATGATAGCAATTGGAAGAGTCCATATTCAATATTTGGGGGTAGACTTAATAATATTTTCAACGTGCAGCCTTGGGGCCGCACGTTGGAAATATTGATTGGTGTACTCCACACACGCATTTAGCACCTATCCTACTTAAAGGACATATGACGTAGCATGCTCTTGGTCGAAAAGCGGCCTCTCGGGTTCAAAGTGTTAAATCCTTGGAGAGACGAGGCGTTAGAAGGGCGGAAACCTGACTGCAGGTCGATTCAGATTATCTAACGGCGAATGATCGGTTTACATGAGTAAAATTGATGATTCTTGTACTTTACCCAAAGCGCCAAGACCTCTGAATAACTTAGACTGAGCTTCATTAGTGTGTTTACAAGGGATGCAGGGAATTTCGATCGAGTCGAAATCTTCTGTCCACTTTCTTTCCCGCAACTCTGTCATCTCGCATGTCAGAAAAAAACAAACAAACGCGAGAACATTGACTTTCATGCGCTTTTCCACTTTCTCACTTTTTCCTGAATCAGTTCTGATTTTTCAATATTTTATTTTTGAAACCCCGACAAACGGGTGAGATGTGTCGTGTTCGGATCGCGATCCGGCCAAGGAAGAGACTGAACACTTACGTTATCACAGGACAGTGCGCGTTTTGCTCGCGTCGTCAAACCGCGTGAAGATGTATTGAAACGTGCAAAATTTTGTGTTTGCTGGCGTGATCGGCACACTTACATTTTTTTATTATTCGCTGCGTGTTTGTAGATATCAGATATACGAGAATGAGGTCGCGCCACGTTCAATGCTTGCTTTGTCAAACTGAATGAAAAAACACAGGAAGTTGCCACTCTCTTAATAATGCTAGTGTTATCGGAGGGTTTACCTGTGAATTATTTGTGCAAACACATAACTGTTTACCTTGTCTGTTAACAAACATTAAGTAAGTCCCTTCTCTCGGGACAAGATAATCGTCCCTAAAAGTTGTTGTCTTTGATCTTCAAAAAGTTAAAAGTTAGTTGTATAATCACCAGAAAGAAGGAATACGAATTTATATATATATCTATGATGGTCACTTTTATTTGCGAATGTTCATCGCAGGGCAATTTCGGTGATGATACGTGATTAAACCTTTGATAACATCGTCCGTGTCAATTCAATGACATCCGTTGGAAGAGTCCATATTCATTGCTTGGGGATAGATCAATTAATATTTTCAACGAGCAGCACCTGGGAATGCACGTTGAAAATATTGATTGGTTTACCCCATTTATTTACTGAGCAGCCATCATACTTAATGGAATTGCAATGTATTATGGTCCTGGACCGGAAAAGCGGTCTTTCGGGTTCAAAAGGTTAAGGAAGGAATTAAACGTATGAACACATTATGTCTTACTTTAACCCTTTACCCAACGTAACGGCCAAAACCGGCCAGCGCTATTCTCAAAAATCGCCAATTAATTTTCATTATTTTTTTCATTTTTTGTCTCAAAAACATAGGTTATGACCCCTCGTTGGAACGAGCTCGTCGAGCTCGTTCCAACGAGGGGTCATAACCTATGTTTTTGAGACAAAAATTGAAAAAAATTAGTTATTCGAGAATTATTTTTGCAAGTGTCGTCTGCTTTCTACGTTAGGTAAAGGGTTAAACCCATCGGTTGAGACTCTGTTGTACAGACGAAAGTGGAAGATGGAACTAACGAGACACGAGTTATTTCTGAATTGCTGCCCAGTAGTTTTTTAGTCACCGAATCGAGTTTCGATATGGAACGATGGGGGTATGGGGGGGGGGGGTAATAGAGGGATGGCAGTGATTCGGAGTACTGGGTGGGTGGGTGAGAATAGAAAGAATGCATGATAGTTGTGTCAGACCATTTTGTGCGGTCCAAAAGTTGTATTAACTCTCCACACAAGATGAATAACAAATGGATTGCTGGAAAAATAGTCCTCACAAAAAAAAAACGCTCACCAAAAAAAGCGAAAATAAACTTATGGTAAAACATAACACACTGTGAACCTACACATATACTCGCCCAAAAAAGAAAGTGTGCATTGCAGAAATTGATCAAACTCCAAAAAATAATTTCGTAGGTGTAAAGAGTGTTAACCTGTTCATGAATAAGTTATATTGAACACAAAAACAGCTTTCCCCGTTAAAATTCCATTAACGTTAAATGACGTGCTGCACGTTTATGAAAAGGCATGTTTTGCGCGTGGAGAGTCTGAAAATTCATGCATCAGTGTGAATCCTTGGGTATTTAAACACTAACGTAAGGCCTTCCTATCGTTCACATTCAAACTTGCGCTGCTGTTAAAACGACTCCACATTAGCATGCCAAGATTGGCAATGAATCAACGTCTCCTTGCCCTTGGTATGATTAGAGCTGGCAGAACACACAGAGAGGTTGTCCAGCATTTGAACTGCCACCGTAACACTGTAGACAGGCTAGTCCATCGACATGCACAACATGATGACGTTCGAGACCGACCCCGCTCCGGGAGACCCCGAGTTACCACCCCTGCACAAGATCGGTATATCCGTGTCGTCCATCTCCGGAACCGGCAACAAACGGCAACGACGACAGCCAGGAACATCCCTAACCTGAGACGGATACATCCTCAAACAGTAATCAACCGGCTGAGAGAATACGGCTTACGTCCTCGAAGACCTGCAATTCGTCCGAGTTTGATGTTACGTCATCGTCGTGCTCGACTGCAGTGGTGTAGACAACATCTCAGGCATCCCTTACACTTGTGGCGACGTGTTTTATTCACAGATGAATGTCGTTTCCATCTTCCATCATGAGATGGCCGCCAGAAAGTGTACAGACGTCGAAACAAACGCTACGCAGATCCATGTGTCGTGAAGCGAAACCGTTATGGGGGAGGGTCTCTCATGGTGTGGGGTGGCATCACTGCCCGTAACAGAACTGCGCTGGTCATTATTGATGGCAATCTCAATGCAGCCAGATATCGTGATGAAGTGCTTACACCGGTTGTTGTCCCATTTCTGCAACGTCACGGCCCCGGCGTCATTCTACAGCAGGACAATGCCCGACCCCACGCAGCTCGTGTTGTTCAACAGTTTCTGCAGCAACAAGTGGATGTTCTTCCCTGGCCCGCAAATTCGCCCGATATCTCACCCATTGAGCACGTATGGGACGAAATGAAACGTCAGCTACGCCGGCTTCCCCATGCACCGTCAACGCTTGTGGAACTCCAAAGACAGCTTATCAGAATATGGAACAACATCCCACAACACTTCCATGCTAACTTGTTCGCTTCCGTGAGGCGTAGATGCACAGCAGTAGTCGATGCAGACGGAGGTCATACCAGATATTGAGTGTGTGACTTTTGTGTTTGACCCTTAGTGTCTTTGACCCTCCATGGCACCAAGAGTATTCGTCGTATCGTAATGAAATTTCTCGTGTTCATCACAAATTGATTCATCTGTGATTGAATAAAATTTCCATGAATGAAAATGATATATATCTTTTTTTAGTGTTATCTTTTAGCATGCACACTTTCTTTTTTGGGAGAGTATATATGATGAAAAAGGAAATGCAGCCAGGATTTTTAATACTTTAATAATTTATGTTGCCTGTAGTAAACGTTTTCTTTTTTTTGTATAATACATCTACACGAATGATATATGCACAAGATTATTCACTTTTTCCACCAGTGTCTCAAATGGACGTTATCAAATTATTTTATAGATTAATAATATGGTGCCCCACTCTCACAATCACTGATGAAAAGTATAAGCAGATCAAGATAAGAAGGTAGAACTTTCCCATTACAAGAGAAAACAACACGACTGCTGCCCACCTAAACGAACTGTATTTTTCATTGAAGGTTTCTTGGTGCATTGAAATCCATTCAAAGTAAATGTCCACTTTTCTTAATGATAAGTACTTCCATGGTTCCTAGTGTATAAGTGATGGAACAGATGATAGGAATAATTATAAAACCAAGAACATTAACCCTTTGCATGCGGAATTTTCTGTCAAGTATAAAATAAACTGTACTAGTAAATATATAATCCTTCATTTTGTTGACAAACTATACCTCTACAGTTGTTAACAAATTAAACACCGAGAGTTGGGGAATTTCATGTAAAAATATGTATGAAATTTTGAAATGTTTGCGAAGTTAAATCACAGATGTGCGCATCATTTCACAAACTCCGGGCATTATTTTCCTGTTTAGTCTGGTTGTGTAGTATAAAAATACAAAAGCTGGCTTGACTATTATTCTCTGTTTTAACCCTTTACCCAACGCAGACGATATCAAAATTTATTATTTTAAGTATCATTTTTTCAATTTTTTCCAAAAATTGCAACAAAACCATAGCATGTGACCCCTCGTTGGAACGAGCTCGTCGAGCTCGTTCCAAGGAGGGGTCACATGATATGGTTTTGTGGAAATTTTTTGAAAAATAATATTTTTTCAACTGCTGAATTTGCATATTACGCGGGCAGATGCGGGCGATTCGTTGGGTAAAGGGTTAACCCATTTAAAAATAAGAAAAGGGCGCTTTCGCCATCAGTTTATGTTCAGTAACTTATTTTCTGTTCATTATATCAACAGTGTGTGCATCGTGACATATAATACATACACTATCCTTCCCATTAATATCAAAGTCAAGGAGGTAAGAGTTTGCTATTTCTTCCGGGAAGAATAAAAACTTACAAACTACTATAAAAACACATTCGTTAAACAAAGAGCCAACGTGGACGGGTACACGATTGTTTCTAATTAGCTTGCTATAACAAGCCAAGTTTCCTTTTGTAACATTTAATAAACGTTAATAACAGACAGCTCCAAAAGCTGCCTGTTGTTTTCGTTTATTAAAAGTAACAAAAGGAAACTTTCGCTTTATTTTCCACTGATGTCATATTTGTTTTCTCAACGTGGTTCTTAATTGGACTTTCCTCGCCTGTCTAATAATTTAATAATAATTTTATCTAAAGTCGATTTTCATGACGAGATAAGTCAGGGATGCTGAGATTTTCATCAAATCAAGTCATAGCTGCTATAAAGTAACCATGGTTTGATTTTAAGAGAAATTCAAGAAAATACTCTGAGGTTAAGAGTTAAGCACAGCATTTTGATTTTATATACTGTGGTGCATGTATACAGACAGTTGAATGATGGCAATGGAAGCGGAGTGTGCGCGCGTGTGTGTATGGGGAGGGGGAGTCTCTATAGCTCTATGGCTATGCTTTGGTGGTATAAATGAAATGTTTTAGTGATTCCATACTTTTTGTGGCAAGAATATTTATTACTAGGGTTTTATGACACATTCCATAGCCAGTGACATATCGTATCGCGGCGTTTTGCGGTCGGAGAGAGGCAGAGTACCCGAGAGAACTAACGGAAGGCGGCGAGGAACTACTGTCGCACTTAATTTACTAATCGAGCGCAGGTACAGTTAGCATTGCATAAAGCCATGTGTATCGTCGATGTGCAGTGTGCCTTTTGGCAATTTTGATGAAATGTTTTACTAAAGGATACAACGTATGCGGGTAATGTGGGTCAGGATCGTATCTATGATCCTTTGGATCTAAATTTCAATATGTCAATTAACGTGCCAACCAGCGAGGAACAGCGGGTCATTTTGGCAAAGGACGTTTGCTCTTCCTTTGGGCAAACAGTAAAAAACAATAATTAAATTTGTTTAAAAGCACACATCGGCAATTCTTATTCACGAAAAGGGCACATATGTTTGTGTGCAGTACAACTTTAACCACAACCTTCTGTCTCTTACACCACTGCTTATATCGGCTCCCACTACTGCTATTGATGCAATCGTCTGTCAGTGCCGTTAGCAGCGGGTGCTCCGAGTAAGCTTGTCAGCTGAACAGCTTCGAGTCAGTTGTCAAATTCCTTTTGTATTTCATTTTTTTTTCACATAACGCAATCGCGGTTTCACGTGTCAATTTTACGTTTTAATACTGGGGAAATCTAGCACAACAAAATATTTCTTGTCGCTGGCGGCCTGTTCGTCCAGAGCTGGATTTTGTTGAGAACAGAAGATGTTGTGAGAGGTTTCTGTGCCCAATGGGACATTTGATAAGAAAACAAGAATGAAGAAGTACAGAAGAGCCGTGTACTCTCAAAAATCAGACGACGGCCGATCGAACTGTTTAACCCTTTACCTAACGTAACGGCCAAAACAGGCCAGCGCTATTCTCAAAAATCGCCAATTAATTTTCATTATTTTTTTCAGTTTTTGTCTCAAAAACATAAGTTATGACCCCTCGTTGGAACGAGCTCGTCGAGCTCGTTCCAACGAGGGGTCATAACCTATGTTTTTGAGACAAAAAATGAAAAACATTAGTTATTCAAGAATTATTTTTGCAAGTGTCGTCTGCTTTTCAGGTTAGGTAAAGGGTTAAACACTAGTCTCTCTGCAATGGAAGAATCATTCAATCAATAAATCAATCAATCAATGCCAATACGTCGTTATCATATTGCCATGCGTGTTGATGAACACGAAGGCAAAATAACAACACCAAATCGTCCATCGAGGGCAACGAGGCACCATCTGCAATGCTTTGGCATTGCAGATGGCGCCTTGCAGCACTCAAGTGACGAACTGGTGTTCACGTTGCTTTTGCAACGCAGATTGCTGTACACGGAGACGAGTGTAACACTGGACACTTCTCCATCCACCAAGAAGATTGCTATCACCTGCATGAACTCTTGTGTTTTCTTGTCCCGACTGCTCGACACATTTGTTTTCAGTAAAATAAACACTGGACTTTCAATAAACTGGAAACTTGATATGATCGAACAAACTCTATCTTATTGGTAAGGGTCAGCAAGGTTAAAGGATAAAGATAAAATACACGTCGTTAAATTTAAGATAATGGACACTTACTTTGGGTATTATTTAAAAAGGGATACACAAGATCTAACCCTTACAGCTTTGAACGTCTCTCCAAGAAGTAAAAGTAACCAACTCCCAAAATAAAAGGCGTTCACCTTGCAGTGGAATTCATGGCAGAGGATGTGGCACGTCTGGTTAGAGGGCCTCCTTTGACACCGGTCCTCATCCGAAGGAGACCGACCAATATGCAGCCTCTAGGCTGCATGTTGAAAATATCAAATTGTCAACCGTAATACATACACGTTTGTAATTCGGTCTGTTAAATGTATATGGACTGAAAGGGTTTAAATTTCTAGGTACTTTTTATTTCGATAATTTTACAAAAAGAAATGAGTGTTGCGTTCTGTTCGGTGCATCTATGGATCACGTGATCCGTGAATGGAACTGGGCGTGCATTAAGACAAAGTGGCGATCACTGCATCAATATTATTACTGTAAATTTAGCGTATAATCACAAAGTAGTATTATTTCTGAAGTACAGATACATTGCAGTAAGTGATTTATTTAGATTCTAAAGACTAAGATCTGTGGAATTTACGGAGAATCACCATGAAGGCATTTGAAACACACGCAACAGAATTTCGATACAAAATTAATTTATCCCTTTTCAATAAAGTATATATCTAACTCGTCTGTCATCGGTGTGTTAATTGACGATCCATGTACGATGGGTATTTCCAATTGGACAATTCACTCTTATGATCTCAGGAGACCACTGATTTTACAAACCATGGTCATAATATTGAGTGTAAGCTCAATGAATTGATATAAAGATGGCGGTGATGACGGATGTGGGTTTACTAAGACCATCAAGTGGGACATAGATTTTTTTATTTGGTTCAACCAAGTCGTAGCCTTTAATCCTTTGAAAGCAAATGGTCGTTTTTTTCCGGTCCAGGATTGTGATATGACGTGAATTCCTAAAGTAGATAGTTGTTCTCTGAATTTTTGTGGTAGACCAATCAAGATTTTCAACGTGCAGCCCTTAGGCTGCACGTTGAAAATTTTGATTGGTCTTCCACTAAGTAACGAATATTAACTCTACCAGTTGATGGCACCGAACTGGCATGGAATATGTCACCATGCTTCAAAGGGTTAAGCAGACTACGATTTGTTTAGCAGCCTCTGGGAGGACTAGACTGATCTGGGTCGGGGACAGCTTCCCTAAGAATACCAAGAGAACATTTATATAGAACCTTCTGGCGACATTATGGTGTTATTGTTGACCTCTGCTTGTTATATGAAAACAGTAAGTTTTAAATTACCGGTGTGTCAAGTAAATTTATTTATTTATTTATTTATTTATTTATTTATTTATTTATTTATTTATTTATTTATTTATTTATTTATTTATTAGGGTTCAACGACACTTTCGGCGAACAACTGTCAGAAACTCCAACGATGCCAAGTAAATGGACCACAAACACTGTTCGATGATGTTTGATGATGCGGTTCGAAAAACCTTTATCCACCGCAGACGATATCAAAATTTATTTTTTTAAATATTATCGTTGAGCTCGTTCCAATGAGGTGCCACATGATATTGTTTTGAAGAAATTTTTGAAAATTATTTTTTTCCAACTGGAGATTTTGTATATTACGTGGGCACATGCGGACGATTCCTTGGGTAAAGCGATAATATTATTCATTAATTCAGATAAAAAAATCAAGACATCTTGAAAATTAAACTGTGGGTAAATAAATAATGACGATAAACCGATATTTTTGTAATTACACCGGTAAGGCCGAATAAAAAATATATTTGGTTCTCGAGCAATTATATTTTTCAAATCAATGAGAGAGGGAGGCTTTTATTTTTAATTTTAGTTGTTAACTGGTAGAGTGCTGAATTTTTTTGGTCGGAAAAATGTGTTAACATGTTCTTGCCTTATTATTTATGATTTATAGGAGAGTGCCTATAGGTACTCTCCCGTAAATTGGAGGAAGGTAAATCCATACAGACTTAATAATTTTAGTTCAAAGATAATATGAAACACATCCACAGAATATGAAGCTTTCACAAATAAAACACACATTTGGACTTCCAGATCTCAACCAGTTAAAAGGAAATGTTAAATACTTTAATTTTGTGTTCAGTTATATCTCTGCACCTTTTTTGAACAATATATATCATCAATATAATATAAGAGTTAATTTCTGCTGAACTATACACACCGGATGTTTAAATACAAACACAATAGACAGACAATGTATGTTAAGCATGATTTATTGAATCAAAAAAGAGATGAAATTTTGAAGTGTCACGATTTCATATTAATTTTGGAAAATGCCGCAAGCCAATAAAAATGTTCAACGACGAGGTTCAATTCCATTGAAGGATTGTCTGAGAGCCAAACCCATTTTGGGGTCTTGACTCTATAGTTCATCTTCAAAAAGATCAATTTCCGTTCATGAGTTTAGCGAGCAGTCCATCAGCTGAAAATCTACTCGTGCGCGTTTACGTTTTTTCTTAGAATTCATTTTATTTGAGTTAAACTCCACTGCGTTTCATGAGTACATTACTATTCCTCCACAGCCTAGCTCTCGGGCCATTAGTCAAATTCCACACAAGGAACCCGACGCTATTACGAGTTTCTTATTTACCCACTTTTCGTGGAGTCAGTTCGCAGGCTACCATTAATTTAATGCGATGTCCCTTAACTCACAAGGATATACGGATATTGTTATAGATATTCCAATCGACAAGTATTTAATTCGCACTGCAAACGAACATCAAGATATTACTACAACTGGTGGCACTGCTTTGTGTAATCGTAAAACAACTGCTACGACGAGTCGTCCTTCACAATTAGTTAGTAAACAAACAAGTATAATGGTATTGGTAACGTCAACAGAGATTCGACGAAATCAAGTTTCGGTTAAGAAATAGTTGATAAAAGAAAAAGAATGGTTGTCGTATTTTTAGATTCAAACGGATAGAATATTTCAGAAAAAGACTAGTTTCAGGCCATAACAGCATCACATTCGTTTAAGAACTTGAGAGGTGAGTTGAGAGCTTGCTTTACTACATGCATCTCAGACCTACCTCATCTAACTCGGTAGCCACCCAGCTACAAACCAAGAAGTCAGCTAAATCTTATTTCAACTCGATGTGATCATTACATTGTGTGTATTCCTTCAACGACAGCTGCATCAGTTGATACCTATTGGTGTCTCGTGAGCTGTTCATCGCCCACGCTAACGCAAACATTGATACCCCACAGCTTAAACTGTCATGTTGGGGTGTCCGTAGGGCTGCACGATATTCCAAACAGAATATCGGTATTCAAAAAAATACCGCGGCATACCGGTATATCGAAAACTGTTCAGATATCTGAACATAAGTACCACAATCGAGACATGAGTCATGACAGTCGGGACAAATCATCATGCGGTTCGAAAAACCTTTATCCACCGCAGACGAAATCAAAATTTATTTTTTTTAAATATTAGTTCAGTGAGCAAATTTTTCCAAACATTTCTTCAAAACAATATCATGTGACCCCTCATTGGAACGAGCTCGTTAAGCTCGTTCCAATGAGGGGCCACTTGATATTGTTTTGAAGAAACTTTTGAAAATTATTTTTTTCCAACTGGAGATTTTGTATATTACGTGGGCACATGCGGACGATTCCTTGGGTAAAGCGATAATAGTATTCATTCGGAATTCAGATAAAAAATCAAGACATCTTGAAAATTAAATTGTGGGTAAATAAATAATGACGATAAACCGATATTTTTGTAATTACACCGGTATTCAATCGATATTGGTTTGAATACCGGTATATATCGGTTTATCGATATACCGTGCAGCCCCAGGTGTCCGAATTAACTTGCAACTTCAACGCGCATAACTCATTTTTGTTTCTATTTTGGAGTGATCTACACAGTACCTGGCAAAATGGACAAAGATCGTTTGGGATGAGGAAGAGGACGCATTCCCTCAAATAATTTCAAAGAGAAACGTTCTCGACTTGCTATGTCCGAAATATTGATGGGAGCTCAAGGTGGGTAGATCCACTTTGTGTGGGGTTTATGTTCCAAAGATGACTTTGGCCTGACAACTGTCTACTCAAGAACCCATTAATACAGAGCAGTCCACTTTCTGGGAATCTGGCTGGTCATTTCACAGAGGTCTTCATTCCAGTCAGATTAGTCCACTTCTGTGAATTTGACTGGCTGCAACAGGTGTTCTATTTATAGCAGGCATGCTATTAAATCTCTTTGTCTCTTTGTTCTCAGCTGCTGTACTGTTAACATGCTTTCTTTCCAACTCTGTTCAATTAACATCTGAGAACAATTATTGAAGAAATATAATTATTGAATAAAACATTTTTAAAAAATTTATGTGACAAAGAATTCACCAATCTGTGCAGGGAAACTTTAAACTGTGTGGAACAAGTTGGACTCACCATTTCAGACTTTTGAATACTTGTGATAACAACATGGCAGCAACTAACTCTCGCAGTGCTCTGACTTTGGAAAACGTGTCTTCTGATGCTTTAGAGAGGCAGAAATCATCCAGTGTGGAGGTAGTGCTGCAGGATCAAGCTCACAATGACATATTACCCTTTTATGAAATTGAGGATGATTCCGACAGTGAGTCGTATACTGACACTAATGACAATATGCATAATCTTAAAAATGTCCCTCAGCATCCATCCAAACGGAAACGTGGACGGACAGGGCAGACAGGCAAGAAAGGGAAGAAAGGAAAAGCCCCTGCCAAGAATTCAACTGAGCGCAATATGAACACTCATCCTGCAAATTGGACTGTACGGAGGCTTTCCGATGAACTCCTCAAGCAAGGAATAAAAGTCCCCAAAAACATTAAGAAGTCAGTGCTTGTCCAATTATTTATTGAGAACAGTACAAGTGGAACCCATTCCGATGAGGAGACCAGTGAAATACAGGATGCTACCCAGGTAGCAATGCACAACAGCCAACCGGACAATAGCGTGAACAGAGTTGCGATGAACGTGGCTCCAACAACTGCTCCAGTTTCACAGACACACAGAAATCAAACTGTTCCGGATCAAGTTGACTTCGCCAATAATAGGGACTCCAACACTTTGGGACAGTTGCAGAATGATATGGCAATGCTAAAAAACACTGTACAAACATTAGCCAATTCATTACAGTTGGCTATCCAGCCAGGAAGTTTGCCGAAACCCAATGGGGGATTTTCCCTGACAACTGCTCTTGGACAACCTTATGGGAACCCGGCCATGTTGGCTCAACATGGGACACGTGACATTTTTGAAACACTCCGCCCTGGACCATCAGCATCACACATGTTATACCATGACATGGTTCCTCCTGCAAGACAACCTGGCATGGGCAGAATCTCAACAAACGTTCTTCCACAAGGTATTGCTGCTGAAAGCGTAGCAAACATAGAAATTATGTCCCCTAGCTTGCGAAAAGCCATAGTAGATGGCAAAGATGTTAACTTAGCCTGTTTGCTGATCCCAAATTATGACCTTGGTGACCTCAGGACTGTTGAAGTTGATAGCTTGTCCCTCCGAGTCAAGACACCAGATGTACTGCTCCAGAGGAATTTAACTATTGGCGAATTTGTAGTTGCCTTTACAAAATTCAAAAATGTAATGTGCGAGGCGTACCCTCATCGACGCCAGGAACTGGATGCATATGAGCGCGACATCGTTGATATGCATTCACGTTTTGGCGGCTTTGGGTTCTACGAATTCCACAAAGCCTTTTCGGCCCAAGCAGCAGCTTTTCTGGAGCAGAGAAACATACTGGTGGATTGGTCTCTAGGGGACTCGAGGCTGTTTCAAAGAGTTTTTGAAGGTGTCCCACACTTGCTCTGCGACATATGCCGAAGCTCTTTGCACACCACAGCTTGCTGTCCCTGGGTTGCTGAAAGTAAGCCATTACCTAATAATTCCCACACTGCCATGCAAACTTTCACATCAACTTCTCAACAGCCTACCCACACCTCACTCACCCCTAAAAGTCGTACTGACCGACAAGGGCGTCGCAGAGTTTCATACCTAGGTAAAGAAATCTGCAATAACTTCAACGAGTCCAGCTGCAACCGTACCAACTGCCCTTTCCTTCATGCATGTATTAAGTGTAGGGGTGACCATTCAGGCATCAGATGTAAGGCAACTAAAGGGAAAGCAGTTGTTGTAGAGACGGACAAACCATCCAGTGCTAAAATACCTCCCTCCTGACTGGCAAGTTCTAACCTTGTACCTGCCCCTCCAATGTGTATGGCGGGCGATACGCCAGTCAATATTGATAGACTTGAGAATGATCTTTTTGAACACCCAGACAAAACCTTTGTCGGTGGTCTTGTTGACGGTCTTCGTGAGGGTTTCCACACTGGTCTGCAAGCCCTCCCAGAAAAATCCTTGGAGTGTCGTAATCTCCTTTCCGCCACTGCCAACGAGTCCATTGTGGACCAGGCACTGGTCAGAGAGGTTGAGAAAGGGTACCTGTTAGGCCCCTTTTCTGAGCCTCCTTTTCCAGTTCACCGGGTCAATCCTATAGGTGTATCTATCAGTAAATATTCCGATAAAAAGCAGATTATTGTTGACATGTCTGCACCTCATGATGAACAAAGCCTCAATGAATTAATAAACAAAGAAGATCATTCTCTGTCTTATGTCAAATTAGATGATGCTATTAAGGTCATCAGAGCCATGGGTCCAGGAGCATGGATGTGTAAAGCCGACATTACAGATGCCCTCAAGCTTATTCCCATCCACCCATCTCTTTGGCATCTGCATGG
Source organism: Pictodentalium vernedei (assembly GCA_031216915.1). Lineage (NCBI taxonomy): Eukaryota > Metazoa > Mollusca > Scaphopoda > Dentaliida > Dentaliidae > Pictodentalium > Pictodentalium vernedei. The sequence continues at coordinate 238,800,432 of CM062292.1, forward strand.
CATCAAGTGGAAGCATAAATACTACTACTACAAACGACTTGTCTTTGGCTCCAGAAGCAGCCCCAAAATTTTTGACCAACTCTCGGTAGCGATATGTTGGATTGCAACCAACTGTTACAAAATTATACACATATTTCATTTACTGAATGATTTTCCCACAATCGACCCTACAGATTCCACTCCAGAAAGATCCATGGCTCTCCTGACACACCTCTTTGGAAGTTCGAACGTGCCACTTTCCCCCCACAAGACAATTGGCCCTGCAACCAAGCTTGAATATTTGGGTATAATTTTGGATAGTAGTGAATGGGAGTCAAGATTGCCACAAAATAAGCTACAACGGCTGCTAGAAACTGTAAAGCGTGTTTTGGGTAAGAATCGCTGTACTAAACGGGAACTGTTATCTCTCCTGGGGCACATGAATTTTGCATGTCGGTGTATTCTCCCAGGACGCTCTTTTGTATCGTACTTAATTGCTCTTTCCACAACTGTTGATGGGTTATTCGACTGGGTGTACCTCGGTCAGGACTGTTGTTTAGATCTTCAAATGTGGCAAAAATTTTTACTTGGCTGGAATGGCATTTCATTCTTTCTGGAGGACACTATGACTGACTGCGCAGATGCAGAGTTGTTCACTGATGCATCTTCACACAAAGGTTTTGGCATTTTCTATAGTGGTAAATGGTACCAGAGTTCCTGGCCAACTGAATTGACTGAGAGCCATTCCAATTCTTCCTCCATGACATTGCTTGAACTTTATCCTATTGTAGTTTCTGCAATTCTGTGGGGGAGGCATTGGACCCGGAAATGAATCTTGTTCCACTGTGACAACGAGGCCACGGTTGCCATTATTCGGAAAGGTCGATCAAAAAATTTCAGGATTATGCAACTCATGCGTAAACTTACCCTATGTGCCGCATTGGGTGGCTTTGCTGTGTATTCGAGGCATGTTCCAGGAAGAAAGAATGAAATAGCTGATGCTCTCTCTCGTTTTCAGATGGACCGTTTCCGGAAGCTTGCCCCTCAAGCCAGTCGACAACCAGTGGCAGTCCCATCCTACCAAGAGGTTATGCGCATCTGAAGCAGCCCATCAACATGTTGTGGACAGCAGCCCTCAGTAGAAGTACTCAAGCAGTTTATAATTCAGGTCTCAATGCATTTCACAGGTTTATCCTCATGTACAGACTTTCTTGTAACCCTTTCCCTGTTGTGAATGAAGATCTTATGATTCACTTTATTGCTCACTGTTTCTCTATTCTTAAATTGAAATACACTACTGTCAAATCATACATAGCAGGAATTAAACATGGTTATCATGAAGCAGGCCTTGGGAATCCTGTGGTACACTGGGACAACACCCCGATGCACAAAGCGCATATGCTTTTGCGTGGATATAAAAAACTCACAAACACCCCAACACGACCCCGGCTTCCAATTACATTCCCCATCTTGTGTCAAATCTTTGATTTATTACAAGCTGGTTTATTTGGGCCCTATACCGATCTATTATTGCAGACAGCCTCAGCGATTGCCTTCTTTGGTTTTCTTAGGTGTGGCGAATTTACAACATCTTCACCTGCATTTGAGGAAACAAATTTAGGTATCGGTGATGTTCAGTTCGAACTTGTGGAAGGATTGGAGTGTTGTCACCTCTTAATCATCAAAAACAGATCCATTTAGACAGGGTGTTGTGATCAGATTGTTTAAAAATTCTCACCGAGTATGTCCCGTGGAATTAGTGAAGAAATATCTACAAGCAAGGGATCACTTCAACCATTGTAATGCATTCTTCATTACCTCTGAGGGTGCTCCACTTAACCGCAAGTATTTTCTGGAACACTTGAAAGTTGTGTTGAGGCGATTAAGACTGTGCCCTGAACAGTATTCTGGGCATTCTTTTAGGATAGGAGCTGCTACATCTGCTGCAGGCGTGAGAGTCGAGGACCATTTGATAAAAACTCTTGGCAGATGGTCCTCTGACTGTTATACCCGTTATGTAAGGACACTACTAGCCACACTAAGGTCTGCCCAAACCTCGCTCTGTCTACATAATTGATATTCCGACTGTCAGAAGAGAGTAGCGTATCTGAAGCTCCACACTCTTTCATGTAATCTTGTCAGATTGGGGTGCTGGTAGTTGGCATACTTCCATTAATTCGACATACCATCAAACTTGGGAAGTACATGTAATGTTGCTCTGCTCTGATTGGGAATGTGGACATGAGCTCCTTGAGCCCCTTCCACCTGTCCATTCATGACAGAGCAAATGCAGTACCGTGAATGTCGTAAACAGTGGAATATAAACATCATGAACAAACAGGACACTTCATTCAGAGTTCAAAAAGTAGTGATGAAAATGTATTGTGTACACTTATCATCTGACCAGCAAGTGTCAGAAAATATGCATTATGATTTAATAACTTCAAATACGTTGGTCACCATAGGACAATGTAATACAAGGATTTGACTCAATGATTTGTGCTTTAACTAAACCACTTTTGAAGTGGCGATGGCTGTGTTTGCATATTGCGGACTGACTATTCATTCTTCACGAGGACGAGAAGGAGATTGTGACTTGGGAGATTTTTTTTTGTGTTTCCGATTTTATTGATGTATTTTCACATAGACATGTACATATATTCATATATATAAAGACTCAAAAGTTATTTGCACATGTAAATCCACATGAGCATCTCGAGGAGCATACTGCAGTAAATAAAAATTTATTTGAGACTCTGTACACTTGGGGCCAATTCACACCTTTGCCATGTCACCGTGAAGTGGCAAAGCTGTCAATGGTCCTCAAAAAATTTCTTGGTATGTCCAAACCACACCTTAACATGTATGCCCACCGCGTGGCACACACTGTTAGATAGATTGGTCAGGGCTTCATACATTGCCCATGTAGCCACTGGTAAGGAGACAGCCATTCTTGGGGAATGTCCTGCGTGTACATTCACATGTGTATATATATGTAGCCAGCTGGATACTGAGTCCCGGTTATATGCATCAACGCATTTTAATACACATGTACGCCCCATTAACTTGGCAGCCGTCTCCGATCCAAGGTTTCATATGTGGGCAAGTGCAGCCTTTCAGGAATGGGGCTTCCCAGGACGTGTAGATACTTGCACATGTAGCCAGATCATACTATTTTATACGCTGGTTCTATACATGTGCATGTGTCCTTACACGACTGGCTCCTCCAGCCCAAAACACTTATCAGCTATAGGTTCCACACAGAACTAACAGATATGGGTTTGTAGCCACAGTGGATACGGTTTCCAGTAAGGTCTCATACGTCAACCCATCATGGCACCTGTAGCGACATGTTTTAGCATCAGAGTGTACAAGAGTCTGTCTTAGGTTAGGCCAATTTTACTTGAGCCTTTGTATGAAGAAAGACAGGCGATATTTCCAGAGAGCTACACGTTCCACCAAATCTGTCTGGAAGTTGACGTTAAAACCACATACCGCCTACTCTCCGACATGTAGCTTTGCAATCTCTGACGCTCGTGTGAGATTTGGCACCCGTGGAGTTGCTGTAAATGTGTATCCTATTTAAGAGACAGACCGGGGCCATGTCTGCTGAAAGGTTGGAGAATGATAGCAATAAGTTTCTTGTTTTTGATGCAACTTTTTAATTGTTTTTGTGTTTAATTTATTTTTCATAGGCCGTATTTCCAGTTTCCTTTATTATGATATTAGTTTTTGACGATGACTTTTTGTAAAGCTAACTAACGGAGCATTTCAAGCATCAATATCAGAGACTGACACCGGTGTAAATAAGTAAATAAATTAAGTAACGTAAGAATATTATGTCATTGGACATAATAAGTTGGGTGCAGGTCAGTGGTGACGCCAGGATTTTCCCGACGAGTGGGCATATGCCCCCCCCCCCCCCCCCCCCCCCCCCACACTTACAGGGAGAGGGTGGCTAGGGTATCATATGAACAATACAGGAAGCGGTTTTCTCAACAGGGATCTACATCCCACCCTGCCGGGGGGAGTAGAGGGGCTGCAGCCCCTGCTGACAACCCCATCTTGGCACCACCCCCGATCCAGGTTATATACCTTTCATGCTCATAAAATGATAATTGTATCATTAATTCATCTACAGATACTCTACGAACCCGATTTCCAGCATATGCATTACATTCATTTTCTGGTACCTGGAGACTCTTTGGGTACCATCCACCGTTATCTTTGCATATTGATCCCATAAAACACTTCGTCATCCAATAAGCCGATCATGAGCCGCTAGGTAGCCTAGCTGATTGAAACAGAACCTCATAAAAAAGTACTGAAAACATGCTGCCGGTATGTGCATCTTGACCCTTTACCTAACGAATCGGCAGCATCCGCCCGCGTAATATGCAAATTCACCAGTTGAAAAAAATATAATTTTTCAAAAAATTTCAACAAAACCATATCACGTGACCCCTCGTTGGAACGAGCTCGACGAGCTCGTTCCAACGAGGGGTCACATGATATGGGTTTTGTTGAAATTTTTTGGAAAACTTGAAAAAATGATATTCAAAATAATAAATTTTAATATCGTCTTCGTTGGGTAAAGGGTTAAATATCACTGACTCATATCGTTACGAAAATAAACGTTTGATAAAGTTGTCCCCTTTGAAATTAATATACGCGCGTGGAAGGTCAAATTAAGAAGTAGGTAATTGTTGAGAAAAAACAATATCCTTTGTAATCAGCAGAAAATTAAGCCAAGTTTCTTTTTGTTACGTTTGATAAACGAAAACAACGGACAGCTCGCGGAGCTGTCGGTTGGTTTCGTTTATTAATAGTAACAAAAGGAAACTTGTTTTTATGGCAACCTAATTAGAAGTAATCCGTTCACAGATAATCCGCCACTAAAATTATTTATCAGTATTACCCCTCCCCCACACTAAGTGTTCACTTTGCCCTTTGTTTAGTGAATGTGTTTTTACAATAATTTGCAAGTTTTCATTCTTCCAAGGAAAAAAATTAACAAATCTCACCTCCTATACTTTTATATTAATGAAAATGACAATGTCTGAATGACATGTCACGATTGGGAGTGTGGTGGCTTACTCATTACGGCATTGGACTTCAGTCAGAAAGATCGATGGTTCGATTCCCGCTAGGAACAACTGCGTTGGGTCCTTGGACAAGGAATTAATCCCGATTGCCCACGAGGGTACGGTCGCGCTGTGTACTAAGGTGTGCAGCACACCGACCGTGCACTTGTCTTCAACCAATGCTAACCTTACTTGCGTGGAGTTAGTACGTTGGGGAGTCTGACAGTTGCTCGCCGTTGCTCGGTGGTTCTCTCCGGGTACTCCAGCCTCTTCCACCCGAAAGACTACCCGACATGGGGTGACTGTTGAAAGTGTCGTTAAACCCCAATGACAGCCTTAAGAGATTAAGGGGAGCTAACTTTGCCGTAAATCTCTTCGAATGACGAAAATTGTCAGCCCTGGTTTACAATAATGACCGGTACTGCTTCAAGTTTTAGCATATGCAAACTATTGTATATTGGAAGATTCTTTGTACAGGGACCATTTGATTTGTTGCAGATCGAACACAGACAATCTTTACATTCCAGCTCCAGCTTTTGTAATATGACATTGTCCATGTCGAAAGATGCTTCGTGTTAGAAGAGTTAGTGTGCAAGGTTGACTAATAACTACTAGCTCTAACCTGCCAACATGTGGTTGATGGCTGCAAGTTATAGATTTATTTTATTTGTTTATTTATTTATTTATTTATTTATTGATGTTTAAGGTCACATATTTATGCACAATGGCTAATCATGACCGTGACAGTTTTACGGGTGGAGGAAGCCGGAGTACCCGGAGAGAACCACCGAGCAACGACGAGCAGCTGCCAGCTCCCCAACATCGTAACTCCGCACTGCAGCACATGCAGGGTTAGATTGGTTGAAGACATGCGTACCATCGACGTGCAGTACGCCTTAGTACACGGCGTCATCGTGCCCCCACGCGGGCAATGGAGATGAAGTGTCTTGCCCAAGGACACAACGCGGTTGTCGCAGGTGGGATTCGAACCGAGGACCTCTCGGCTTGCAGCCTGCACCTCTACCAACTGAGCCACCGCGCTCCCGCAAGTTAAAGATAGTAATAACTCTTCTCCTTATAAACAACCTTCTGACGAAATGAAGGGAAATGAAACATCAGTTTCGCGGGTTATTCCAAGATCGAACGAAAATAAGTTCAAGGTTGCCAAAAGTAGTTTTATATGGTATTTTTACGCAATATACTGACACTGGTTACGTTACCGTCATAGCATACGACAGAAAAACTGTAACGTTTTTTTCTCAAAAGTTGATGTTTCTAGCTATATATTACAAGTGCAGAATCATACACACCTTATGATCAATTATTTCAGACAACTTTTTCTCTTTCTTCGTTTTTGTGGTGTCCTAACCAATGGTTACCAATGGTTCTCAATGGAACGGTTAGTGTGCTTGTTTTTTTTAAACTCATATGACACATCAATCAATCAAGGCTAACACAAACTAAGCTTCCCATCATGTTCAATTCCCAATCACGATCAGTTTCTGAAGAACATTTGGATTCTTGACTAAACTCTGTACAGTTTTAATAACTGTTTTGCAAATTGTCGAAAATATCTCCGACTACACAAATATAAACGCGGCCTCATTTACACGATAACTGCAAATCCAGCAACAGTGAATATAAACATTTGATTGCATTGTTCTAAGCAGTCCAGCAATTAATCAATCTATCTGAATTTTTTAGCATCAATTCAAAAATTGAAAGAAAATACTTCAACTATTTTTACTCAAGATGCTGTTTTCCATGTGTCTTAGTTTCGTAGATTAAATAATTTGCACATGGCGCTTTTCAAGTCGAATAACTTTCATTGAATTTGTCAGTTGTGACTTTTTCGTTACTGAACAAAGGCACCTTAAAACATAAAAAAGGGATGTAACTCTTTTTTTATTCTTATTTCTTCTTCCTTTGAAAAGCCCTCAAAATACCATAGATAATACTAGTCTCACTGTCTCCGTGATGCGGACGATAAAATGTACCTTCTTCAAAGGGACCTTCTTCAAAGGGACATAAATCCCGGTGTGGAGGGGACTGTATATTGGGGCAGAGAGATATTCACTGATAGTTCACATATTCAAAGACCACCGCTTAGGCATGACACTGTTACAGGTAGTTGTAAATAGAGAGTAATCGCTTGACTGGACTGGCTACGTGAAATAATTCATGAGAGGTGAGGGACGTTGTACAAACACGAGTGCGCGAATGCGCACGAGTGTTTTACAATATAGTCCCTCGCCTCGAATGAATTATTTCAGGTAACCAGTCCAGTCAAGCGATTACTCTGTTTATTACTTTTCATTATTAACGATAATTATATTATTTAACCCTTTACCTAACGTAACAGCCAAAACCGGCCAGCGCTATTCTCAAAAATCGCCAATTAATTTTCATTATTTTTTCATTTTTTGTCTCTAAAACATAGGTTATTACCCCCCCCCCCCCCCCCATTGGAACAAGCTCGTCGATCTCGTTCCAATGAGGGGCCATGACCTATGTTTTTGAGATAAAAAATGAAAATAATAGTTATTCAAGAATTTTTTTTTGCAAGTGTCGTCTGCTTTTCATGTTAGGTAAAGGGTTAAAAAAACAATGAAGTCCCCATTACACCCACGGCAAAGCGTCTTCGTTTGCGCGCACGGATACATGACCCAATTGTTGATTGCATAATTCACTTGTGAAGTTATCGTTTATAATCAAACCCGGAACTCCCAGTAAATCACACTTTGGAAAGTAATAAATTTGGTTATTTGTGAGACGGATCAGCCCTTGAATTTGGTAACAGAAACCGGAATGCCACGGCTTTTGTCACGACATTGCCTCTTGTCTTGTCTGATCTAGATGATTGTGGAATCTTTGTTTGAATAGTTCGTGAAGAGCCCAAACCATGTATGCATAAGAACCGTCGGGTAAACTCATATCATGGTCAAGCAAATATTGGCTACACCTCCCACTCACTCTAACTTTTAAAGATAATTACGGTCCTCTGAAGCGAAGTCCTGGTTGATGCAATACCATCAATGGCCATGGAAGGATAACAGGATAACGAACCCGAAGAATCAACGCCAGATGACCATACATTCACCGCTACTTTTCATTGTCCGCATCTGCCCGACGTCTTTTTTCTCCAAAATTTATATCGTTACTGTCAAAAGGGTCGAAAGGATCAGATCTGTCCCTAGGAGCCCTGGGTGCCCTGGGCCCTCGCAAATCATTACCTTTGTCTTCTTTCTTACAACACATAAAGAAGTAAGCAGACTCCCCAACAGACTATACCACACCCATCTAAGAACAGCTACATACAAGCATAGTCAAATTATATTTTGACCTTGGCTTATCTGCAGTACTGGAGTTAATTTGACCGAGGAAGTTATATCTTTAAATATATTATCATTTGAAAGAACTTTTCAGAGGAATATCAAATTGTCACTGACACCGCATTGTCATTTGACCAGCAACGCAATCCAATATAAAGGAAAGCACTGTTTGTCTTTTCTGTTATTCGTTGTATATCGTCCTGTTGTTTGAACAGTGTTTTACTAGTGAATAGGAAAGAAAACGAGGATCCTTTTGTGGTGATAATAAGTGTCTCGTCGACTGGGATCGCTTGTTTGCCCAAAACAATCTCATTTAAAAGCGTATGTTTACATTAAGACAAAAAACTGAGTGTGTTGAGGAGGTAACTGTTATTTGATGAGAACGAATACAATCGGATGGTTTATCCGTTCAGACTATTAATCCGTTGTAATGAATAAATCCTTAAGGGGGGTCTCTGGGGAGCGAATTTCTTCACAGATCGATAAAAAACGCTTCAAAATTCTAAAACGTTGTGAAATAGAGAGGTATCATGGGATGGCAGGTGTATTTCAGTTTTTACCTCTTTTTGTTGTTCAAAGTAATTTCTCATTTTAAATTGAAATAATTGATATGGTGGTGGAAGGTGGGGGTGTTGGGAGGGAGAGGTTATATCTTTTCTCTTTCCACGAACCTTTTGGATTATCGGGCACAGAGTAATTTTGAAGTAGGAATTTAGTCATCAGTTTCAAAAAATTAGTGCATGTATCAGCAACACAGGTGTTCCTGTCTTATCCTTCAAACTATTTGCGGGGGAGGGGAGGAAAGAGGTTCAGTTGAATGCTCGACCAGGGGAATAAGCCATTATTTACCATATTACTCATAACACGACATACAAGCGACACTTATTACAAAGTACTCAATAAATTCAACAAATGAATTTGTTATCGCTTACGATCCTTCACCGGAATAAGTCTGCATTGAATTTTGAGGTACTCAAATCACGCATGCGTATAGCAGATTCAGTAAACTGCACAGTGTGGGGTCGGTACCTCCGCCCACCACCAATACCAATAAGCAAGATGGTCATAGTTATTTTAGTTCGTAAGACCTAACTTTGACTTCTCAAATGACGACATTAGTTCGTGTGCTTCTGTTGAAAACATTAACAATTATTGTGTTTAGCGGTTCGGTCTGCTTTAGTACATCTTTGTGTTGGTTAGGCTTTGTTTTTGTTAAAGCCATGCGGCGGAAGAATGCACCGTCGGGAATGGCCCTCGAAGCCATTTCTAACAGGTATTACACACAGTATACTGAGATCGAAAAAGGTGACCCTCTCTCGATCCGATCGCTATATATTCGCGACATATTTATACTTAGATGCAGATTTCACAATTTATTTATTACCCAATAAGAACTGAATCAAGAAGAAATAAACAAAAAGATCATCTGAAATGCAATGTTCTTGCATTTATTTTTCGTCGGGGGAGATTCTATATTACTGAGGACAGGAAATTTCGATCGGTTCGCGACCTAGTCGCGAACCTATCGAAATTCTCTGTCCGCTTTTGTAATCCCAATAATGTAACGACATACGATCAGGAACAGCACTATAAAACTTTTACAATTGTATTTTCTAGAATTTGATTTTCTACCCATTAATATGACTGACTAAAATGAATCATATTTGAATGCCAAAATTAAAGTGATGCGATCGTATTTGTTTTCGCCTGAACGTTATAATGGTCGCCTATGTGAAAATATTTAGTTCTGCGATACCATACACACGCAGATTATTACAAATTACTATTAATCGGGGCTGTCGTATTCCGTCGAGTTGACGTGACTAGATCAGCAAGACAAGATGAAACAAGATGCCTTTTGCGTCTTGTTTGATCTGGCTGATCTGGTCTCGCCATTGAGATGGAATATGACAACCCAGATTCATCGACTGTTGTAATAATTTGTTTATCATATGACAGTGGATATTTAAACACTGAATACAACGCCCGAAAACAATTATGGGACGGTTGTCCAGAATGTTCGGCATGAAGACACTCTAAAAATTTCGCAAGTCAGGTACGTCAGGTGAGCCGCGTTTGGGGTATAGGTGGGGCATGATACGAATTTGAAGAAATTGAGCCTCCCCTTTTTTTCGGCGATTCGGAATTGATGAGCAGACTATGCGGTATCGGGGAGCAATTTATGGTAGCCATATAATAAGATGCACTATACTCTGTTTGCTGGGACAGTAGAGCTGGAAAAGTCATCCCCGGCAGGATTTCAATGCTCGTTCACACTGTGTTAATATGACGTTCATACTGTGATGATTAAAAGGCAGACAAATAGCCCAACCTTTTTATAAAAAAGTTGAACTGAAAATGTGAAAGCATCCCGAATTAAACATCAGTTAATTGGAAAAAGACCTTTGAACGAAAAACTCGACTGACTCTGTCATGCAAGGTTTAGATCTAAGCAACGCCATTAAACTCAAATATGTTGCGGTATTTTTCTTTTCTTTAATTAAATCCGACAAATTTGTTGAAAATTGATTTGTTCAAAAAATTTAAAATGAAACCAGCCACCGCTGCTGGTGTTTCCCAAATCATCGGACTGTTGTGTTTGTGAAATATAGCAATTACACTGCATGGGACACGTTTAAGTTGGTGTTTGTGCACAGTTATCTCAGAGAAGAGAGAAGGTGTTTGAGTTCACGCGCTCAGCCGCCGAATGTTGCAGACAGGTGGTAGGAGAAGGGCGTGTTTATTCGTCAACAACATGATATGCACTTGGGTGCCCTGCGCGAAAAACTGTGCTCTCAGATATGAAACGCGAAATGCAGCCTTCTGCTCAACACGATTATACGAGCAATTCAAGGAGCATTTTTAGGTATTTGTGCGAACTATTTCTTAACGGGCGTTATTTTTCTGGTGTACCGTGCTGCCTTCTATCTCAATGGGAAAGCAATATAAATAGTTGTGCATCAAACTTTGTTACTTTTTTCGCAAATTTCGCAGTATATGTCGCCTAAGCCTATTAACCCTTTACCTAACGAATCCCGCGTAATTGACAAATTGAACAGACAAAAAACCGAAAAAAATCCGAAAATTCATCAAAACCCTATCATGTGCACCCTCACTGGAACGAGCTCATTTTTTTTATTTTTTGAAAATTTTGATAAAAGTAATAAATTTATTATTACTTTCCAAAGTGTGATTTACTGGGATTTCCGGGTTTGATTATAAACGATAACTTCACAAGTGAATTATGCAATCAACAATTGTGTCATGTATCCCTGCAAACTTCATTGTTTTTTGTTTTTTTTAACCCTTTACCTAACATGAAAACCAGACGACGCTTGCAAAAAAAAAAAATTCTTGAATAACTATTATTTTCATTTTTTGTCTCAAAAACATAGGTTATGACCCCTCATTGGGACGAGCTCGACGAGCTCGTTCCAATGAGGGGTCATAACCTATGTTTTAGGGACAAAAAATGAAAAAATAGTTAAAATTAATTGTCGCTTTTTGAGAATAGCGCTGTCCGTTACGTTAGGTAAAGGGTTAAATAACATAATTATCGTTAATAATGAACAGTAATAAACAGAGACAGATCAATCGCTTGGTTGGACTGGTTATGTGAAATAATTCATTCTAGCGGGGGAGGAATTCGTCACATACAGGTGAATTGTGCACTTGGTGATACCTTCTTGAAATTTGGCACACTGTTAGTGTAGGCTATGAGGTTCTCAAAAACGATCGGCTACAAGTTGACACCGACCGGTGGCGACCAGTAGCGGCACAATCCAAAATGGCCGCCAGCGGCTGAAGGGAACCTCCTTTTCGACGGTCTACCGACTATACATCCGATTGTAAGGGCGCGAAAGTGAACTCTGATCCACGCACGTGTTGGAAACAGACGTGGGAGATGATGTAGAATAAAACGAGATTCTCTATACGGACGCATCAATTTCTTGGAACTTGAAAAGAGCGTTGTTTCTCCGGGATCAGCGTCATTCAGGCAAACCTGAATGACGCTGATCCCGGAGAAACAACGCTCTTTATGAAGCAGTCTCTTTGCCATACAATCTCTTGTTTGGCGTAATTCCGCAAGCAATTCTGATTTGTCTGTCGAAATTAATTCGAGAACGCGATTGTTCACAAAAATCATTCACAGAATGAGTGAGAATCCTCTTCGTGTACGGACTAGTACTGACTGGGAACGTTGTTGCTTTTGCCAGCAAGACAGTTCCAAGAAATTGATGCGTCCGTATAGAGAATCTCGTTTTCATGACGCCTATAAAGCTATTGAGGAAGACATAACGCGCTTCCTAGATAATGGCGTTGAGCTTCCATATAATTTGACCATTGATTGTTTGATGAGAGAGAGTGATGAGTGTATGTCGATGTCACTGTTGACGAATAAGGCAATATATCATAAGACATGCCGTGACAGTATTCGGACTCACATCGTACAGCGCGTGCTACACAAGCGAGAGCGAAATGAGGCAGTGGCATCCTGCTCCACGCTGAGTCCTAAAAGAACACGGACAAGTTTTGAATCTGGCTGTGACAGGAAACTGCCCCAGTGTGTTTATTGTCACAAACGCGAAGGTGACAGCAGTGAGCCTATTTGCAGATCAATGTCTGATAACAATAAACTCAAAATTATGGCAAAGGAAGCCGAGAACTGGGTTGTTTTTTCTCGGGTCAATGCAGCATTTGATTCCGCTGCTAGTGATCTTTACTATCACAAAACCTGTTATTGTAAGCTTGCCAATGAAGCACGAGCGGCTAAATCTAAAAAGTCGAAGAACGCCGAACATTCCGCGTCAGGCCTGCCCTATGACCCTCTCGTTATGGCAGAGCTCATAACATTTGTTGAACACAACGATTCCGCGATGAAGCTTGTCGATCTCAAGAATCTGTACAGTCGGAGGTTGAAGCAAGTCGGTTCTGATTGGCTTAGTGAAGAAATACATTCCACTCGATTCAAAGAACATTTGTTGCAGAAATTGGGCGATGGCTGGGACGCCTTCACACAGGGTAGAGATGTGTTTATTTCAAGTAGGTTTCGAGTTGGCTCCTTGTTGTCCGAATCTTTAACTCGTATAGTGTCTGAGGAAGAGGCAAAAAAGATAGTTGATGTGGGTCTTCTTCTGCGTAAACACATACTCATATCTCAAGCTCCTTTCACGGGATCATTTTCATCTTATTGCTTGAGCGAGCCTGTACCCAACTCACTCCTGACTCTTCTTAGAGTTCTACTTGAGGGCACATGTAGTATACAGAACTTAGGCGATGATGAGACTGTTAATGCCAAGACTCGAGTGGCTTGTACTATTTCACAGATGTTGATCAGCAATTCAGCGAAACGCTCCGAACATGCACAAAATGTTCACCAGAGACGTGACAGAGAAACTCCAATGCCTCTTTATGTGGGTTTGAAGTTGCATGCCCATGATCGTATGAAAAATCTTATCAGAGATTTTCATCAAATGGGACTCTCTGTCTCTTATGATCGCGTAATGGATGTTCGCAGGAGTTTCGCGAGAGCTGTTTCACTGCGGTTCAAGAACGAAGGTGTTGTAGTCCCAGCTAACTGCAAACGTAATGTTTTCTCGATAGGAACCACTGATAACATTGATGTATCTGGTAGATCTGATATGCATGGTACGTCCATCACACTCATTGGTCAACTGAGCAGGGACAATGTGGGTACTGATCCCCCACCACTGAGTTTAGATGTTCCAGAAGACACACAAATTGAACTCCCAGACGACTATGCATTTGTTCCTTTCGTTGAAGACTTTGGTGGGGACATCAGGCTTGAATCTCCAGATGAATGTAATGTACGGCCCAATGAATATGCAGATTTGAACGTGGGAGAGAATGACTGGTTGTCTCATGTGTCACAGATCAGCAATAAAGGGAAGGTTGATGGCAGCTGGCAGCTTGATGAAGTCCCTGTGACCTTTTCAGGCTTCTTTTCAAAACATGAAGATCAAGACAATGTCAAACCTCGTGCAGTTATTGGGGTATTCCCTGTTTTCAGTGAGCAGAAAGCGGACTCACTCAGTATGCAGAAGCATGCTATGTATGTGGTCAGGGAAGCTACTGCTTTCGTAAACCCCGGCCAGATACCTGTCATTGAAGGTGACTGTCCGTTGTATGCCAGGCAGAAAAAATGTCAATGGCTGTTCCCAGAGGAGATAGGTGAGGATCGAATGGTGTGTATGATTGGATTCCTGCATCTTGAAATGTGCACCCAAGAAGCTGGTGGTAAGCTTATGGGTGGTTCTGGTTGGGAGCGAATGTTTCACCTCGCAAAGATATTCACACCCGGTGTAGCATCATCCCTACTTGGTGGGAAACATGTCAAGAGGACGCGACAGGCATATCTTCTCACTCTAGCTTGGCTTGAGATCCTCAGAAAGAATGCTTATGAGATTTACTGTCAGCAGACTGGGCCCCATGAGTCATTTGAAATGTGGGAACAGAGGATTCTTTTACAATCTCCAACTGCGCGCTATTGGGGTGAAATCGTTCGGAACTTTCTCTTGACAAGCTGTCAATTCGTTCGGAACCAACGAATCGGTAACTGGCCTGGTACACTGTGTTCTATCGATGAGTTGTGCAGTTACTTTTTTGCCCTAGGACATACAAATTATTGTCGGTGGGTCCCCGTATTTCTGAGAGACATGTCTCAGCTACCCAGGCGGCATCCTTCAATCCACAACAAATTCATGGAAGGCCATTTTGTGGTCCAGCGTAGTGAGAGGAAGTTCAGTATGATGGGTTTAGATCAGAGCCAAGAACATAGTATCCAACTACTCAAAGAAGACAGTGGTCCAAAAGGTCTCTATGGCCAGGCTGAAGAGAAAGTCGTTATTGAGCTTTCAAGGTCAGAAGTTCTGCGTGTTATAGATGAGTATGAATATGCAAGTTTCCACACAACATCATCAGATAACACGGAACACCCGGAAAGTTCGGTATCAGAGCAGAAAAAATTTCTGAATCAATTGAAATCTCTCCTCGATCTGGTGAATCAGGGACTCATTATCAACCCTTATGATGAAACTAGTGGTCAGCTGGTGACATTAGATACTGGTGAATATATGGACCCCGAAGTTAGTAAGAGTTTACGGTCATTACCCGAAAGGGGCAAGCATTTATATTCCACTTTCTTGAAGGAAAGGCTTGTGGAATGCACCGTACCCCTGAATGATGTTATTCCCAAGGCAAATATATATACCTTCCTTAACCCACCCCCAGCCAACCTGGACAAAGGCCGAGACAAACTCATGTCAAGTAAAGCAACTGCCGCAATAGTTACCCAGATGTTCGTTTCACTGCAAGCCCGGCCTGATTCAAACATGGATGAGTTTTTCATGCACGAGAATGCACGTGATCCGCCAGCATTATCCGATAGAGGTAAGCTACGGAGTGGGACAAAATCTCAAATTCTCAATTGTTTACCAGCTATTCCTGCACAAGGGAAGAATTCAGCAGCTAGACAAGCTTCAGTTGTCATCTTGGATATGCCTGCTGTAGTCCATGTAATCAAACCACAGAAAGCGGATCTGTTTGGAGAATATGCTCGATTGCAATTATTGCCATACATCGAATCTCTGATTAACACGAACACCACAAGGGTTGATGCGATCTATGACTGTTACCCCGAAGGCAGTTTGAAGAATCAGACGCGAGCAAAACGCCTCGGTGAGACAGCAGTTAGGTTGATACGGGTGTCCGAGAACGTCCCTTTACCTAAAGGGAAGAATTGGCAGGCATTCTTGAAAGTTAGTGAGAATAAAGACGAATTTTTCAAGTTCCTGTCTGCTGAACTGCTGAAATTAACATCAACATCCGAGTACCAGTTGTTAACGACATCAGGAGAATATGTACTATGCAATAAGGATGTTAGCTTATGTGACATATCTCCATCGAACCACGAGGAAGCAGACACGCGCATGATGCTTCATCTCAACCATGCAGTCTCACAAGGTCACAAAATAGCTTTTCTTCGCACGGTTGATTCTGATGTCGTCATTCTGTCTTTGCACCATTTCGCAACATTCCGTGACCTTGGACTCAGTGAGCTGTGGATTGGGTTTGGAATTGGAAAGGCATATAAAGATATGCCAATTCATGAGATAGCTTCACAACTTGGACCTGATTACTGTAAGGCCCTGACTTTCTTCCACGCCTTCACAGGTTGTGATGTAACATCCAGCATGCTCGGCATTGGGAAGAAGACAGGATGGAATGCATGGATGAATTTTCCCGCATCAACTGAAATGATGATAGAATTGACTGAGAATCCGCAAGTCTTTTCAGAGGATTCCCCTCATATGCAGCATATCGAAAAACTCACCATACAGATGTACAGTAACAGTTGTGTCAGTACACGTGTCAATGATGCGAGACGGCATATGTTCACACATGGCCTTAAGTCTATGGAAAACATCCCGCCCACCAAAGCAGCTCTGTATCAACATGTAAAAAGGGTAATTCTTGTGTCATCTTTCATTTGGCATCGTGCTCTGCAGAAACACTTATGTGTGCCAGACCCATCACAGTACGGATGGGAGTGGAATCCACGTCTCAATATTCTGGTCCCATTTTGGACTCACCTAGGAGACGCAAGTGCTGCATGTGCACTGATGCTCCACTGTAGTTGTGCCAAGGCCTGCAAGGGCAATTGCAAATGCTTGAAAGCTGGATTAAGGTGCACACCTTTGTGTAAGTGTGAAGGTGGCTGTTGTAACAATATTGAGTAGTATACTGTCATGTTAGGACCAGTCATCTCCTATTCTGGTATTTTTTTTTCCATTTTCGGCCAGTTAACACATGTCATGTTTCTAGTTGAGTTGATTTTGCTAACAAATGTTCATCCCATGTGGCTTGCTACATTGTCCGGGGTATAGGAATACAGTTTTAGATTTCGGAAAATAGTCTGTTATTTACTGCACAAGACGGTGTTAATTCATGCATAGCATGATACAATATCCCCAACTATTTTGCCTCTGTACAACAGTTGATACCTTCGTTCACCCGTGTGTTCATCTATGGTATCCTTGTCTTTCTCTGGCCATAGGCCACATGTGACTAGTCAGTTCCTACTCCATAGCAAATCAACTTGGAAATCCTTCATCTTGTAGCGCACTCATGTCTCAATGAATCCATACCTGAGTTGATCTAACAAATCAAACGTAAGGTATCAAATTGCCATACCGGATCATATTTCGATAAGTTATTCGCTAAAACATTTCGACCACTCATCGACATCAAAGGTCATGTTTTGGCTCCCAGTGGTGGCTATATCTCTATATCCCTGGTAAAGTAGCATACCATGAGGGATGGGCATTAAGTGTCGGCAACATTAATCCTGACTTGGAACACACCACATCTTAACTGGCCGAAAATGAAGAATACTACTTGTAGTCAAAAAATATTCCTGTACCTCGAATGACTGCAAACATACACTCACCCCTTCTAGTCCCATTTTGCCAATGTTCTATACTGGCAAGATAACATTGTATAATTAACAACGGGAACTAATGCATCCCGAGTTCATTCCAGCACTGCCCTTGCTGGCAGACGTGTCGCTATGGTGTTGAGATTGAACCAGAACTCCTCTAGAAATTTGATAGTTTTATTTTCTTAGAAAATAAATCTATCGAAAATGCCGGAAGTTGAGAATAGACTGTCACTTTAATTGGATTATCAAATGTCCAAGTATCCCCACTGCTGCATACTATCGAGTACCCTTGTTCATGTGTTGACAGGAATCTCTCATACCATGTTCATTTGACCATTGCATTCCCGAGAAACATTCAACACTAATTTATCTACGGACGGACGATCATACTGACAGTCAGACACACAGACGCACACATCGACGGAAATTCTGATCCCATTATCCATTAATCTTCCCCCCAACTTGTTCCAAGGGCTTCACTCCATCATTCACATCAATTACAGCACATGTATGGTGTTAGGTTTGGAGCTTCAGTTGTGCGATCGGCGAAAATAGCTTTTTTTCGATCCGCTTGGCGGCCATTTTGGATTTCGCTGCTAGTGGTGGCTAGAGGATGGTGCCAACTTGTAGCCGATCGATTTTGAAATCTCTGATGCCTACCCTTACATCATGCCAAATTTCAGGAAGGTATCACCAAGTGCACAATTCTAGCGAATTCCTCCCCCGCTATTCGAGGCAATGGACTATATTGTAAAACACTCGTGTTCGCGCACTCGTGTTTGTAGAACGTCCCTCACCTCTCGTGAATCATGTCACGTAACCAGTTCAGTCCAGTCAAGCGATTTCTCTCTGTATATCGTGTGCGTTGGGGTAAATGGAAATATGTTAAGGTGTTATTTAATGGTACTAGTACAAGTGTAATTCGTCATAGCAACGGACGGAGAAAATGTAAAATGAACTCTAAATAGTCATAAACTCAACAAATGGAAGCGGGGATACATTTGGCGGGGAATAATATTAAAAACATAAACAAAATTGACATGAAATAGTATTTGGATAAACAACACGACTTATCCGAAAACAGAACCAAACACAGTTTTGGCATATTGATATGTTTCAATGCATTTTGCTTGGTCCTGGATGTCACAGAGTTGTCAATTGACTCTGACACAAACACAAGATTGTTCGAAACTGACAATGAACAAGCCAACCCCACAAATGAAATATTCATTCAAAACATCACGCTGAACTCGCCAAAGCAAACATATTTTCTCCTTTCAAATGAAGATGCTTACAATCTCTGAGCATAATTCCTTTTACACAGACAGGAATTATTAACATTCTCAAATTTCCTTTAAATCACTTAGAAGCAGAGTTGGCTTTGCTACCTGATACATCCTCATTAGTTAGCAGGCTGACCAAGATCAGATCTGTTTCAAGTTGGAAGTTACATGAAAAAGTATCGAAAGCAGTTCAGAAGTGGTTCTTTTATACAAAGTATCAATAGGGATGTCCCAAATTTTCTTCACGATTTATTTCCCCTTCGTGTTTGTAATGCAGCCCAATATAATTTACGTAATTCGTAAATGTTGTTCCCTATTCTAGTCGATCAGAAATCTTGAAACGGTCTCTCTTTCCAAATGCACATACATTTGAACATGTTCGTAGATTTTTGAATTTAACTGACAGAGAGGTAATTAATTATGGCTGGCGAAATTTGTTCACATGTCTTTGCCTCATTACAATTTATGGGAGAGTGCCTACTGGCACTCTCCCATAAATTGTAACAAGGCAAATTCATACAGACGAAATTATTTCACTTCAAAGGCAATACAAAATAGTTCAGTCTATCATTATTCTCGTTTTCTTTTTGTTTACGGTGTGTAAATATAGTTAAGTTCCGTTGTTCATAAAATACGGTCTGTCAGGTTTATCCGCATTGCCAACAAGTACAGGAGAGCGGAGTGCCTGTCTCCTGAGTGTTAAGCAGTCATCCAACTTCGATTTGGACTGTTTGAAGGCAATTAAAAATAATTAATTTTATCATTGAGTAAATGCTGGAACGTTTTCGCTTAGCGCCCTATTGGGCGGAGACAAAACCCATTTCATCGCGTTTAGGCCTTTTCATGCAGGTATTGCGCGAGACTTGAATTGAATAATATATTTTTCTGTCAGTTTGTAATTTACACAGCATGATTTTTCGAAGTTAATTCTTGCGATCGAACAAAGACAACCCCAGTTCCATGTTTAAATCAAAACACACAATGACTGGGCGCAATTTTGACGCAACGATTCGATGAGTCAAAATTATAATAAGTGATTTTATGTTTGTATATGCAAACGTTGGATCCGCTTAAGTGGCTATTTGTCTTTGTTGTACAGGAAGACCCAGGGTAAGGTATCACCTTATGTCAAAACTCCCGAACTGAGAAGACAAAATGATAAATATGGTGCTATAGTATCAGAAAGGGAGCTAGCATTGCGTCTTCTGTGTAACTTCTTTTACAGTCCTTGACCATTTCGTCTCTTGAGAGCAACAAGGCGCCAACTGCACTCAAGAGATGATATATGATGTTAACAAAGCAAAAAACACATCAAGAGATAAATTTCGAGGGTACCTTGCAGTTTTACCACAGTCTATAAAAAGAACCCATGAACCAAGGGGGTGGGGGGGGGGGGGGACTAAACATTTGCAAGACGTATCGTCCTATTTTTTATTCGGCTCCTTTTTACACCCACCCACCCATACGTGCAAATTTTCTACTACCGTTCTCAGACACCCACCCCCACTCTCCCATTAAAATCCAAAATAAACTTATAAACTTAGTAGGCACAGCTGTCTTTAGAGGGTTTTCATAATGTTCTTAACCCTTTACCCCACAACACGGCCAAAACCAGTCAGCGCTATTCTCAAAAATCGCCAATTAATTTTTATTATTTTTTCATTTTTTGTCTCAAAAACATAGGTTATGACCCCTCATTGGAACGAGCTCGTTGAGCTCGTTCCAATGAGGGGTCATAGCCTATGTTTTTGAGTCAAAAAATGAAAAAAATAGTTATTCAGTCATTTTTTGGCAAGTGTCGTCTGCTTTTCATATTAGGTAAAGGGTTAAACTGGTACCACAAATTTAAACCTCTGTGGGCTGCTGTGGGCCCCAATCTACAAATGGCAAGCTGTTCATTATAGGCTTGGACAGAGCCACCCTCTACTAACGTGTGACATTTTCCCAGTTTAAGCCCAATATTCTCACATATAAAGCCTCCTGATGTTGTATTTATGTTAAGAGTGTGATGTACAACATCATCTTTAAGGTTTGAAACACAAATGATGGTATATATTAGCTGATATATTGATATATTTTTTAAAAATTCAAAAAATTGCACAAGTTGGAAATGCACATTTTTGGCGCACTCAAGAGACCCACCCACCCCCACGTCACGTCTTGCAAATTTTTGGTAGCCTCCCCCCGCATGAACAAGAATAAAACGATGTCTTTTTTCTATTCAATATACCAGAATTATCTGCCCATGGAAAGGGATCAGCGCTTGATTACTTGGTAGACAAGTTCTGTTTAAATGGTTTTGTGGGATCCGGTAATCAATGCCTGGGGTAAGTGATTTCTACAATGGTCAGCATGGGAATAAAAATGGTTCAAAATTACTTCATTTATTCACAATGGACAGAATGTAGTCGTAAATGCTGAAGACAGAATGCCGCCAATGGGTGAAGGGGTGCAGCCCACCCTGTCTGGAAGGTCCACCTCACCCCTATCGTGGAAACTACCTCATCTATTGTGATCTTGTATGGAAATGTTCGAGAGACCATGCACCTTTGTCGGGGAAATCCTGGCGTCACCCCTAGATGAAGATGTCCTTAAAAAACAACAAACACGAAACCCGAAGTAGCGATACCGCGACTAACGTTGGAAAAAGGACGTGTATGTAATACACATTTCAAATAACCTTTCGGAAATTAATATCACAAAGATAGTTTTATCAAGAAAAAAATTCAAGTTTCCGTAGGCCTGCTGGGTCTGTTACACCTACGCGTCTTTTCCCTATTTCTGCACTGTACAAAAAAGAGGTTGTTGTGGAACAGACTTTTGGGCCCTTTCATCACAATATGCATTGAGTTGTTTGATAAGTCACATATCGGTCTTGAAACATATTCTCTAAAACGTTCATCAACTAGAAAAGCCCGGAGGATAGGCATTTTATTGGTGATTTCTGTGTCCATTCTGAATAAAAAATGCCATTTTGATTCTTGAGGCATTTGTCCGACAGCAGTTTTAGAAAAAGACGATTGACTTAGATGTAACCACCAACGACAGTCTTGGGAGACACGTTTCACAATGCAGACGGTTAAATTTCTCAATTGTTCCATAAAATCGCTTCAGAGCTAATATTTTTTCAATAACAGGTGTGTTTACATAATGTTATTATGTAAACATATGTACGAAGCTAGACATAATCTATCATTGTTCTCGAGTATGTGTATTATCTATGTAGTACAGTCAAATGTAGAATTGTTATGAATAACGATTTAATAAGTTCTATTGTTTTCGATTGTTGGAGGAGTATAGGAATGCAGTATCTATAGATGTCTCATTCAAATAACTGCATTATGGAGTCTTTCAGGTGAACACGCGATTTGTGTGTACTTTGCACAATAGATTAGTCGCCAAACTGGTCGCGTTTAACGCTTCGTGTGGTAATATAGGCGTAGGTAGGTGGGTGAATTCTTACGCCACCAGAAACGGCCTCTCTCCCTTAACCCTTTACCCAACGTAACGGCCAAAACCGGCCAGCGCTATTCACACAAATCGCCAATTAATTTTCATTATTATTTTCATTTTTTGTCTCAAAAACATAGGTTATGACCCCTCTTTGGAACGAGCTTGTCGAGCTCGTTCCAATGAGGGGTCATAACCTATGTTTTTGAGACAAAAAATGAAAAAAATAGTTATTCAAGACTTTTTTGTAAGTGTCGTTTGCTTTTCGTGTTAGGTAAAGGGTTAAATCCGCTGACATTTGAACACCTTCGAAGAGGCTGTTCGAACATGCACGTAGATTTTGAAATTCATCTTGCAGAGTGCTAAACTAATTTTGGTTGGCGAAATTTGTCCACGTGTCTTTGTCTTATTACAATTTATAGGAGAGTGCCTACTCTCAAAATTATAAAATAAACTACAGTATTCTAGGCAGCTCATCTCAGCCTTTTCACTAACTCTGAGAAATAGATCAACACTATTTTAACTTGTTCTTACTCAGATACTCAGAAAATGGGGTTGCCTGAAATATAGAGTAACCCCTTTTCATGTTGTTATTTTTCTCTTTTGTACCCACTCTAAAACCAGTTTGGTTAAAAATTAACCCAAATCAACTAGGTTGAGTGAATATGACCCAACATGGTCATATTCACTCAACCCAGGTGATTTAGGTTGATTTTTAACCCAACTGATTTTAGAATGCAAGCTTGCAACGTGCCCCTGTGGCCAGATCGTCCTTAGCAAGGCTCGTCAGGACTAAAACCTCTGAAGAATGGGAATTAAAGTTATTGCGGCATCAGAATTGTGGATTAATACGGCAGTGTAGAGCCGCCATTGACCTTCACTTATTATATTGTAGGTACAAGATACTAACTTGTAATTGCAAGATAATAACTTGTAATTTCAAGATACTAAATTGCAGTTACAAGATACTAACTTACAAGTTGTAATCTTGACATTTTAAGTTAGCTAACTTGTAATTTAATAGCTTGTAATTACAGTTTAATAACTTGTAATTACAATTTAGTAAGCTGTACTTACAATTTATTATCTTGTAATTACAGTTTAATAACTATTTACAAGTTAGTATCTTGTAATTATAACTCAGTATCTTGTAATTACAAGTTAGTATCTTTTAAATACACTCTGGTATCTTCTAATTACAAGATGATAAATTAAGGTCAGTGGCGGCTCTGCGCAGTCGCAGATTAATGCATTACCTATTTTCTTAATTTTTATCTGACAGTTATCGTAAACCTTAGGTTATCACTTGTCACCGGCACCAAATCGCAGACCACGCTTCGTAACTTATTGTGTTTCACCCTTTCAACACCCGGTGTGCACATTTGCCCGCGTCAATAAATATCGGAATTCGATAAAAAGTTGTCGCAATACGCCACAACCCAACATGAAGTATCAGAAATAAAGTAATGATTGACCTATGTAGGGCTGTGGGATTAAATTATTACTGAACACACTTGAAAAAACAAATGGATTCACCAACTTTGCTGAAAAGTATATTATTTAGTTCGATAGCGTTCCCGAGTTCTGAGTTGAAAAGTATAAGATACAATTTCGAAAAAGAAACATTTCCTTTCAAATTCCTCACAGGAATCCCGAGAAGTGGAGTAATGCATGCTTACTGCTGTAAACAAGTTTTGTTTGCTGGTAAAATAGTACCCTGTAACCAATGCATGTCTAAGAAGACTTCTAATGTGGTCAACACAGCTATAAATGATTGGCAAAACTTGACTTCATAATAGAGGGTCCATTATATGATCAGTTGCGTGATGAACTGTTCAAAATTTTCATTGATCATACACCAACCATAAAGGTGGATAATATTACACTCTTCCAACACATTACGAGGAACAACTTCCTAGAACTGTGCAATCCGATCTGTAAGATAATCCGGCGCTTCTTCATATTAGGGGAATGTGAAGTTCCGCAGTGATTTATGATTTATGGTAATCGTTGCGATGCCTTCTTAATGTATGACTGTATGATTATATACCTTATCATGGGTGTATCCGTCGTTTCTTCATTGTCAGAATTATTTTTCATTCATTTCATTTTATATTGTTTCATTGTTGTTTCATAATATTACCGCAATAATGCTGTTGTAAAATTGGCAATCTGCCTCAAGTAGGTGTTTATTGCTTCAATAAATTCTATTCTATTCTATTCTAACTGTGCTGTGGTCGTGATATCACCATTGATGCTGATGATGACCTTAACCAGAATATATAGAATATACCCATAGTACCTTGGTGTACCAAATGTTCACCACTCGTGGTGAACATTTGGTACATCAAGCTACTTTGGGTATATTTTATTTATACCATGATCGTCAGATTATTAAGAATCGCTATTATTTTTCTCGTTTTTACTGAACAGCAGCCGTACATACGGGCGAATTTGTTTTGTTTACATGAGCAACGGTGGGCGGTACGTCCGCTGTCAGTTTTATCACCGAAACGAAATAGAAAAAGAAACAGAGCCTTTTTCATTTTAATAACATAATAACATACTATTTCGGGTTATGGATGCTTTATCAACACGAGACAATGCATGTTTGTTAATGTTTGGTGTCGTATGGGGTAAACTCATTTAAAAACGCAATAAATAACTGCCACTTTCATTTCACTCTTCGAGAGGCGACGTGAGATAAATTTAGACAAGTTCGTATTCAGGTCGAGGTCACCAAAGGTCAACTTGGATGTAGTTCCACTTTAGGTGTAAATTTTAACTACTGAAATCGCATTGCTGGCGTGTTCACCACGATTGGTGTATAAAGCTAAGATTTATGTCATAAGCTTTTCATATATGGTAGAATAGGTTATCATGGTATAAAAATGAATACATTTCTTTGAACTAGGTTTAAAAAAATAAAATTTCTCTATATGAAAAATATAATAAACAGTTTTTGGTAATTAATGGGATTATGTTTACACGTCGTCAGTGTGTGATCTGGACTGGAAATACCCTTTACCCAACTATTCGGCCACATCCGCCCGCGTAATATGCAAATTCGGCAGCAGAAAAATACTATTTTTCAAAAACTTTCACCAAACCCATATGTGACCTCTCTTTGGAACGAGCTCATCGATCTCGTTCTCGTTCCAATGAGGGGTCACATGATATGGTTTTGTTGAAATTTTTTGAAAAATTTAAAAAAATGATATTTCAAATAATCATGAAATTTTGATATCGTCTGCGTTGGGTAAAGGTTTAAACTCTTAGCTCCAAAATGGTATTCTCTTAAAGATTATAATCTACCACATTGTGGATGACTCTATTTTGTATTCATTGAAAAGTTCAATAACAATTTAACCCCACAGGCCTATACGTACCAAAAAAAGTGAAAAGGGCCCCAGACCTGAAATTTCCAAGTAGCGCCATTCTCAAATATAGACACGGAACTCATGTTCGCAGCCTGCAGAGCACGATAAAAGAAAACACATGCATCCTCCTAACGCGCTTTAGAATCGAATTAGTACAGAGCCCCCAACAATTACATAAGTTTGTCAAGTGTCTGTGGACAATTTTCTGTTGGACGATACATTTTAGGAACACGAGATTAATCCCCAGCGCACTGAGACCAAAATATTAAACGTTTAACATGCAGATTTGCTAATAACGCAATTAGGAATTTAACCAGGAATTTAACCAATTCAGTCTTTTTTAATAGAGCTCACCACTCCCTGTCAAACAAGACTGTAATTATTAAATTCTGAGTTGCGTTGTTACAAGAATTTGTTGCTTGATGCTTGATGCTTGATGTAAGTCACGTTACACGTGAATACATTATAAATACTGCACGGTTTGGAATGGACTATATGCCAAAATAGTGGAGGCGTGTGGACTATTTTCTTCGTCAAGAACCGCTATTTTGGAGAAGTTCGTGACATGCCTTGCAATAATGATTATGTTTTATCATACTCTAAACGATAGATTATCGACGAAATCGCGGAAAGACAGAAATCGTATTCCCCAATGTGAAGAAAAAGAAATATTCACTTTCGCGGTATCACTCAAAATGGCGGCTTCCAAAGCATCACTTCAAGGTGAATACAAGTCAAATTATCACTGGAAATGATCAATTTGTTCTAAAAACGTATAATGAAAAGAAAATCTAGCGTTTTGAGTGGATACCGATCATTTCAAGCAATAATTCACCTTGAATTGATGCATGAAACCCGCGAGTCCAAACATGGCTTGAAAGCCCGTAATATAAGTTTTTTGGTTTGGTACGTCCTTTCAAAGGACGTACCAAACCAAAAACTTATATTACGGACTTTCAGGCCATGTTTGGATTAGAAACCCGCCAGCTAAATCAGTTTGCAAGACGCTATCTGTTCCGAGTATCGATCAAATCACTTCGCGTATCAATGATTCAATGCGCTGTTTACTTTCATGCATCATTTCAAGGTTGAAACGAGTGGAATTATCATATTCTTTTAAAAAGTGTATAATAAAAAGGAAATCTAGTGTTTTTGAGTGGATACCGAAAATTATATCAGGTGTGTCCGAGAGAAACGGTTATTGTCGCTCGCGCAAACGCTCGCGAAAAATAGACATTTGTCTCGGTCACTCATGAAATAATTTTCGGTATCCACTAAAAAACACTAGATATCCTCTATATATCGAACAAACCGAGGAAGACTATTGCTACCTATCAGGGTTACAGTACAAAGTACAACACCTATTGCCAAGAACCTTGCCAAAGACAGGCATTTTCATTCTTTAACCCTTTACCCAACGCAACGGCCAAAACCGGCCAGCGCTATTCTTAAAAATCGCCAATTAATTTTCATTATTTTTTCATTTTTTGTCTCAAAAACATAGGTTATGACCCCCCATTGGAACGAGCTCGTCGAGCTCGTTCCAATGAGGGGTCATAACCTATGTTTTTGAGACAAAAAATGAAAAAAATTAGTTATTCAAGAATTTTTTTGGCAAGTGTCGTCTGCTTTTCATGTTAGGTAAAGGGTTAACTCAGAAATAACAAAAGATATTTCTGATGAAAAATCTCTTAGGACACACTGTGTTCTATCAGTGGAACGTCCCAGAATATTCTAATGCTATTTTTAGAAAGTATATATTCCAATGGAATGGAGAACGATTATTTTTAAAACCTCCAACGAGAAGAACTATTGTAAAGGATGCAGTACCTCTAAGCCAACCATACGACGTGAAAGACACATGGGATATAATATAATAAACATGACCGTTATTCTTACAGTAGCGTGCCCCCAAAAATATAAGAAAGAATGAGCTTGAAAAAATCCTCAATTACCGGAGACGTGGTCAAGGCAAGGCAACATTCTTTTAAAGAACTGGCATCGCGGGGAGTAAAGGGTTGTTACCTATAATTGTTATTCAGTATGGCCAATCTCAGAGATACACGAGTTTGCAGGATGTTTGCCCATGGCTAAAAGTCTGTGTTAACTGAGTGTATTTTTAGGAAGCGGTGTTCGTATTGGCCTAACGGCATATAGTATTGAACTCTTAGTGCAGTTGAACAGTAGGTTAAATATATTATCGATATTAAGAGTACTGTTATTATGAATAAGCCGCAATGTAAAATTATTCTACAAAATAACGTCAGCCCCTTTGACAAAACGTGAGCTAATAATACTTCTTTGATTAGAATTCTTCATTTTACAATGCACACGGTCGTCTACCAGAAATGAGCGCCACAGTCTCGTTTTCAAACACCCCGAGTACTGCAGAATAAAGAAGGGGGCACGATTACATAACGAATGACACAGCAGGGGTTCGAACCCCTGCCGACCGACATTCATTTCGCACCAATCGCCTAACGAAGCTATACCAAACAACGCATACCACATGGACACCGGTAGACTGGTGGCCGAGTTGTGTGTATGGTTTAGTATAGTTTCGCAAGGCGGCTGCCGTGTGGTGTTTGTAGTTTAGCGCAGTGAATTCACTAGGCGATTGGTGCCGAAGGAAACTCTCTCGTCGGGCGTCCGAACTCTCGCTATGTCATTTGATTGATAAGTTACCAATTGAAAACCAGAAGGGTTGAAGCTGCGTTGAGACTCACACTGACATTGTAGAAAACTACATGGGAAAAGAGTGTCAACATAGCGTGATCAGTGTAAAGGCTTTTTCATAACGAAGTATGTTATAAACCTGTAGAGAATGAGCATTATAGGTTCTTCCTTAACCCTTTACCCAACGTAACGACCAAAACCGGCCAGCTTTATTAAAAAAAATCACCATTCAGTTTTTATTACTTTTCCATTTTTCGTCACAAAAGCATAGCTTCTGACCCCTCATTGGAACGAGCTCAACGGGCTCGTTCCAATGACAGGTCATAAGCTATGTTTGTGACGCAAAAAAATCAAAACAATTAGTGCTTCAAGAATTTTATTTGCAAGTGTCGTCCGCTTTTCGTGTTAGGTAAAGGGTTAAACACTTCTGCAGTGAATGGCGTACGTGATAGTATCTCCTGTCGGATCATCGGAAGCAATCGCGCACACCACAAAAGTGCCGGGGGAACTGTCTTGAAATGTATATTCCGTAGCTGACTTTTAATCGTTATTTCTGATTTGTTGGTGACCGGCTGCGGAGCAAAGTGGGAAGAGGTTTGATCAATAATGCAGATATATATATAGTAATTCTCTCAGAAAAACATCCACGTCGAGGAATTTTACTCAAGTAAATAGAATAAAATGAAAAAAGTCTTCGAATCACAAGAAAAATGTCAACTGTTACCCATTTTATTGGGTGCGGTGTTTGATGTTGCTGACAGTTAACCCTCTGATAACTGATGTCGAAATATCAAAATTTCAAGAAGAAAGATTCACCCCATGCCAGAACTAGGAATATAACCAATTCAGCTGGTAAAACATTAACAATAACGCCCTGTTCTCGTCTGAGGGCCTCGTCGCTACAAAGACTTTCGCGCAGTTTTTCATTGGAACATATCCTTAAAGCTATTCCAACCCATTTCAATGTAGCGCTGGGGAAAGAATCAGAATTAGCACCAGGGCACACTTTAATTACGGAGCAATGAGCAAAATCACAGATTCGGTTCACAGACTCCATGCAATCTTGGAAGCAACGTGACGTGTGCAATCTGCAACGGTTCATTAAACGGACCCCCTCCCCCCACCACCACCACACACACACACACACAGTCTCGTTCAGCCGTCGCTGTGGGGACTTGTTATTCGTGGAAGTCCACAAATTACTCCATAAATTACATATGGATCATCCTTGTTTTATTTTGCAATTATTCTTTATGCACAGGGCTGGTGGTCATTTTGAAAATATCCGTACTCTGTGACTGCGGTACCCGTGTCGGCATGCGCTGCTTGGTGGGCAGATTTTCGTATCCGTATCGTGGGTTGGTGCCCAGACATTTATGGCAAAAAACTGCAGGTATGGGAGAATGAGTCTGAAAAGTGTCTGCGTTTTTTTTTTCTAAACATACATCACACACCCCGCCACCGACGCGTTAACGGTTACAAAACAGAGAACCTGGAACAAAGATTATTTGAAATCGAACCAAATGACTTTGATGTGCAGGTGGTGTTCACAGTTTGAAAGCTTTTCAACTGTAAGTTATACATATATTATATACAAATATAATTCACGCCCTATATATATTTACATGTGCGTTTCATTTGATATTCATTTTAATTATCACCTTTGTGCTGGAAAAAAGCATCCTTTTAAAGAATCACGTCGCATAATTTAAATTAAATGATTTGAAAAGTGAATAACAGAGTTAGTGAAGCTTCATTTTTCATTTTTATGGCAGCACTCACTTTTATATAATTATTTCATGGACAATAGCTTGAGGATGAGTTCTTGTATAATTGTTTTCTGTGACGTAGAGAATGGTTGGGGATTAGGGGAGGGGCATTCCAATAGTTTTTCCAGTTCGAATATTTTCGTCTTGATTCATCTTGATTGGAGTTTAACTGGTAGACAGGCCTGAAAATAAGCAGTCTGACATTTGCAGAATGAGGTTCTCAGAGGGTGAATTTGATGAATGGTGAATTTGCTATCCCATACAGTGGGACAATTTATCCTCTGGGTACTTCTTTCTGTTTAGTTTCGAGACCCTGATTCAGATTGGGGTTAAGAGAGGGTAAATGTAGTGATGCTACACTGTCACCCTCTGGGGACCTCATTTTACAGATGTCAGTCTGCTTATTTTCTGGCTTGCTGGTAGAGTGCTAAATTATTTTTGACCATCAAATCTTGTTCACATGTCTTTGCCTTGTTACAATTTATGGGAGAGTGCCTGGGCACTCTCCCATGAATTGTAACAAGGCAAACCCTTACAGATTAAATAATATCACTTCAAACATAATACAAAGCACATGCGTTGAATATGAGCCTTCAAGTTGTGGCACCTGCACTTCAGAATAAAGCCCAAATATGGGCTTCCAGCACTCTACCAGTTAATATATTGATTCGCACTTAGTTGTAATCATGCACTTTCTTATGGGAATAAATATGATAACTGCAGTGTCAATACTATAGAACCTTTACAATTGTATTTTTTAGCATTCTATTTTCTAGTTATGACTTTAATGGGTTGAAAAGAACCATTAGCATTTTCAAAATGCTAACGATTTATTTTAGTCAGTTATATTAAGAGGTTGCAAATACAATTCTTGGAAATACAATTGTAAAAGTTTTATAGTATTGGCTCAAGGGGTCAATACTATATAACCTTTACAATTGTATTTTCTAGAATTGTATTTCTAGTTATGACTTTAAATGGGTTAAAATGAACCAGATGGCAAATTGACATGTCTTTTAAAATGACAATGATTCATTTAGTCAGTTATACTAATAAGTAGAAAATACAGTTCGAGAAAAAAAAACAATTTTAAAAGTTTTATAGTGTTGGCTCTAGGACATATTTCACTCACACGGTCGGCCATATAGATGGACGACTCAGGTACCCATTCGAGCAATACTGGGCCCAGCATGACAAACTTTACCGTGTTAATTAAATGGGAAGTTGTGTCATGAATAATACCAGGGACGGCGGAAGCTCCAAAAAAGTGTATGGGCACAATTTTTTCTGGGTAACTGCAGGGGTGTGTATACATGCGCACGTTTTACCATAGTCACTTGGACCCAAAGTCCGCAATGTAATTTTTTGGTTTGGTACGTCCAAAGGACTTACCAAACCAAAAAAACACATTACGGACTTTGGGTCCAAGTTTGGACTAGTTTTACTATTACTATACATGTAGTCTGTGCTTATTATGGCTAGTTGCGATGTGCAATATCTCAATATATAAAATGGACAGTGACACCGATAGTATTATGTTGCTAATTTTGATAGAACTATATTACTATCTCCCACAGTCAAGATGGCCATAGGGGTTGTGTACGTTATGTCAGAATATGTCCTGTTAGGGTACCCATAATTGGTGAAAAGGTGGGGGGGGGGGGGGGTGCACGTGCCCCCTGTGCCCCCGGCTCCGCCGCCCCTGAATAATACATGTATATATTATTTGCCCACAAATAAATTTCCTAGATTTTGTGAGTTTCTGAGCTATAATTATTATTCCGACTGACTAATATTCCAACTGCATCATTGAGGCATGCCTTCGACAAATTAAAGCCATGCCTTGATGATGTAGTTGGAATATTATCGGGAGAAATTAGGCTTACAACCCCAACCCCAAATAGTCGGGCTGTTATGGGGATACGCGTTTCAAGTCTTCCTTCATCCCTCGTCTTCGGGTAAGAAGACGAGGGATGAAAGGCCGCTCGAACGGGTTGTTCGTCTTGGTGCAAATTATGAATTTTGTTCCTGAGTTGAACACATGGCCGGGGTAGCATTGGGGAATGGAATGGGGAGAATTTGCTCATTATTTGCGTCGTATTTATCGCAGTGTTCTTCCATAGGTCGATAATAAAGTAAGTTCCCTCGGCCACAAAAAAAGACATCCATAAATGATCGCGGAATCGTCGACGCAATGAATATCCCTAGGAAGATTCCGCCGGCAGAGTTACCTCGCAGTACGCTGCGTTGCTACAAGGTTACCGGTGGTATGGGCGTACTTCCGTGAAGGTGCAGTCAATTCAGTCAAAACCATGGTGATATTAACGAATTGAAAAAAACGAGTTGATGCAAAATGAGGTCTATGTATTTTAGAGAATAGGAATAATTCAATTTGTGTATAACAAAATCCGTCACCAAAACTCACTTGACGGGTACTCGAGACAAAGCAACGAAAGGTATGACCTTTGTATAAATTATGTTTCCGTTTGTATAATATAAAATCAAGATGAGAGAGATGAGGAAGAAGGGGGGGGGGGGGGGGGGTGGTTAGATCGGTGAAGGTATCTCTGAGTGAGATCGTGGATGAGGGTATATGATACTGGTTAGTCTCCCAGCACTGATATTATCAAGCCATGATCCACCTTTCCAATTCTCTCCTCTGAACAGGAAAGCATAACGTGATGTTCTCGTTTTGTGATCGGCAATGAATGACACTTCGAATTTGTAATTATGTCGCTATTTTCAATCTCCTGTCAACGGTGTGATGGATAACTTTTTAACAGAATCACCGCAGAGTTCAAAATCGACATGCTGAAAGTATACATATCTCATCTCTTTCAATGCGCTATATACATAAATGTATGCCTAAAGAATATAGTATCATTTATTTATTTATTTATTTATTTATTTATTTATTTACTGATATATTGGGTTTTAACGACGCCAGGGTCACCTCGGGTCGGACAGTTTTACGGGTGGAGGAAACCGGAGAGCCCGGATAGAACTACCGAGCAACGGCGAGCAACTGTGAGACGTACTAACTCAGCACAAGCAGGGTTAGCATTGGTTGAAAACAAGTGCACCATCGACGTGCAGTGCTCCTTAGTGCACAACAACACCGTGCCCCTCACGTGGGCAATCGGGATAAAGTGCCTTGCCCATTACCATTCGATAACAAGATAACAAAACAGACAACAAATAGGCGAATTTAGCGCTGTCGTATTAAACTGACTCCCTTATGAACCACAAAAAGGTTACACTTATATATTAGTGACGACGGTTTTTATTTTTTGGGGGGCGGGGGGGGGGGGGGGGTGGGGGTTCTGAGGGTTGTACCTGGCTGGAAGAGCTATACTGGTGTGAATCAAATGTTAGTCCTGCATTTGGGGCGTTAGCAGATAAATATACAATTTATTGTCTCTGCTGATGTAAGTCTCAATCTTTTACTCTCCGGCAAAGAACACCTCTAGTTCTAGTTGTCGATAGGACTAATTAACTCCAAAATATTTGCAGCAAACACAGGAATCACCAACACTTTAACCCTTTTGTCCAACGTCACGGCCAAAACCGACCAGCGCTATTGTCAAAAATCGCCATTTAATTTTCATTATTTTTCATTTTTTGTCTCAAAAACATAGGTTATAACCCCTCGTTGGAACGAGTTCGTCGAGATCGTTCCAATGAGGGGGTCATAACCTATGTTTTTGAGACAAAAAATGAAAAATTAGTTATTCAAGAATTTTGTTTGCAAGTGTCGTCTGCTTTTCATGTTAGGTAAAGGGTTAACTGCCACAACAACTACCGCTATAACAACAAAGGAGCAACATCAGCGACAGCAGCGACACCTACCAACATCACCACCAACGTCACCACTGCTACATCAACAGCAACAAACATTGTATGTAAGGAAATAGGTCGTGGG
The DNA here is from genome assembly GCA_031216915.1 of Pictodentalium vernedei. Taxonomy (NCBI): domain Eukaryota; kingdom Metazoa; phylum Mollusca; class Scaphopoda; order Dentaliida; family Dentaliidae; genus Pictodentalium; species Pictodentalium vernedei. The sequence goes on from CM062292.1 coordinate 238,834,767, forward strand.
AATATTGACCTATAGCTGTAGGACTTCCAATAGACAATAGCGTGTGGCTTCAACAGCAGCGTAGGTAAGCTTTCTATGCATACTATTAACACGGAGTTACTGGAGGTTAACTTTTGGAAAAAAATAATGAATTATTTAGAGAATTTCGCTGATCAATCGACCCAGTGGAAGTGTACTTTTCATTTCAATTGTTTGGAAGTATCATTCACTGAGAAAAAGTGTATTAGTATCGTCTCTCGGAAAAGGAGGAAAGAGCAATAAAAACACTCCAGCTATGTTTGCTGTACAAGACAAAGGTAACAGGAAAAAACATTGTGCACCCCCCCCCCCACAAACACACACCCCTTCCGCCTAAGAGCACCGCGTAAGTAAAATTTGCGCTTGCCCCCAAACGTAGACTTTGGCCCCACTTGCCCCTTCCTCATCCGTTACACGCACACCCATCTACCCCTCGCACATACATTCTCAAGCTGTCTCTCTTTTCTTGTTCCCATGCATATTCTTCAGATGAACATATCCGGTAATTATTGACAAGCTCAGAAGCAGATAATTATAAGCCATATACGTTCGTGTACCTTGTTTCCAACATATGGGTCATGATTTGTACACAGTTATAAAGTACAACAGGGATCCAAGTTTGATCAGTGTGCTGGAGGTCCCAGCCCACTGAGCCAATTTGGATTCCAGCTGGGCTTCATACCTTCTGGCAGATCTTCATGTGAAAGTTGGGTGATTGTACCCCCGCCCTCCCACAACCCCACAAAAAACCCTCAAACAAACCTCATTTGATTGCTCGTGTCTTAGGAGCTTGTGAAGATGTCCACGGTGTCTGAAATGTCATGCTGTGGACCCTAAAAGTCCATTTGCGGGCTTGTTCATGGGGACCTTGTGACCTACTTGCCTCCCCTACCCCCGAAATATTTTCTGGCGAGATATAACCTTAGGTACTGATTTTGATCTTAATGCCCAACAAACAAATAAGCAAACAAACAAACTGATTTATATTACTAAGACAATCTTTCAAAGAAAACTATTTGTGCGTTCATGGAAAGAGATGGGGCTAGGGGTGAGCCTCTCAGTGTTTAAAACGCAGTTTAGCTACATTAGCTTTTGTTCTGATTGTCAACGTCCATGATAAGAAAGATTGGATTTTCAAGTAACACTGATGCCAGGACAGAGGCGTCAGCTGTCACAACTTGTCTGTGCTGAAAAGATGAGGGATGAATGGGAAGGTGAAGGTTATTGGCTCTCGAGGCGACTTCCACTTTATGCCATAAAGGATCTTAACCCTTTAAACTCTAGTGGTACCTTCCATGCCAGTTCAATGGCAGCAATTAGAAGAGTCCATATTCATTATTTGGGGTAGACCAATCAGTATTTTCAACGTGCAGCCTCGGGCTGCACGTTGAAAATACCGATTGGTCTACTCCAAAATATTTACCGAACATACATCCTATATAATGACGTTATGACGTATCATGTTCCTGGCAGGAAAAGCGACCGCTGGGGTTCATAGGGTTAAAATGCACTGTCTAGCTTCACATTTTTTTCAAACCATATCTCAGGAGAAGATATTTCTCTCTAACAGCGATCGTACCTTACAGTTATTAACCCCCCCCCCCCCCATCCCCCACTTCACTGCAGGAAAGCAAAAGACTAACGTAACAACCGACTGTACCGGTTACGACTCAGGCCATCAGCGCTTATATCTATCGCCTCGACATGTAGTACCAAGTGGAGCTTTGTTGCCACGACTCTCCTACAGGTTTCACCACCCCTCCCCCCTCCCCCTCCCGCCCATGTGGAAATCCATTAGATTAACTATTTTCTGTCCAATGATGGATAGGAGCAGTTTGTGAAATCAGCAGAATTTAACTTCCTCGCCATGGTGCATGAATAACTTTAACTTTTTTATACAATTTTTATAGTATGGGTTATAAAGTGTTCAAGAAAAGAAAAACAATAAAGAACAAAAATGGGCGTTTTTTTATATATATTTGAGATTTTAAAATCCTTTATCGGATTATTGATAAATACTTTTAAGAATCTTCATTTCCCGTCCTCTTATTTCAATATGTGGATACTATCCATCCATGTCCGTAATACTATGGCTATTCTGAGCTTGAAATCAATCGTTTTTAAATTTGAGAACACACCCATCAAGGGATTAAAATTAACTAAATACTTATCCTTATAAATAACAAATAAATCATATATTTTATGCAGATTTAAACCAATTTAACTTTATATACGAGCTATGTTAATCTTCCATGACGGACATTTATGTGTGTACGGACGCACGTATTATTTTGTCCGTTCTTTCTTCTTTATTGTGTCATTATTTGTACAAACGCGGGAATGTAGTAAAATATATTTTGACACATTCATTGCTACCGTAGTTCTTTAATGACTTAGCTTGATCGCATGTCCCTAGCTGTCTTTAAACCCCGAGTACATTAGTTTTATATCATCTGGTGTTGCTGACGGGTCGGTACCGCATGCTTTCAGTATCGAAACAAATTTATCAAGTATTATCACTATTTTAACCCTTTACCTAACGTAACGGCAAAACCGGCCAGCGCTATTCACAAAAATCGCCAATTAATTTTCATTATTTTTTTAATTTTTTTGCCTCAAAAACATAGGTTATGACCCCTCGTTGGAACGAGCTCGTCGAGATCGTTCCAACGAGGGGTCATAACCTATGTTTTTGAGACAAATGAAAAAAATTAGTTATTCAAGAATTTTTTTTGCAAGTGTCGTCTGCTTTTCAGTCTAGGTAAAGGGTTAAATAAACATCCCCTAGCCATCATCGAACTACGTCGATTCGTACAGAATCCCTAAAAGATTGTTTGATATCACTGGTTCTTTCCTGGTGGAATTCGGGGAACACAGTTCCCCTACATTTGTGTGAGAGAGGACGCTGTTCTCCTATACTTTCAGGACGTAGAGTGGCTTGATCTTCACGAATGTCCAACACATAGAGCAATCATTCGTCTTGCTAGTAGCACCAAACTCGTTTCGGCCGTGTGCAGCTCGCACAGCCTCGCCAAGATAACAATGCACACTTGTTTTGAAGAGCTATGAGTACTAAATTTTAAAGTTTTCCTGGAAGTAGACCGTAGGAGGAGGCACCTCTTGGGGTCTTCCCAATGACGTGTCCCGTTTCTGGACCAAACACAAATGTTCCCTGCACTGAGAGTAATGGTATTGTATGTTTCTCTTTAGACACTGGACTCTGTGTAATTATTTGGTGTCTCTGTTCGACAGCAAGGCACAGATAAGAGGTCATACACTATGCCAGTTTTAACCATTATTTACCGTAGTTCACGTAGCGTTCACATGTCATGAACTCTTCATAAAATTCTCTCCTCAAATTTCGGTACTTTTTAAATTTCTGACTTAAAACCAGAAACTTATGAACCCTCATTGGAACGAGCACGTTGAGCTCGTTCCAATTCGGGGTTCATAAGCTCTGTTTTCACACCAAAAGGAGAGAAAAAAAATCAGTCTTTCAAGATTTTGTTTTTGCAAGGGTCGTCCTCTATACGAATGAATGGAAATGTATACGTGTTAGGCAGATGGTTAACCCTTTTACCCAACTAGTCGCTCGCATCCGCCCGCGTAATATGCAAATTGAGCAGTTGAAAAAATTAAATTTTTCCAAAAATTTCAACAAAACCATATCATGTGACCCCTCATTGGAACGAGCTCATTGAGCTCGTTCCAATGAGGGATCACATGATATGGTTTTGTTGAAATCTTTTGAAAAATTTAAAAAAATGGTATTTAAAATAATAAATTTTGATATCGTGTGCGTTGGGTAAAGGTTTAAACTATGGCTTGCCTGCTTTTTGCAGTTCTGTATTTTACATTTAAAACAACGAACAGTCGTAGTAGCTTATTCAAACATTTATGTGACGCCATATTTTGTCTCACTTAAGAATAGGGTGGTGTATATAAAATAAGGAAATGAATGAAAATGCATATCTCGAATTTCTGATGTTGTGCAAGAAAGACGAAAAATGATGACACAGACGTATTTCAATGTTTAACTGATGCAGTTGTGGACAAGAAACGGTCCGGAGAACGTGGCTGCCAAGAGGTGCGATAAACGTTGATCTGAATATTCCCACTGTTTGTGGCATCGTGTGGCCCGACTGCACATTTTCATTTCTTTTTGTTTCTCTTATTTTATTCGTTTGCGCAATCAACCCTTCTGAACCTTTAAGCATGATTGGGTTTCGTGTGAAGGGAAATTTGTCCATCAACGATAAGACCCCAAAAGAAAAAAACACAGATACGGAGATTCAGTATTAATTCAATCCTACACCCCTTTAGGGTGAAAATTGCAATTATTTACAGAACCACACCTTCCATCCCAAATACAAAAATATGTCCACCCAGTGTTCTGTAAATAATACGCTGTAGAGGACAATATGATTTCAGAGTTCTTTGCTGAAAGGGCCACGAATACAAAAAAAGCTCTCAATTTCCACTTTTCGTGCTGGTATTGTTATTACCTTTTGGCTATTTTATTTCGTCTCTCATTTTTAGACCACAAGTAAAAGCTCAACAAGCATTATAAAACGAGTATTGCGGAGAGAAGAAGATAAGGACAACCTTCTGACGATATCGTCCTAGAGGAATGCTCCTTAGAGCGTGAATTGCTGTCGAATAATTCTTGTCCAGTCTTCGGGTTTCATTTACTTTTCTTTCTAGGGAGTGTCTGGGCACGCAACAAGATTGTAGTACAAAATCCCTTTCGACAGAACCCTCCTGGGGCACAACCTCAAATCCCTTCACGTCTTAATCCCCTCAATTTAATTTTCAGAGGCTAACATAATTCCTTCAGTGCAGTTTAGAAGATTTAATTCCCTCAAATTAACTTTCAGATGCGAACATAATTTGCAGTTACGATTATCCTTTGTGCCAAAATATGTAACCTTAAACATCAATAAATGAATAATAAATAAATAATCCCTCAATTTTATATCATTATATAGCATAATGATCAAAACCGACCAGCGTTATTCACAAACAGCGCCAACGAAATTTCATTTTTTACATTTTTGCCACAAAAACATAGCTTATCACCCATCGTTGGAACGAGCTCATCGAGCTCGTTCCAATGAGGGGTCATGTGCTATGTTGTCAAAACAAAATGAAAATATTGCTGTTATTCAAGGGATCTTTTTTGCAAATGTAGGCGGCTAGTCTTGTGAGGTAAAGAGTTAAACAAATATCTGATATCATTAAAGAAAATTAAATTATATACCATTGAGCAAAAATAAAGAATATATTTTATATATATAGTGGACCTATAATGAGTCACGAATTGGAAAGGAATTTCTGAACCCAATTCATTAAAACCGATCCGAGTCAAGGTTTACCAAGGTTTACTGAGACTCAGAACGATTTCAGTGAACGAGGCCCAGAATTTTCATATCAAAAGTGAAGTGAGTGAGGGAATTTTGCCATCCTCTGAAAATTACAGGATCCTATGATATCAGTAAAACAGAGTGGGCTTACCACAGAATACAAACATTGTCTCACTCACTTCCTGGGGATCCCACAGGGAGAAAGAACTGTTCAAGAGGAAGCATTTTGGACCATGTTTATACCCTATATTCACCATTATTTATTATTATTAAACATTCACCATTATTTAACCCTTTACCCAACCGCCAAAACCGACCAGCACTATTCTCAAAAATCGCCAATTAATTTTCATTATTTTTTCATTTTTTTTGTCTCAAAAACATAGGTTATGACCCCTCATTGGAACGAGCTCGTCGGGCTCGTTCCAATGAAAGGTCATAACCTATGCTTTTGACACAAAAAATGAAAAAAGTAGTTACTCAAGAATTTTTTTGCAAGTGTCGTCTGCTTTTCTTGTTAGGTGAAGGGTTAAAAGATATGAGTTTCTTTCTCAGAATCGCCCATCATCAAGATCGGCAGATATGACTTCACACTCGGCTGATATGAAGCCAGTCTCGGCCGATATGAATTAGGGTTGTCCCCCTTGATGTGTTACTAGGAGCAACCAATTTGTTCAGGTCAAACTCGTTCGCCGTTATTCGAGAATTTACGTTACCAGGCATAATGGAGTAGTTTGAAGCTGAGTTCTTGGTATGGTAACGAACGAATGATGGCAATGAGTAAGGATTAGGTGGATGAAGAGAGAGAGAGAGAGAGGAAAGAAGAGAGTTGTACAGGAAATTCATCGCAAACTAAAATTCAGAATCGTAAGCGGATATTCGTCTACTTCGAAAAAGAGACAGTTCAGCTATCCGAATGTCGCGGCTACCCCAATAGGTAGCTGACTCTGAAGAAGAGAAACAATATACCACTAAAAAAAATTGCATGCACATCGGTGGGGGTGAGTGGGTGGTCAAGTGCCGTGCGAAATCAGTTAATACATTTTTTTCCTTTTTCACTGTTATGGCATCTTTTTTGTCCCAAACTATAACAAAATGCCACCAATTGATCATAAACGCCTATTTAGAAGCATTATTAACAAAATATACAAAACTATTGGAGAATTTCATCCAAAACTGACTTATGGATGGGGGTGGGTGCCCAATATTGAGCGGAAAAAAATAACCGACAATCTTCTAAAGTCAACAAAAATATCCATTCACAACATAATTCATTCATACCAAGTTTTTTTCATGGAAGATTCTTTAAACTAATGCATAGTATATATAATATTGTCTAATGAGTCTTAATAGCTAGTTGGGACTGATTTTTCAAAATGAAAAAATTGAAAATATTAATTTTTATTTTAACAAAAACAAAAAAGTCTGATTTAACAAAAACAAAAAAGTCTTTTTGATCGCTATCCTGGAATGCAGATGCGATAACAAAAACAAAAATACAAGGTTTGCGCTTCTTGAGCCAGAACAAAAACAGGTTCCCATTTACTCAACCAATATTTGCAACACATATACACGGTTACAGTATAAGCAGCAGTAAATTAATTATGGGCACAACAGGCACAGTGCTCACATATGCTTGCATAAGCCATGATTTACAGAAACTAGACTGTTCGAAGTGCATAGATAGATAAAATTAAGAGAAGTGTATTTAAATTTGGTTTAAAATCAAAGGTTTCTGGAAAAAGAATAATTGAATTTCATTTGTAAGATAAACACCAAGAAACTAGATTTGTAAGAATATTAAGCTACATATTTAGTTTGTCTCAATTGTCTGATGTGGTTTGATTGGGGTTTTACATCGCTTTCACAACTATGGCTATATGATGCCTATATCACAACGTTGTTAGTTCCCAAGATGAAGGTATAGAATGATTTAAACAGATCTACTGTATGACCCAAGGAATCCACCACTAGAGGAACTAACAAGTTCATCCACAAAGACACCTCAATATAAGGAAAAAACAAATTCCTTAGAATTTGCTACATCAATATAGTATTACAATTTCTGTGTGAACAGCAATGCCATCGCTGCTGTGTGTTAACAACCTGGCTACCAAATGTGGACCTATTATATCCGGTACACATGGGGTTCAAGCTATACAGTAATGTGTTTTTGTGAACTGATGTGAATCTGGTAAGTCTTGAAACATACATCTGATAGAGTAAATGGAAAGATGTTTGGACATACAAAATATGCATTGAATCAGTGTGCATTACGTGTTTCGAGTTAGTGTTCGAGTGCCAAAGTTTTATATATAAAATGTATGAGAAGGGTGTAGGTCCCCCAAAATGTCATGGAAAAAATCTGCAGGAAAGGGTGGGTGGGTAAAAAAATCTGCAAAATAAAATTTCCACCTATGTTCACGCATTTTTTTCCGCCCCCCCCCCCCCCTCCCCCTGTAACACTGTCAGAAAACTGTCACAGATTTGAGAACTTTCTTCAATTATTTGTTTTGGTATAATAAGTAAAGAAATTATTATTTGGTAAGTTCCATATTGGCTGAAATATCAGGCCTCGGTAACTTTTCATCAATCTTCGACCTTCGGTCTCACTGATATGAAGTTACCTCGGACTGATATCTCGACCGATATGAAATTAACCAAGTAATGACCTCTATCTAAATGGTTTTTAAAAGGAAATAGTTATTCAATAATTTTGTTTCCATGTGTCGTCTGCTCTTCGTGTTAGCTAAAGGGCTAATGACGAAGCGTGAGCGTTTGGTTTCGAGCTGTACATTTTGAGAAAAAAAAAACTTATAAGGCATTATCAGATATGTTAAATCAAACGCAAAAGCCGTCCGCTGCCAGTTAAAAGAGACACATTTGATGCGCATGCCCATCCTACACGGCTTTGTCGAAACTAATGAAAGCCACCCGCACACATAATAATCATAACACTTTGGCCATCCGCTGATTTGGCGCGGTTCTCGGACGAGAAGGCCATGGTTACCCCTGAACTCCAACTGCCTCCCTATTCCCACGCTTCTCCTCTCCTCCCAACACTCGGAGACGAACTGCTTGATGACAACCCTTGCCCCATTCTTCCCAATCTCTCCGATTAGCATATTAACCCTCTCCTTTGAGTCTCCCCCTAACCACATGTCTTTCATTCCCCCATCCCACTTCCCCATTATACTCCCAATGAATATCATTCTTTTAGACTGATACTTTGGGCATTCTAGAAGAAAGTGTTCCAGGGTCTCCACCATGTCCAAGTTACACATCTGGCACTCCCTTTCACCGTCTTTCCCAATTTTTCCCCTCAGCTCCAGGGATCGCGACCTCAGCTTGAACAACAGTGACCCTCCAAAGGTGCCATCAAGGTACTCTTCAAAACCTGGCCTCTCTTTATCACGCAGGCCACCCAAAGACCTCTTTGATTTGCCCCCTCTCACCAATTACGGTTACCATCCTCCATGACCCTTTCTCTGACGATTTTTTTACTCTGCTTTGCCCCAACGTCCAGGTCCTAGATCTTCAATGAGTAGTTTTCTACTAGCTCCCACACTTGGACCATCCACCCCGTTTTGATATTTGAGTTGAAAATTCTCAGGAACATTACTTTACACCATCGGCTGCCGGGGAGATTTACCAAATAATTAAGATAACCGAGTTTCAACAGGTCTATCCTGTCCTTGATCCTCATCCACCCAAGCTCACCCCTGATTGCTTCTAGCGCTGCGGCATTATTCGACCCCGTTATCCATCGGCCTGCATTGTTCTGCATGATTTCCAAGCTCTTTACGACCGTCTGGTTTAGGGGTACCACTTCCGTACCGTATGTTATACTTGGCAGCCCCACCATTTCCCAAATGGTTTTCCCCACGAAAACCTTATTGAAACTGTTTCTCCCTATAAGTTTCATTTGGTTAAGGATTCGCGACATTGACCAATGCAGTTTGGGGTAAAGAGCGGACTGATTACACCTCGGGAAGGTACTATACATTCCCGAATGAATATCTCATATTATGTGGGAGAGTGGATCACACTAAGCAACGTAATACATTCTTGAAGGCGACATGTTTATCGCTGTTATTTCACCGTTCAAAATTAATTTCGAGAAATTTATCTCCCCTTACATTGCTAAATTTGTGAATGGAATTACAGTTATACTCAAAATTGTGGAATGCTGACGAAGTTGTATCAACAGTGTGAGCAGTGATCTGACAGACCAGATATACTGTACTCCAATAGTATATAAAAAATAAGCCAACTTTCCGAAAAGTCCCCATGTTAATCATTTACACGACGCACATAAATATCATTATGTTTATTTTATTTATGGTTTTCTCATTTTGTTCAACAAAGTTCCACAAAACCATATCGTGTTAACCCTCACTGGAACTAGCTGGTCGATCTCTTTCCAATGTGATGTCATACGATACGTTTTTGTGGAAATTGTTTTGTAAGAAATCAATTGCTTAATATGCTAATTACGCGGGCGGATGCTGCCAATTTATTAGGTAAAGTATTTATTTAAAAACCTCATGTCAAGTCAATTCACAAACGATGTTCAGGTACTAACGGTCCAAATAATAGCGGGAAGGGAGAGTCGTAACATCTGTCCGAACAGGCTGACAACACTCTACTAGAGACATATGCCTGGATATCAATCTTGAGTTGTATGTGTTTATGTGCTGTTCTTCATGCTCAAGCCAGAAAATAAGCAGACTGTCATCTGCAAAATGAGGTCCCGAGAGGGTAAATTTAGTGAAGCTACCCTGCACAGAAGGGTAACATCACTACATTTACCCTCTGTGAACCTCATTTTGAATCAGGGTCTCAAAACTAAACAGAAGGAGGTACCCAGAGGATACATTGGCCCACTGTATGGAATAGCATCATCAAATTCACCCTCTGGGAACCTCATTTTGCAAATGTCATACTGCTTTATTTCCAGGCCTGTTTATGCTCCACTGGGTGGGGTGGGCTCCTTTCAGAAAAGGCATTCTGAATGGCAAAAGTAGTAGGGAATGGGGGGGGGGGGGGAGTATTTTCTATCTCCCATAAACATTCATAACGTTTCTATTTCATCGCCAACGTATGTAACTTCAAAACACACATACCATCCGAACTATCATTTAGCAGGGAATATCTCCCTCCACGTCTATTATCGGCTTGTCTGAGAGCTTTGTTCATCAACACCAATAAGCAATGTACGCTGCGACACCTATTGAAAGTTCGGTATCAACACAAACCCGGGTTCACCCAGTCCAATATCCTGAACGTAAAGAAAAAATAACGCATCATGTCTCCAGCTTCACACGATCAATCCAGTTTTCTGACCTAATGTTCTGCATCTTAACTCTCAATTGGTATGGAAGTTTTCAATTCAGTGCTTCCGTCTTTGTGCTCAGTTGGCGGCATGAGTTCTAACACAATTATTTAGATCGAGTAGATATCCGTAATTCGAATCCCTAGAGTGGAAAAGTACTCCGAGCATAACCCAGACACTATTTTGATAGTCTATTTCCAACTTACAAGAGCATTCATGGATAAAAGAAATAATAAAAAAAAAGAATGCATACATACCCCTTTTACAGTTGTGTTAAAATTTATTATTAAAGTTTACTGAGTACTGTGTGTCAACAGCATGCTCAGACTTTTGTTGCTCTTAACTCTAGTGGTATCTTCCATGCCAGTTCAATGACAGCAATTAGGAGAGTTTATATTCATTATTTGGGGTAGACCCATCAATATTTTCAACGTGCAGCCTCGGGGCTGCACGTTGAAAATATTGATAGGTCTACCCCACACATTTACTCAACAGCCATCCTATTAATGACGTTATGACGTATCTTGTGGCTGTCCGGTAAAACGGCCGCTATGGTTAAAAGGGTTAACTCTCCGCCCTTACGCCCTGAATCGTGTCGTTGTATACGCTAGTGAAAACTGCGAAAGGGGAGAGTCTATCTTGAATTTATGGGGAGGTTCAATGATAATTTAATCCTACAGCCCAATAGGGCTGTAGGATTACATTAGCAATGATTCTCCTGACCATTTAGGTGTTTATTGTGTTTTTAATTCCGAATTGCCAGCTTTGCATATCTATATGGAATAGTTAAGTCAGCGTTTAGAGATGAGAAATGTACCGAAAAACCGAACTGATACCGAAATCATGTGGTAACCGAAAAACCGAAGCGAACCCATCATTGAGAACCAAATCTGAATTTTCATACTTTCTCATATTCGCAACTTATAAGGCTTCGTTGAGGCTTGATAGCAGTTAAAGGATTCATTTTCATGAAGAAATGGCTTATTTTCATTTCAGTTTCATGAAACGTTTGGGTTTCTGGGACGTTGTCCTGAATTCCCTCTAGACTACGACATGTACATATCCAGTGGGTTAGCAGCTGTTGAGGCAGCCATGATACATGACCAGAAATCCCAACTCAGATTATATATCTATTGTCAACAGGACCTTCCAATGATGGCATGTTAATGACACAGGATCTGAGATCGCAAAAGCCCGAAAGGGGCCTTTGAAGATTAAGGAGTGTTTGGAACAAGTCACAACATTACTGTAGCTAATGTTGAGCTCACGCGCAGAGACATTTGTGGCGCTGTGGTAGAATGATACAAGGACACCTTATTCTGTATTTTCCTTGTGTGAATTCCCCTTTGGTACCATCAGCAAATCTCAGTCAAGTCAGAGGTCGAATACCGAACCGATACCGCCTTATACCCCTCTTAAATACCGAAACCTATGCCTAACTCAAAATTCTAATACCGCCCGTCTCTACCAGCTTTTGTCACCATCAAGATAACATATTTTAGCCTCAATAGTTCGTCGCCTCTTCCACTTTACCTGTTTACGTCAACACTGGTGCTGAATGTATACCATTTAACCCTTTACCTAACCTGAAAAGCAGACGACACTTGCAAAAATAATTCTTGAATAACTAATTTTTTTCATTTTTTGTCTCAAAAACATAGGTTATGACCCCTCATTGGAACGAGCTCGACGAGCTCGTTCCAATGAGGGGTCCTAACCTATGTTTTTGAGATAAAAAATGAAAAAATAATGAAAATTAATTGTCGATTTTTGAGAATAGCGCTGACCGGTTTTGGCCGTTACGTTGGGTAAAGGGTTAAAGCTATTCTCAATGGTAAAGGAGTCCCGATCCTTCTCCACAACAATGAATAATCTTTCGATCGGCTGAGTGGTAATATTTACAGCGTCTAGCGCCACACATTTGAACCCTTATTCTAAAGCGAGTTGATATATTAACAAAGAGGTCTTCAAATGTTCTGCGTTTTCTTCAAGCCATATATCAGGATACCTCCAACGAACAAGATCGTGAGTTCTGGTTCGGATGAAAAGCATGCGGAAAATAAAATACGAATGGCAGGTTTCTTAATGTATGGTGCTGGGGTGATTTAAAGATGACACGTTAGTTAAACAGTTCAATTGGGCATTCAAAGGATCAAGTATAAATATCAATGCTGAGAAAGGCTGAAAAGATAAACGTACCAATCTCTGAATAACGGTAACCAAATGCACAACGGCGGGGGTAAACAGTTGTTGGATTCTTGTTGTGTCAGATTCGTAGAAAAGGAGAGAAATGCCCATCATTTGGGGATCTCCTTCAGGAATCTCCGAGGATGAAATCATGGAGAATGATTATACCGACAGGTGTGTACTCAAGCAACTACATTATTTTCAGTTTTTTCTTCATAATCGTTTTCTTTTTATCAAACAGAAAATACATTTTGTTAGTATCTCCCCTACTTTGCGTAAGTATGACAGTATGAAAAATAATGTGTCACCTCAGGGCACCAAGAAACCCCAAAGTGTACTGATATGTAGAGTTCTGTGATTATTGAAAGGACAAACAACTCTCTTTCACTGGCAGATCGCGATTCGATCGCGACACACCTAAACCAGCGGGTGGAGATTTTCTTAACCCTTTAAAAGCTGATTGTATCCTCCAGGTGAATTCACTCACAGCAAGATGAAGAGTCCATATTCATTATTCGGGAGTAGACCAATTAATATTTTCAACGTGCAGCCTTGGGACTGCACGGTGAAAATATTGATTGGTCAACCCCACACGTTCACTGACCAGCCATCATACTAAAAACTAAAACAAAATTATGACGCATCAAGGTCCAGGACCGATAAAACGTCCTCTCGGTTTGAAGGGGTAAATAAAAAATACTGCAAAGTGAAGACCCTGAGAAAATAAAATACGAGCACCTCACATTCAATGTTCTCGCATTTCTCTTTAGACATGTGAGATTCAATTGTGATTGGGGAGGAAATTGAACAGACAACTCCGATTGGGTCGCGACTCAGTAGTTTTAGTGATTGCAGTGTTGTATGCATATCTCTGTGGGTAATTTAAGGAGAGTCCAGTGGTTCAGTCATATCTTCAACATGCCAATATCGCACAGTGACTATGTCACCACATAACCGTTTTCAGTTTGAAAACGATAACGTATGAATAACAAGAGATAGGGAGAATCTCACATTATCATCCGGAGGTATAAACGTTATCAGAGAGTCAACACTGGAATACCAATTTTCACAGCAACTGACAATGCAAAAGGATACCGGGAGCTTCATACTCTATGCGATGGGAAAATATGAAGGGCCGTGGCTACTGATAACATCGGGAAATGATTAATTTTCCTCGTGTGTATTCTATGGGCTATATTCAAGTATTTGTACAATAATACACGATTCTCTTTTCAGGCAAAAGGTGATAACATCTAAAATTGTTTCCAGAGCTTTACTATCGTTTTCTACACAAGGGCTCAAAAAGGTGAAGATTAGTCGGACTCCATTGGTTCGGTATCAGGCGTCTTACCCGTGTTTTGCAAAGCATCTTTAGGCTGATGATGAAACACCTCGACCAAACTATGATTGCTTGGGAAGTTTTAGGGATTCACATTCACACCATTGTTTTTCTTTACGCTGATACGAACCATTTATCAGCCCAAGGTATCGTTTAATGGCTTTGCTTCTGTGTATTGACCCACATAGGCCCAGACCAAGAACTTACGGGATCAGTACAGTACAGTTAACCGTCTAGGAAGGTTAAATACATTCAAACAATAGAAAAGACTCAATCAAGTTTGTGACCTATGTTTACCACGACTTTGCTTTACAGGGCGCTATAGTTTCATGTCATTACTTTGGCGAAGTGGGGGTGGGGTGAGAGAATGGGTCCCGGTGATTCCCCTCTGGACACGTCCCTAGTCTGAGTTCGAAGAATACTATCTGCGCATCGTAGATGAGTACTGGTGGTATATATACACTCCAAAATTAAATCGTAGATTTTGATAAATGTGATTCAAGAATTGTGTTATACACCCTAAAAAGTCCAAGAATCCCAATAGTATTCATGAGTAATATAAAAATGTCAGGAACAAAAACAATTAACGCACTCGTGCATATGCCCCATCCTAAATATATTCATGAAAAAGTGTCCACACAACTACTGTGTTTTATATAAATTTTCTTCATTGGCACCCATCCAATTTTAGGCAGATACCTTGAAGTAAGGGGAGTGTTAGGTAAACAACCTAAAAAAAATATTTCCCGCAGTTGTACTTACTTTGAATAATTTAGCAAGGAATTTCTGGTGTTCAACCCTGATCTTTCAAACACTGACCTCTAGTGTGATTACGCAAAGAAATGATTGGTTCAAGCCCTCACCTTGCACGAATAGAAGACAAAGCATCCAACAAAATATCTTGAATAATTTAAAATTCGATTTTCGACTTAGAAAAAATAGCTTCCGATCCTCAATATAACGATCTCTACGACCTCTTTCCAATGAGAGATAATATGCTATTCTGAGTCAAAGGTTGAACAAAATAATAAAATTTGAATGGCGATTTTTATAATAAAAAATCGCCATTCAATTTTTTTTATTTAGTTCAAATTTGTTGTTACGAGTTATCTCCCCATCGGACATATTCTTGGTCATGGAATAGCGTTGACCTGTTATGAGCGTTACACGAGGTGAATGGTTAATAGGAAGACGACACACTGAACGACAGATCTGCGTAGATGATCACAAATATTTTGACTCGGCAATCCCTGTTAAATTTTATTCCATTCTGGGGTCCTGCGAATCTAAAATGTCTGGTCGAATCGAATTTCGAATTGAATTGGACAGAGAATTTCCAATCGAATCTTTCCGCTTTTCAAATTGTGGATGTTGCACCTTCTTACAAACGTGGACTATATCAATTACTGTCAGTCTTCAGTCGAGTATTGTATTAATCGACGACTCCACTGCTTGGGAAAGTCAATCAAAAAAGATGAATATTCCGGAAATGGAATCAAAGTAATTTAGAAAGCGGAACTCCCTTGAACTGTTCTTCCATCATCAGGTCTCCTGTTCAGGAGATCCGATGATGGAAAAAGAGTTAAAGAGGGGCATTAGGTAAGATTTTGAAAACATTTCGTCGATTCAAAAACCGGCGCCACTTTAAGCGAATTGAAGCGATTTCGAATCTAAGTTCGAAGGTTTCCGGGACCCTAAACGAGTCTTCTAATGGTCGAATACTAGCTTCGACAGAGGACAAGGCCGCGAACAGCGGATTTGATGAAGAACTTTTGTTCGAAATATACTCTAACGAATTCTGAAAAATGTGACATATTATTCTTAACACTGTCTCCAAATTATTTAACCCTTTAACCAGCGAATCGGCCGCATCCGCCCGCGTAATATGCAAATTCAGCAGTTGAAAAAATATTATTTTTAAAAAAAATTCAACAAAACCTTATCATGTGACACCTTGTTGGAACGAGCTCGACGAACTCGTTCCAACGAGGGGTCACATGATATGGTTTTGTTGAAATTTTTTGAACAATTTCAAAAAATGATATTTAAAATAATAAATTTTGATATTGTATGCGTTGGGTAAAGGGTTAAAGTTTTTTTCAGAGAATCTGCTTTTGCCACGATCACATCGTTCTCTTATTTGATTTACATTTGTTGAACTCACTCAAAATGAGTTGCAAGGCAACGGTATCTTCTATAACGCCTTATTTCATCTAAGTCCCTGCACTAAAATATTCAATGTATCATCACTGTATACCAAAGAAAAGATCGAAACGATATACCAACATGTACTGTTTTAAAAAATAGAATGAATAACTTTACTTCTGTAATCTCAGCCCATGAGTCGTCACTGTAACATGCCCATTGGACTTCTCAAATTAACCCTTCACGTAAAAGGTGTCTTTCACTATCACTTAAAATAAAAAGAAATCCGCGAATAACTACAAATTTTAGATTCCTGCTTTCAAAACATAGCGTTTGATTTCATGACTGGATTGAATACTACGAGGTCGTACCTATGAACGGATGCAATATGCGTGTGGTAAGAGTGAACGAACAATAACATTTGATTCGCGATTAGTTTTGTCAATGGCGCTTGACGTATATGTCCGATAAAGGGCTAAAAGAAAAACTGTCCTCATCCTCTACCACTCTGTATATTGTTCGCCTATTGTCCCCCTCCTTGTCACAGAAATATACTGCATCCTCTCCAGCCCATTCTCAGAGATAGAAATCCCAGATACACTCTCGCAAGTAGTGTCACTAGCGACTCCAATACACGTTGTGTTGGTTTTTTTTATAAGAAACACACTGGAAGTTTCACACCCATTATCTTGTGTGCCCATCACATGTCTGAACAACAACCATCCATATGAATTTAACCCTTTACCCAACGAATCGCCCGCATCCGCCCGCCTTATACGCAAATTCAGCAGTTGGAAAAATATGATATTTCATGTCAACAAAACCATATCATGTGACCACTCGTTGGAACGAGCTCGTCGAGCTCGTTCCAACGAGGGGTCACATGATATGGTTTTGTCGAAATTGTTTTAAAAATTAAAAAAAATAATATTTAAAATAATAAATTTTGATATCGTCTTGTTCGGTAAAGGGTTAAGCTGTTATGACAAGAGGATTTGCGCATTTCTCATAGAACTCATTTTAATGAGTAATAAAAAGTATAGCGCGCTGACTTTCAGAAGATCTGAAAAGTAAATTGATTAAGAAGGATCAGTAGTTTATAGAAACCTTTACCGGAAGTGTCTGCCTTTTCAGAAAGACTGCGCATGACTTCGAAAACTGCTGCTTATGTCACGAGGGTGTATCTGGAGTCGTCTGGACTCAACTTCGCGCTTTTAGTCTTTAATTCTTTTCCTAACGCGACAAGAGGGCGATAAGCATAAAACATTTCTTAAATATCTAAACATTTGACCTGAATAATATTTTTTTTATTTAGAAAAATAAAATCTTAAACCTTACATAGTACGATAATCTGAAGAACAGTAATGTACATAAAGACATAATGTAAGTAAACACGGTTAATGAACTGTCTTCTGAAAAGGATGAGGATTCGACAGCAAACTTAAGCTTTTGTAAGTCGTCTCCTGTTTAGAGGCGATATTTTCACGGTGTCATTATAAGTCCCAG
Organism: Pictodentalium vernedei; assembly: GCA_031216915.1. Taxonomy (NCBI): domain Eukaryota; kingdom Metazoa; phylum Mollusca; class Scaphopoda; order Dentaliida; family Dentaliidae; genus Pictodentalium; species Pictodentalium vernedei. The sequence continues at coordinate 238,852,660 of CM062292.1, forward strand.
GAGGGATTCATAGACAGAACGCGATGTGTGTTTGAATCGCTGGGTGTTCTGCATAACGAGTTGGAATGACGTAGTCATATTTCCTGAGAGCCGTAGGCTCGGGCCAAATATGACTACGCCGTTCCAACGAGTTATGTAAAACACCCACCGATTCAAACACACATCGCGTTCTGTATTTAGTACACACCCCGTGCATTAAAATTCATTTAAATAAACAAATTTAATTCCGATGTTCAAACCCAAAGGTGACGCGCCCGTCTGTTTTGTTTGAAGCTGTAGTGATCAAAGGATCGATAAAAAATCAAAACAACCTTTTGGGATCCAGGCTAAATTACATTCGTTATCTTTTCTATTGGGCGTGTTTGCTGAAATTCGTATCGCCTTTTCTCTTCGGCTGGAGTTCGTTCAGGCCTTACCATTTGGTGGCTATTACTATTAGTAAAAATATAAGTACAAATTTGGGCAGATTTGCAAAACGGCTAGGAGAAACCTTTTTAAAAGAAGTCCGAAGCATGTCAGGATGTCCGAAGATTTACCGAAATAAAGTTGCCCAATTTAGATATAACGGGATCCGCAGGCGAGACGGCCACGCTACTGGGTTAATGTTGTGTTTGGAAATGATTGTTTTGTAAATATTATCTCATTTTTGGTTAACTAATGTTTTGTGAACCGACTTTATTTTGCTTTGGAAGTTTTCATTTTCACCTACGCGACAGACGATCGATAATTGTATAACGAAATTTGGAAACTTTTGGAAGCGTAATTAATGCCTCAACGGGAAAGGAACTCGTATAAACGACGCTGGGAAAAAAGTTCCGGCTTGTACATCAGCAGTTGAATACATTTATGTCATAGCGGCGATTCCGTTCAATGCAAGGGTTAAAAGTTTAATAGGTGTGCAATAATATATAATTTCTCACTAAGAGTAGAAATGGGAAAGAATGAAACAACATTGCGAGAAGAAAGGAAATATTTACAGTTACATGGGATACTTACGGATGTGGTTGAATGTTTGATAAATCAAAACAAAGTGGAGATCATGAGTCTACGTGTATGATTGTCAGACCAGATATGTCACACATTAGTAACCTTTTGTGTGTCCAATTCTAAGGTGGTGCGAATGTAAGCAAGAAAATTACAATGACAAAATACGTATTACATATTACCTTGAGTCCAAACACCACAATGATAGGTGGACCACCACGTCCAGGAATCTCAACCAGCGATTTTCCGATCAGGAGAACGGTACTGAAGTTTGGTATGGACGGAGACCATGGCGTTCTCCCAAGACTTTCGCCGTGAGTTCCGCTGAACGCTTGACGACCACCAAAGTTAAACTTTGTCATAATATTGCGGCAACTATTGCCGAGAATCTCGGCAAGTATCATTTCGACACCATGACACAATTCCAGAATATTTTGCATGAAAGAATTTTTCTGCTAAGGATAGAATTTCATCATGTTAAATTAGACTTAAACCTTTTCATTTCGCCTCAAAAACCCAGCTTATGGCCCCTCATTGGACTAATAAGGGACATAATCTTAGTTTTTTTGATTTCTTGAATTGTACGGCATAGATATATTTGGCTGTTGTTGAACTTACCAAGGGTTAAGGAAACGTTATGTTGTAGACTTTGGTAATATCGTAAAGTCAATAGGTCAGTGAACGTGAAAATAAGTTGAAAGGTCGGTGTTCAAAGCTGACATGCACAGCATAAGAAATCAATAGACTGCTTGCGTCAACGTGATGATAAAACCTATATTTAACAGGAGGTCGCTCTTTGCATGTTTCGTTCTGTTCAGCACAGTTGGACTTCGGCCACCAATTTAGAACTGACCTCTCCTACTTCACTAACCCACATACAAGATTACACATATCATGATTGATTGTTACATGGAATGTATGCTTTTCCCACTTTTAGCTATTTAGAACCGTAACCTCTTCGTGTGAGGTTAAAATAATCAAAGAACTGGACCGTTGAAAATAGGATTATATAAAATAATATCCACGTACACGCCGAGTACTTAAGTGCACATATTTGATGGCTTGCCAGCTCAAAGAAATCTTGTAGAATAGTGTCGCCTGGAGGTGTGTGTGGGGGAGGGGGGTGGGGGGTGGAGGATTGTGATGAGTAGCTTCATTTTCTCTGCTAAAGCTTAATGTCCTTGGCCATAACTTGCCAGTGGCTATTTGTTAATAAAACTGGTGGGATGTATTTTAGCAGTTTGGTTAGCTATGGGTTAAGGAAACGTTACTTTTTAGACTTCGGAAATATCAGAAATAGTCAATTGGTCAGTGAATGTGAAACTACGTAAACCATTTTTTAGCAAGCGAGGATGCTTTGCGAGAATATCGTTTTGGTGGGGTATTGTGGTGGGTAGAAAGTACTTTTACCCCATGTGTCATTGTCTTTTCTTAACGTATTAACTTCGATCAATCATTCCCATTTACATATAAATTCCGTCGCCAAAACATTGTTAGTACACACAATCATATTCGGACACCAATCCGCGTTATCTTCACCCGCTAGGGCGAACATTTTTCCGGGAGGAACTCACTCATTATCTATTAGTTTCTTTTTACGGATCGGGATACGGATTTATGAGTGAAATCCGGAAATGCATAAAAGTTGTTCCGCCATTATCAAGTGATGTGGATACGAGCATAGCCAAGTGGGCCCGTTTCTCTACCAAGGATTATATGTTAACTTTCTATCGAAAGCATTACTTTGACCAAGCATGATCCTTTCTGTCAAAAATAAGTGCCGCTGGACAATCCGCCCACTGAGTTCCGCTGTGTTCTATGTGCCTACTGGCACATAGAACACATTGGAACTCAGGGGACGCATTTTAGCCAGGGGAATTAATCTATTTAGCTCCTCTAATTTTGGTCAGCAAATTTAACACAAAGGGTATGTGAATTTTATATAATTTGTTTTCAAAATGTCAACGAATTTGCATCATCGATATGCGCATCATTTCACAAACTTCAGGCATTTTCTTGTAGAGTAGTATAAAAATATAGAAGCTGCGTTTCTTAATAATTTCTGTAGGAAATGTTTTCTCCTGCAACCCCCACCAGGAAAAGTCAAGTTAGTTTAAAACATTTTACTTGCAGGTGTCGACCCTTTATTGAAGCGACTTCGCTCCAATTCTGGAGTAACCCTACACCCAACGCAGACGATATCAACATTTATTATTTTAAATATCATGTTTTCAATTTTTTCAAACAATTTCAACAAAACCATATCATGGAACGAGCTCGTTCCAAAGAGGGGTCACATGATATGGTTTTGTTGAAATCGTTCGAAAAATAATATTTTTTCAGCTGCTGAATTTGCATATTACGCGGGCGAATGCGGGCGATTCGTTTCTTAAAGGGTTAAAAAGGATTATGATTCGAAAAATATTTTCCTAACTGATTTGTGATGTAATTCTGTGTACAAATCAAAACGTGTAGATAATCCAATGCGCACACTACAGAGCACCGGAGAAAAAAAACCCTCAGATATGATAATCTGAGATTCCGTCGAATCTTCTTGTCTTGTTTTTTGCACAGAATTTCTAAAACTACCATATAACACTTTCACCTTGAAAAGCCTGACAAAAGGCGATCATCAGATAAAGACAAATATGCCCCAAATTGCTAACACAATTTGATCTTGGAGTGGAACCATATTAGTCGAGACCTGTTCTAGCGAATCAACCGAAACATTAAGCTGTTTATAGAAAATGTGAGGTTTGTATGTCTTACACGTAATAGGAAGACAGAATCGGAATAACATAGGATTTGTGGTTTTAACTTCATTGTAAGCATTAAGCGCCGAATGCCACACTTTCTTTTATCGAGTGTCGTATACTTTACTTCGGGGTATGAATGTTCTACTCTCACTCGTTCCCCTGCTTGTCCATGTGTGTCTGACCAGTCTTCAACAAGATGCACAGGAACTCTTCCAGAGTTCCAGCTGACGGATGCTGTTTGCGATGTCATGCCACACGGTGAAATCAGAGATGGTGCCCATGAGAAAAAAGGCCTTCTTAAACCAGATGTCCAGTGTTCGGGGCCATGACGGATCACTGACAAGGGTGCCGGAAGCATCGGGAGCCAAGGGTGTCAACTATGACATAAAATGTGTACACCACGCAACGCAGTGATATGAAGATGTTACAGGGAATCTTTAAAATCAGGGAATCCATATATTTCCTGAAATATTTAGGGAATCGACCCTATTCACTGATTTCGTTTATTTCATATAACTACAGTACGTGGAGAGTGTATTATCACAAAATCACCCGCAGAGTGGAGATTTCACCCAAGCAATAATTGCAAATTTGGTGCAAAGCATAACCAGCACAAGCAATGTTTCAGCCAATGGACCTCCGGGTTAAACCCGGAGGTCCATTGGCTGAAACATTGCTTGTATTTTTTGTCTACATGTACAAAATTTGAAAGTTATAGCTTGGGTGATAACTCCACTCCGCGGGTGATTTATTTACAATCCACTCTCCGCGTACTGTAGTTATTTAGACGTTATTCGCAGACCGTGTTACAAACATTTCGTTACCATCAGTATAACTAAAGCGTAATTGCATTGGTTTGACAACTTTCATAAACAAATAATGCATTATCTTAATTATACGTGTGAAAGTATCCAAGCTGGGACGAAATCTCAAGGATGGGTGGGGAGGCGTATAATATCGGTCATTGGGGTAGGAATTAGGGTAGACTTTATATTGTTATTGCAGGTGACGATGCTTCAAAGTCGGGAGGGAGCGTAATTATATTTAGTTATAATGTGGGTATAAAAAAGACAATAAATTTCATCAACGGGAATCCAACCATGGAAAAGTCCCACGCCCCCCAGTAAATGTAATCAACCATATGGGTCTTTAAGCCATTGAGCTCGAAAGGCTGTTTTCCGGCCCATGATCGCGACACAATCTGAATTCACAAAGTAGATAAGAGCTCAGTGAATGTTTGTGGCAGGCCTATCGAGATTCGCAACCTGCAGCCCGGTGGCTGCACGTTGAAAATATTGATTGGTCTTCCCCAAGTGACTAATGTGGACTCTATCAGTTGATGGCTCTGAAATGGTAAGGGGTATACTATCCGTCTACACGGGGTTAAATTGTATTTGTCTGGCCTATAAAACATGAAATGCATTGTTTTTTTCTATACCACCTTATAACTGAGTAACATTAACCCCCAAACCCTCCGACTTGATGTATTTCCTTCCCCCAACGGTACCTGCTGACCGGTAAAAAAAAACAATTCACAAATATGTACGTTTGGATAAGTTTTGTCCATGTCACTCCACTAGAAACGTCGAAATTTAATATCTTTTCAGAGAATATAAATTTTTGACTAATTTTTCAGGGAATCAGCCAGATACACTAAACATTCAGGGATTTAGATTTAGGAGTAGATTTCCTGATAGCTTCCCTGAAGAATCAGAGGGTCTGTAGATACCCTTATAATTCTAGGAAATCTATAGATGGCCTGGAGTTGGGGATTCCTTGTATGTAACACATACACATTATGAAACTGAGGGAGGTTAATCTCCACAGCAGAGCGTTAAAACCGCACTTTAGATTGTGTTACATTACTGTTAGATTCCACTTGGCATGAGAACATTCAAGTCGAACATCGGAACGGAAAACTCACATAGACTTCGTAGAATACGAACATAGTTATGAGTAAGCTTTCCGGATACCTTGACTCATGACTATTCGCGCATCGATCTAACATTACAGTTACGTGCAAATGCAACTGCTTTGTTTTATTTATTTATTTTCTGTTTGTTTGTTTGTTTTGTGGTCGATCTCTGGAATATACATTAACACCATATCAGAATCATGTTTTAATTCCGAAGAGAGGTTGGGATGTATCAAACCAGTCCTGTCACGAGAAATTTGATGTAAAATATAAAACCTGGAAAAGGCGTTGGGTTTTAAGAACCTATCCACGGCTGGACAAATAGTTTGAAATATGACAAGCTTTTTAACGCCAGTCTACAAGAGTAAATCAACTTTTAAAAGATGCCCAAACGAGATTTCCTCTATTTTACGGTATACGGAATTAATCCCCCCAGGAACTAATCCCCACAGTCTAAAACTGTATAAATGGAATTATTCCCCCCAGTCGAATTACAGACTCGGAACTATCCCCCCCCCCCCCACCCAGTCGAAGTTTGAGGGTGGAATAAATCCCCCCAGACACAAAATCCCCCCACTCAGTTTTTGGACATGGAAAAAATCCCCACAAAGGAAAATTATAGCAGCCAAGAGGATGATAAACTTCGTTAATTACATTACACCTTTTAAAATTTTAATATTAAATAAAATTCTGGTATGTCAACAGAATTGTTGTAGAAAACATCAATTAGTAAAGAGTTTATTTAATTAATGTGTTTTTTTTTAGAAATCCACTAAGCTTAACATATTTTTCCATTTATTACGAAGCCTTTTAAACTTTTACTATTAAATAAAACCCTGATATGTCAACAGCAGTGTTCAGGGAAACATATCAGTTAGTAGAGTGTTTATCTAAGTAATGGTTGTTTTTAGAAGCCCACTAATCTTAATATACTAATCCCCCCACTCAGTTTTTGGACATGGAAAAAATCCCCCTTTGGGGGGATTTTTTCCATGTCCAAAAACTGAGTGGGGGGATTAGTTCTGATCCTTGTTTTGTGGCTGGGGAGATTTATTCCACCTTCAAACTTCGACTGGGGGGAATAGTTCCGAGTCTGCAATTCGACTTGGGGGAATAATTCCACTTATACAGTTTTGGACTGGGGGGATTAGTTCCTGGGGGGATTAATTCCTACATTCATTTTTACATACCTGAATATGATTTTTGCTATTTTCTACACCTAAGCACGAATGTATAATGGAAAATCTGAGAGGATGCACAAAAAGGCACAAACTGACAATAAAACTAAGTAATAAAATTTCTAGACAATGGAATTAGAGAATCAATAATTTATCCACAGGTTTATTATAACCAGTGGAAGTCATTCATTTAACCTCTCCATCTAACACGAAAAGCAGACGACATTTGCAAATAAAATTCTTGAGCAATTATTTTTTTTCATTTTGTTCTTTTGCGTCAAAAACATAGCTTATGACCCCTCATTGGAACAAGCTCAATGAGCCGTTCCAATGAGGGGTCATAAGCTGTGTTTTTGAGTCAAAAAATGAAAAAAATGAAAATTGAATTGTAATGTTTTTTAAATAGTGCTGGCCGTGTTTGGCGTTAGGTTGCGCAAAGGGTTAAATTACTGACTTGAGATAACCATAATTATGCTAACTTTTAATGATTATCAAATTAAAAGTGCATTTTTTTCGTGTTTGAAAGTAATAGTCCTTGAAGTTGTGAGTTTAAACAAAAATTGTATTTATCACCCAAACTTATAAAGTTGTAGCAGACTCGTAGTGGACTCAGCAGGTCCAATACTGAATCACTAGAATGTCCAGTAAACATATAGTGTCAAGTAGGGCTACACGGGACAATAATCTCCTCTGTTTGCGTGAATGTATAACATTTCAATAAGCACAGAAAATTGTATACAATCGAGACAAATACTTCGAATCATCACCTCCATTGCTTGAAAATATAAAAGCAAATATCGCAGAGAGCTACTATGAAAGTGGAGGAATAGTTGTATAGGTACCTACACGGACGTATAGAGGACAATGGCCTGTAAACACCAAGACCGACATAGAGCTATGTGGGGGTTTCGAAAGCCCAGCGATACACTGACAAATTGGAGACGATTGAGCCAAGACGAGTCGGCGACTTGCCGATGAAATATATGAACATTATGTTTGGAAGAAGTGCGTCTGTTATGTGGAAGCCGCTAATTCGGTTACCATGCAGCATTTGTAAACCATCATCAACGTGAAATTTAACCCTTTACCTAACATGAAAAGCAGACGATACTTGCAGGCGAAATTACTGAATAACTACTTTTTTGGTATCACAAACATAGCTTATGACACCTCAGTGGAACGAGCTCAACGTTCCGATGAGGGGTCATAAGCTATGTTTTTGAGGCAAAAAATGAAAAAAATAATAGGTGAAATGCCCAGCTTTTTTACTCGTTTTCATAGGCAAAACTAGAGGATTATCAGACGAATACAAAGGAATAAAAGTCAGGTTTTTTATATTTTAATGATATTAATACAGAGCAGACGTTATATTTGAAGCGTCATGATAACATGGCTATTAGTTTCTATTATCAGCAACGTCGCTATGTTTGTGGTTTTGGCTCCGTGGTCCATCCAGAGTACAGTCTTCAATACGTCTATGACGTCTCGAAAAATGAGAGTTCCCCACTTTTTTGTGAAGTCCCATTTACATCTCAACTTCATGAACCTGAACTTGTCATATTCGGCAAAACAGAGTATGTCACTTATATTGTCGAGTTACTTCTGACACAAACGTTATTGACAAGATTCCGGAAAAGTGCATTACCAACTGGTGTGCAACAGGACGCATCTGTAATGTTAAAATACTGCGGGTGGTGCCTTGTTGTACTCAAAGGACGAAATTTAAAAACACGGACCCAGTTTCCAACTATCACTCTTGCTTCCCCATTACAAAGTCGTCGGACTTCCTGTTTTCCTCATTACCATGAGTTTGATGCCTTCTGATTTGTAAGGAGCATCAGATCACACTCGATATTAATACAAAGAGAACAGTACCTTTTATACAGTGGTCAGCGCAGAAAGCAGTACTTTTGGGAAGTCTGCACGTTGAAAATATTGATGGTCGACTCCACACATTAACTTCGCAGCCATCATACATAATACAATTATGAAGTACCATGTTCCTGGAACGGAAAGCGACCTCGTGGGTTCAAAAGGCAATGGCACTTTATACCATGATTACCTATTCTACTATATGTAAAAAGCCTATGACACATATTTTAGCTTTACACACCAACCGTGGTGAACACGCCAGCAATGGGATTTTAATAGTTAAAATTTACACCTACAGTGGAACTACATCCAAGTTGACCTTTGGTGACCTCGACCTGAATGCAAACTTGTCTAAATTTAGCGCTCGTCGTGTCGCAAAGAGTGAAATGAAATTATTTATTACGTTTTAGATGAGCTTACCTCAGAAGATACCAAACATTAACAAACATGCGTTGTCTCATGTGAATAAAGCATTCATAACTCGAAATAGTATGTTATTTTATGTTATTAAAATGAAAAAGGCCCCATAATTTGTGCGTTTCTTTTTCCACTTCGTTTCTGCGATAAAATTGACAGCGGAAGCACCGCCCATCGGTGCTCATGTAAACAAAAACAGATTCGCACGAATGTTCGTCTGCTGCTCAGTACAATTGAGATAAAATAATTAATTACTCTTAATAATCTGACGATCATGGTATAAATAAAATATACCCAAAGTATCCTGGTGTACCAAATGTTCACCACTTGTGGTGAAGTGGTGTTAACCGCGCCAAAGACTCGCGGTTAACACCACTTCACCACTCGTGGTGATTTGGTACACCAAGCTACTATGCGTATATTCTATATCTATTTTACTAAATGACGATGTATTTGGAAGATGCACTCAGGCGAGGGAGAGAGATGGAGAGATAGAGCGGAGAGGGAGAGGGAGAGAGAGAGAGAGAGAGAGAGAGAGAGCTTAACGTTTCTTGGTAGGTTCCTCGGAAAACGAGAGGCCTGTCAATTAAAATAAATAGCAGTATGTTTGGATATTCAACGAAAAATATAAATCATTAACTCTTAACCCGCTGAGTATTTTCAAAAAACTTTTCATCAATTTGGTGAAAAAATACTTTTTATCAGATTTGTGAAAAATTCATGGAAATTAAAATTTAGAAGACATTTGGCAAAAAGTCAATTAAATTTCAGGAGGTGGGTGGGGATTTGATTAAATGTGCCCGGATTATACAGTTATACTCATTTTGTTGGCAGTAGATTTTTGGGGGGCTGGGGGTGGGGGAGGATATACACCAACAGCATGCAAAGAGTTAAACTGCCTACTGTCCAGTTTGTTCATTTAAATACTATATTGTTGGAAGTATATGGTATATACAGAGTTAAAATACACTAATCTAATATTGGTATTGCATTAGGTAGAAAATAGGCGACATTTCCATAAGTGTGTCAATACATGTAGGCTATAATGTGGTTTTCTGTCCACACAATTGAATGTGTCTTCCATTTATTGTTGGTGGTCGGCCAAGAAACCCCCGAGAGCTGTCCAAAATAGAAGTGTGTCTCTTTCAATTGGCATATTTCCCAGTTTGGAGAATACGGTTTATTTGCTTTCGTTCATTGTTAAGTAATAAGGATTTTGGCGATCATTGACTTTCAACGCATGCAAATAGACTAACGTGTTAACATTAACAGTGCCAAATAGAAAATAAAAAAACGAAAATGATCTTTTAGCAGACAAAGGATGTTCAAGTTCGATTCCGGCTCCCCCGCAGCCATTCATACTTCATGCTCGGACTTTAACCCTTTACCCAAAGCAGACGATATCAAAATTTATTATTTTAAATATCATTTTTTCAAATTTTAAAAAATTTTTCAACAAAACCATATCATGTGACCCCTCGTTGGAACGAGCTCGTCGAGCTCGTTCCAACGAGGGGTCACATGATATGGTTTTGTTGACATTTTTTGAAAAATAATATTTTTTCAACTGCTGAATTTGTATATTACGCGGGCGGATGCGGCTGATTCGTTGGCTAAAGTGTTAAGACCAGGTTTAGAACGTTGAGATGTTTATTTAGACTGGCTTTCGGCATGGGTGAACATATTGGGCAAGTACTATAATTCATAGAGGTCAGGGCTTTATTTCTTTACGACAGAAAATATTTATTCCATATGAAGTGGCGAAAGCAAAATCCTTGAGCAATATACTTCGATCTTCGTCTGCTGCAGAATTAATATATTATGTCTGTGAGTGGTTGTTTACAGAGGTCGAAAATAAGGGTACAAATTGTGTTATTCGCTATTTTTGAGGCGGAAACATTTAGCAAGCGGAAATATCTACTTGCATGTTGTTGCGATTTCGTGTACAGTACAGACGCCGTGGGCTCGTCGTAATCCACGCGTGAGTAGTGATGTCCACGCATGCATTTACCAGGTAATAAAAATCATCATCAGCAAAATTTTAATTAGTGAAGCACCGGATTGTGCTCGGTACTTCATTAATTGCATTTTTGATGATTATTCCTATAATTAGTGATTGAAATCTAATATTATTGCATCCGTGGAAATATTGCCCACTCGTGGAGAGTGACCAGTCCATGGCGGCGATACAATATTACGGGCTCAGTATGTTACTTTATTTTGAATCCAGAGAACTAAATATACTTAATTGTTCAGCACATATTTTAAAAAATAATTAAAAAAAACCTTGCGCGAAAATAGGAGAACACTTTTTTTCAACACAAAACCTTTAGTTGACCCGGTTTTTGGTTGGTTAAATTTCCCAATTTCTTGTATCGTTAGTTTCAAAAAATGTATGCTGCAGTTGAGTGACCTAAAATGTGGGGAAAATCAAGTTCGAAAATTCTCCGAACAAACACCGTTTTTCGGAAGGTCGTGTTATAATAAACTGTACAACTTCTCATATATCGTTCGCATATTGTTTCGAAAACAGCCTCTCTACAGTTACTCACCCGACTCCAAATGTCTAAAGTTAGAAAATTGCATTCAATTTCAACTTCAGCTAACAGATCAAGTTTTGTATCCATAGACAATGATTTATAGATGCAGAGCCTACGGACAGACAAAAACGGATCAAAACTTATAAAAAAAATCGAAAACAAAAAACGAAACATTCCTCACAGAAACAACAACCCACGCGTATCTAGAGATAAAGATTGTCTTTTACGGAGCAAGTATCCGTCCCAAGGCCACACCACAGCACTGTGTGCATGTTCTGAAGTTTGGTTCCGCGAGCCAGAAAATATCCCACAATCAAGAGTTTTTCACGGCATCCAATTTTTAGTCTGCACGAGTCAACTAAACCCGTGAGCAAGTTTCGAGCAATTCATCAAAGTGTAATGCTACAACACTTCAGTCTAAGCTCTCAGGCGACCCGTCAAATTATGTATGTATGTAAAAAACTCGACGATGTTGTGGCGTGAAACCAATCAAACTCTCAAACTGGTCAGCGCGCATGTTTCGATTCACGCGACTGGAATATTTCAGTTTGTTGGAAAAGCGAACCTACGGTTCGCTTTTCCGAACAACTGATATATTCCTGGCGATTGAATCTGAAATATTGCATTAAGATTCATTTTTTTGTGAATCAAAGTTAGAAATGTTGCTCCACCGAAACTTGATTTTATCAACATTTTGGTGACATTATAATCATAAATGAAGACTCAACACATCCGTAGTGTTATGATTATGCCCGATAATTCCACAAATTATGTTAATACCTTGAAGTTTCCAAGGAATATTAAATACTTATTGACGAGAATGTCTACACCAATGGCAAGAATGAATACCTGCATATCCTTGGACGTAAAGGCACAACAGCTTACATAAACGATCGACTGCGCGTATATTTCTACAAAAAGTGGGTAAACAACACAGTCCACTTTGAGCGGCCAACTGCAAAGAGGGTCAGAATGACCCAATTAGATACATGTATATATAGATCGAGAGCCATAGAGCATGTTCGCAAGGCTTGTCCAACGAACCAGTGTCCGCCTAAATTTATATCCAACGATTTATATCAAGAGTTCCATGGGGCACGGTCGAGCTGTGTACTAAAGAGTACTGCGTGTCAGTGGTACACTTGTCTTCAACCAATGCTAACCCTGCCTGTGCGGAGTTAGTACGCTGGAGAGTCGGAATGTTGGTCGCCCCTTCTAGGTGGTTCTCTCCGGGTATTCCGGCTTCCTCTACCCGTAAAACTGCGTGTCGCGAGGTGACCCTGGCTGTTGAAAATGCCGTTAAATCCCAAAGAATTCAAAGCACTACGAAAAGCGTTAATATATTGTTGGCTGTATTAGAACAACTCTCTTTTGAACTCAGCAAACAAATTGCCGATTTTTGTGCCGAGTTCAAAAGAGAGTTTATTGTAGGTGCGGAGTAGGTCCCTTGTTCTGAAAGATCCTTGCTAAAGGGGAAAGATCGTTGCATTGCATTCATTGTCCGCAAAATTCGGAGAAGATTACGTGGTAGTTTAGGTTGCTATAAAGGAGCCCATAATACAATTTAAGATAATTATAGAGAAAGATGAATGAATACCCTTTCATTTTTCGTATTGGCTCTTCGATTATTCGAATCCAAGCGCAACTGAAAAGTGAAAGATAGGTACATTCAAATAAAACTTCATAATTATTTTACGTTGAAACTTTAGTATATCTGAGGAAGTCCTTGGTAAATGCAGCGGGATAGCCAGCATTTTTTTAGGGGGGTCGCCCACAATGCAACTCAAGGGTGAGAATGTCTGGTCACTAAAAAGACAGAAATCTTGGTAAAAGGCCAAGCCTTGATTAAAGTTCAAGTTGGGGGAGATTATGGGAGGGGATGACCCCCTCCCATAATCTCCTCCAACTTGGCCTTTGGCCATCGGTGGTGGTCCGGTGGAGGGAGTGGGGTGGGCGGGTTCCCACGGAAAAACAATCTTCAGTATTTGATATCAGCAGGGATCAAAGATTTCATGCTGAGTGAAAGTGAATCAAATTTAATACAGGCATGTATTATAATTATATGGAGAATATCGGCCACAGAGCTTTGAGATTCGAGGGGGGTCGTACGACCCCCACGACCCTCCCTGGCTACACCCTTGGTGAATGTAGGACTGCACGATATTCAAAACTGAATACCGGTAAAATATTCAAAAAAAAAACTGTTCAGATATATGAACACAAGTACCACAATCGAGACTCGAGGCATCACAGTCGGAACGAATTAGCATGCCTTGATGACACGGTTCGAAACACCTTTACTCAACGCAGACGATATCAAAATTTATTATTTTCAAAATTAATTTATCAGATTTTCCCCAAAGATTTCAACAAAACTATATCATGTGACCCCTCATTGGAACGAGCTCAACGAGCTCGTTCCAATGAGGGGTCACATGATATCGTTTTGTTGAAGTTTTTGAAAATTATTTTTTCAACTGCTGAGTTTGTATATTACGAGGGCACAAGCAGACGATTCCTTGGATAAAGGGATAATATTATTCATTCGTGGCTACAGTTAAAAATTTAAGACATCTTGAAAATTAAATTGTGGGTTAATAAATATTGACGATAAACCGATATTTTTGTAATTACACTGGTATTCAATCGATATTGGTTTGAATACCGGTATATATCGGTTTATCGATATACCGTGCAGCACTAGGTGAATGGCACCTAAACTTGGTCTACTATCGTTTAATTATTTGCGATGTTAACTGAACTTGTATAGGCTTACAACAGAGACTGGTTTTGCTTTCAATTTACAGCCTCACATGACTGTATCATGTAAATATAACTTGTCTACTCTAACTTTTGTTCTTCGTCAAAGTGTTTTCTGTCAGCCTTTGCTGGTACTTCTAAGTGACTCGGAAATGGCATGGTTAGGCTTCAGATTGGGAAACACGTGTGCTTTCTTTTCAGTATGCGCAAATATTATCTCTTTTTAATTAATATATTTTTGTGTGTACTGTACGACATAACTCTGAAAAGAGTAGATTTGACTTCACGATGTAAAATCCACAATGTCTCAATGGAACTTTTTTATTTCGCTCAGGTCTGTCGAGAGGAATTTCGGAGTTTAGATAAATGTTGTTACGGGATCCGATTAGCCGATCAGATGAAAGTCTCTGCTGATGGTGTTGAACATCTGGTCCGACCCACAGGCGACGGGAGAGAGAGAGAGCGAGAGAGAGTGATAGGGTGTACCGGGGACACGACGGACAGCCGCCACTTTTTCAGTCCAAACACAGAAAATTTTCTGGGAAGTCATAAGAAAATCTTCCGAATCTGGGCGGCAAAAGTCTCCATTTTCTTGAATCACTGCGTGAAATAAATGGAATTGTACAGCTAACAAAATAGGCGTTTCCCTACCCCACTCCCCCCCCCCCCCACACACACACATTTCGTATGTAAGTGACTACCTGCTTTTAATCTAATTTGATGGGCAACGTTTGTAGCTAGTCTGGATAGACCCGGTCCTTAGGGTTACTAAAACAAATGCCCCCTCCCATCGTCCCTGATTTCACCATGCTTCTATGGGGAGCGGGTGTGGTCGCAACAATTCCGAAATGTATTCCGTAAAGGGTAATACACGAGATCCAGGGTATTCTGCCACATAGCGATCGAGGGCAAAGCCCGAGACCATGATCTGGTAGAATACCCTAGTTCGAGTGTACTGGTTTAAAATTGTTTTTGATTTCCATCAAACTTTCCCAGCTTAGGGTTAATGAATGTCCAAATGTTCCCAAAAAGTATAGTAAAAGTTACCCGAGAAAACACACTTCAACAATGGAGTCTCAAAATACCTGAACAAATCTTTAATTGGAATAATGAAAAACTGAGATGTTTTCTGTTAACCATGCGGATAAGTGTCCATTTAAGGCATATGGGGGTGCTGTTTATATTTTTCCGAAGTACCACCAGTGTGAACTGTAATTATAGCTTGACTGATCAGAACATATGACCTGGGTTAGACTGAAAAAGCATACTGTGTGGTACGCACTTGATGTCATGACGTTTACCTACGTGCTGAACAGAAATATCTAATTCTTTCACTTTTCCAATTGAAGAATTTTTTCAGGTATTTTGGGACTCCGTTATTGTAGTGTGTTTTCTTGTGCGACTTTTACCATACCTGTGAGCAAGCCAGAAAACAAGAAGACTCACATCTGCCAAATGAGGTCCCCAGAGGGTGAATTTAGTGATACTACCCTGCATAGCAGGGTAGCATCTCTAAATTTACATCTGTGAACCTCAACCGGAATCAGGGTCTCAAAACTGAACAGAAAGAGGCACCCAGGGATAAATTGGCCCACTGTATGGGATAGCATCATCAAATTCACCCTCTGGTGACCTCATTTTGCAAATGTCAGACTGCTTATTTTCAGGCCTGTCTGTGAGGAACATTTAGACATTTATTAAGGGGTCGTCCAACAAAACTTCAGGAATTTTTTGGAAATTTTCATCCGTCCCAAAATACTGATAAAAGAATTAAACAAAGGTAATTCCGACGACAAGGTTTTAAATAAATGGCTACGAAATCCAGACTCGGAGAAAGCACATTTTACCATTTCGTCTCCTGTGTGTTACAAATGCCCCAAAGAAAAATGCACGAAAAAGAAATTAGCTTCCATTTCAAAACGGAAAAATCTGTCACACGACGGCTTGTAACGATTTTTCGGCATATCATGAACTTGGGAAAAAATATTGTTTCCAAACATCTGAAAACTACAGAAACGGCCACACTTTTCTAACATCTGCAAGGCGATTGAATTGAAAACGCTCAATACATTCACAAGGGAAAGTTACATTGACAATCCCATTAATGTGAGATAAAGTCGAAATTGCAGGGCCACTTTTCTATTTCCTTATCCAGGGATGCCACTTTTAGAAATGGATCACTGCGCCTCTGTTTCGTAATATTATAATTTGGTTGTAGAAGATACGTAAAATATTAAACTGGATAAATAGGTTTCAAAACAGAACTATATCCCACACAAACATTAATGGTAATCGTAAACCTTGTATGTGTACGAAAATATCATTTGATTGAAGGCCGAGCTATATTTATCACAACTTCCTGTCTCCATCTCCATGTTTATCTGCTACCCAAATGATTTCAAAATAAGAGAACAACAACGCTTTTAGCTGTCCATCTTAATGAAATTTGGGAACATCATAACGTTAACTTTTTTTGCCACTCAGTTATATTCAGTGCCAAATCGGTCTACACCGAGCTCATCGCACAAGCCTTGTAATATGACATTGTTGCCATGGAAATCGTAGATCAACATTGAATCCACAAACAACAACATTCCCCGCGTTGTTACAACCGTTAGATTACCGAAATGAGGCCTGAACGCTTATGAAGTTACAGATAAATGAAATTATTAACCGAAATAATCGTGGTTTTGCTCACGCCTTTCATTGACTGGATGGATTCAATCAACAAATAAGCTATTATTGTTGTAAAATCGACCGGCTGAAATGACAGTCCACCTTCCCATAAACGAACTACAGGTGGACGATAGTTTCAAAACAAATTATGCAAAGTATAGCACAGACGGAACAATCAGACAATCCAAATCAAATTAGTTGGTCGATACATTTTTTTTTTAATGTGGGACTCTTAATATTGATGGTTGGAACAACCATCAATATTAAGAGCCCCACATTAAAAAATTGTATCGACCAACTGATTTGTTTAAAGTGTTTGATTGTTCCGTCTGTTCACTTTATTTGCCGTAGTTCACTTTATTTGTGCATTTAAATGGCAGTTGTCATAACGAAACACCAGAAATAACCCACATAATACAAAATAAATACATTAGGGTGTTTTTTTTCCCTAGTTTATCAATGAAAAAATTTTTTTTGTGAATTTTCGAAGAATATTAAACCATCTCCAACAGAATAAGAGGTGTAATTACTATAAAATGTTCATATTGCGCAGTTTTTATTTTTCATTTATGAGTCACTTGTCCCTCCATACCTGTTGCTCTGAACTTTCTGGATTTGGCCCCTGCTGAACTTTCTTCAGCACAGTAACAACGAAACAAAATGGCAGCATTTGGGAATTGTATATACCATGGATGGATTGCAATTAGTCTTACTACTCGGTGGGGGGGGGGGGGGGGGCGTTGTGGCTTGGTAGGTTGAGGTGCAGGCTGCAAGTCGAGAGGCCCTCGGCTCTAACCCCCACCTGCGGCAACCGCGTTGTGTCCTTGGGCAAGACACTTCACCCCCATTGCCGACTTAGGGGCACGGGGGCGCTGTGCACGAAGCCATAGTGCACGTCGATGGTGCACATTCTTCAACCAATGCTAACCCACCTTGTGTGGAGTTAGTATGTTGAGGAGCTGACTGTTGCTCGCCGTTGTTCGGTAGTTCTCTCTGGGTACTCCGGCTTCTGTAAAACTGTCGTGGTCATGATTAGCCATTGTGCAGAAATATGTGACCTTAAACACCAATAAATTAAATGAAAGTCTTACTGCTCATTCTTTTCATGAATGACCAAAAGATTTCTCCGAGTCTGTACGAGAAGGATTTAAAATACAACCATTCAGTTATTTTAAGGTAGATTAGTTTCAAAATTTTAGTCTCTCACTTCTGCCATAGCAGACTTTCAGGTAGCGTTCTCATCCACACGATAACAGTTCCATAGAAAATTTCAGTTTCCACATGTTCTATGTTTCTTTCGAAACATTTTACTATATAATTTACCGGGGTTATTTCCTTCTAACCATTTTTGGAATCTGGGAAAAATTTCCTGAAATCTGACCAAAGTCAGATTGGATGTCCCCTTAAAGTTTGATGGAAATCAAAACCATATTTTTGGTGAGTTTTCATTTTCTTTTATCATTATTTCGTACAAAATATCTTTCCATTACAATTATAGATACCACATGACTCATTACTGGAAAATAAAATATATTTAGACCATTAGAAAGTGCACATATATTTTTGAAACAAACAAATTTTCAGCCATTTTTGGTCATGTAACCATCACCTTTAGGCGAAAAAATGAGATAATTTGATCAATTTGGGAAAAATAAAAACTGAAAATGTGAACAATTTTGATCTGTGAATTATCGTTCCGGATATGTTTGTATTAAAACAATAACTGTGTATTATTTAACCCTTTACCTAACATGAAACTAGCGAAACTTGCAAACAAAATTCTTGAATAACTAATTTTTTTAATTTTTTGTCTCAAAAACATAGGTTATGACCCCTCATTGGAACGAGCTCTATAAACTCATAAAAAAATGAAAAAATAATGAAAATTAATTGGCGGTTTTTTGTGAATAGCGCTGGCCGGTTTTTGTCGTTACGTTGGGTAAAGGGTTAACAAATATACACTGTCACTCTGAAAAACAACGCAAAAGTGTTGTTCATGGTGATTATTTTGTCGGGTAACAGCTAAGATGAAACAAACGACGTTGTCGGCAGTGGATTTTAATCTTTAAAAATAAATTGACGGATGCAAACGTCTTTCTTTGTGTGCCACAAAGTCCATGATTTGACAATATGTCAACCATTGTGTTATTGCGTTGTAACTTCTGTTCATCACATAATCACAATCAAATAGTCCATTACGGAAATATCGCCCGTAAGACATCCAATAAACATCACCTGACGTCAGAAGGCAACGTGATGTCGTTACATTGTGTCTGACTTGCTTTCGGAAGTGGAATTGAATTAAGTTTCTCTGTTTTTTAAGTAATTTATTTCATTAAATGTGTACCTAATACCACTTGCAGACATTAGCAAAAACAATATTTTCTGAATAACTAAAAAACAATTCATTTTTGCCTCGAAAACATAGCTTATGTCCCCCACTGAAACGATCTCGTCCTAATCAAGGGTCAGACGCTAGGTTGTAGAAGCAAAATTTGAGAAAAAAATAATACAAGCTGGTTGGCGATTTTTGTGAATAACGCTGACTTGTTTTCAACGTTATGTCGGGTGAAGGTTAAATTTTACGCATGTGATAAAAAGAATTTCTTACTCGTCGCGATCTGATAATAAAGTTTTGAGCCTCGTTCACTAACATCGATCTCGGCTCAGATCGATATTATTGAACTTGGGTCGTAAATTTTATATCTAATTATGTCTTAATGGAGATCCCCTATATGGACAATTGGAATATGTTTAGAGGGGACGAACGATATCTCTTCTTATGAAATCTTTGTTTTAAGTGACGTAAATAAATTCGAGTGACGCGATTTTTTAAAAATGCAATAGCAAGTCAATCAGGCCTGGCATTATGACAAATACAGGAAGGCTAAAAATTGCCCTCCTAAATCCACCCAGGAGGGCAAATGCTCTCGCCAGAATAAACATCGTCATTGCTTCATACAGTAAGTGTAAGAATAACAAGATTGACCACATCTATCCCTTGCAGTTTTTCTAGAGAGATGTGAATAGCATCTTGAGGAAGAATTATTGTACTTTCCCCAACAATGTTCAAAAATCTACATCTAACTGGCGGCATTATCAGAGAGTCACATGCCACCAGCACCATGAATGTGACAGAATGTTTGAACATGAGCCCAGTGGTGCAGTTGAGTTTTATTTTTGAGCAAATTGTATATTCCTTTTGTCATATGGATAAAGTGAGCCGCAGTAATTGTGCACATAAAATAGAAGTAGTACTGCAAACAAATTGTGATGCTTTTAATTGGCTAGATGCAGGAGGGATAAAAATAGCCCTCCTAAAAAACTTTGCGAGGGCTCTAAGAGGGCAGCTCTTCAGCCCTTCTTGAGAATGCCAGGCCTGGTCATTTAATGGCTGTTTGACGTCAATCAATACTTAATTTGATAACAAACTAGTGAAATGAAAATCATATGATTTGACAAGAATTGCGGAAGGATATTCGCATTGCATTTTATGATATCAGTTTTCGAAAAAATAGACAACAGTTTTGTTTTTTTCATACTCTGTATAAATTACGTCGGCTGAAAATATTATATTTCACAGGTTTCACGCGATCCAAATAAAGGTCATGTATTTATTTCTGTCCTCTATTAGACTTATTTAAATTTCATTTATCATGATATATCGTTTACCTTCGGGGAGTGCGATGTATTTTCGTGACAGTATATGCTTTCTTCATTTAAAGGTACATCGTTCAATTTCGTGATAGTTTTACACTCTGATTAACAAATAATTATATATTCATGAAGAATACTGACAGGAATCCAATGAAAAAGGTTGCAGGCTAGTATTCAAATGGTAATGAACAAGCTGTGACTTTCTATACCTCATTTGCTGTGAAATTTGATGCAATAAAAGTACACATTTCGTTGAATACATGTATATCTTAACCCTTCACCTAACATGAAAAGCAGATGACACTTGAAAACAAAATTCTTGAATAACTCATTTTTTTTAATTTTGTTTTGCTCAAAAACATAAGTTATGACCCCTCATTGGAACGAGCTCGTTCCAAGGAGGGGTCATAACCCATGTTTTTGAGACAAAAAATGAAAATTAATTAGCGAATTTTGTGAATTCATAGCCGTTACGTTGAGTAAAGGGTTCAAGCGAATATACAAAGTGATGTTTATAGAACAATGTCAGAAATTCAGTATTCAGTCAACAAATGTCAGCTGACACTGAAATGGTCCGTTGGTGTGTTCAAGCCACCGTGGATTTCAAAAGTATTTTTACTTTAATGTAAAAAAGAAGCAACAACAAAATGGGGGTGGGGTGGGGGGGGGGTCGAACAACCATAAAATAAATATTTGTAACAAAAGAACATCCATACCACAAGGTATACTTAAATACTCGGAAGGTGTTAGGTCATAGTACCGTGGGACAAGGTATGTCCTCTTGGTGTACAATGTAGAAGGGTAGTTGAGAACAAGTCAATGTAAGGAAGCATCGAATCAAAGTGGAAGTTGTCGCGGTGTCGATATAACTATCAGGTTTAAAAGATGGATAGCTTGTTCGTTACGAGCTTAAAACGTTCTATGAGAATTTTACGAAAAGTAGGTTAAAAACATATTGGTAAATTTGTCATTAGCTTCATGAACATTATTATGCTGTTATGGGGCCATATTAACAGGGGTTAATGAATTTTACGCCATGATTTAACCCTGAGAACAGAAATCTGGGTTTCCGGTTCTGAAAGATAGTCACGAGACCAGGGAATTCACAGACAAAATCGGGAATCAACGGTTGCGTTACGTCTCTGAAAGTCAATCCAGATACCCGGGAAATTTATAGATCAGAATCAGGAATTAAGCGGGAATCAACGGTTGCTTGATGCAAACTTTGATTCCCGTTTCTGGTCTGTGAATTCCCAGGGTATCGGGACCAACTTTTCAGAACCTGGGGCTGGGAGATTCCCATACCCCGAATTAAACCCTAGCGTACGGTTCAAATCCGTTGTCGCGATTAACTACTACCATCGAATTAATTCTATACTTGCACCTCCACAGTTCTCAACTTCCGATAAACGCTAAGCGATTGTTTCTTCGGGCCTGCCTCTGGATAAAATCGGTCCCTGTTTTGCGGGCGTAATTGGCTTGCAGACCCATCCGGTCATGTGGACCTGTTCGGTCGAAAGAGACGTATAATAAAATTTGGGACGCTTCAGATTTTATAACTGGATTGTCACTTTAAATCAGAGATGGAAATATAAGGTACTAAACTGTTTTTTAAGGTAAACCATTTACCAGATGTAGTCCATATACATTGGATTGGTATGTACAGACATACGCCTCCTCACCACAAACTTACACGCACACATCGCCATATTGAAAGTCACCTGCATTGTTGCACGCTCACAAATTCTGTAATCTGGAAAGATACCGGTGAACGATTGAAGGTGTCAATCCGTCACAAGGATAAGAATTTGTGTCATTCTGGAAGTGTCGAATAACATTTTATTTATCCAAAAGTTTAACACTTTACCCAACGAATCGAAAGCATCCGCCCGTATAATATGCAAATTCAGCAGCAGGAAAAATATTATTTTTCGAAAAATTTCAACAAAACCCTATCATGTGACACCTCTTTGGAACGAGCTCGTCGAGCTCGTTCCAAAGAGGGGTCACATGATATGTTTTTTTTTTTTAAAAATTAAAAAATTAAAAAAATGATATTTCAAATAATAAATTTTGAAATCGCCTGCGTTGGGTAAAGGGTTAAGTGTAGGAAGTCTCTCTCGCTGTGTATCTACGATACATGCTCTCAACACAGATCTCTCATACCCTATGCAAGCGCGATGCTGACGTCCCAACTCACACAATCCTGTAATCTGGAAAGATACCGGCGAACGGTGAAGGTGTCAATCCGTCACAAGGATAAGAATTGGTGTCATTCTGGTAATGTCGAATAACATTTTATTTATCCAAAAGTTTAACCCTTTACCCAACGAATCGCCCGCATCCACCCGCGTAATATGCAAATTCAGCAGCTGAAAACATATTATTTTTCGAAATATTTCAACAAAACCATATCATGTGACCCCTCTTTGGAACGAGCTCGTCGAGCTCGTTCCAAAGAGGTTTCACATGATATGGTTTTGTTGAATATTTTTGAAAAAATTTAAAAAATGATATTTAAAATAATAAATTTTGAAATCGTCAGCGTTGGGTAAAGGGTTAAGTGTAGGAAGTCTCTCTCGCTATGTATCTACGATACATGCTCTCAACACAGATCTCTCATACCCTGTGCAAGCGCGATGCTGAGTTGCTGACGTCCCAACTCTGCGATTCGTACACATTTGACTGTAGACATTACTCCAAACGTAACGGCATTTCCGACCATCGTTATTTGAAAAAAATGCCAATCACACTTGACTGTTTTTTTCTTTCCATTTTGTCTCAAAAACATTACTTATGACTCCACGTTAGAAAGGGCTCGATGAGCTCGTTCCAGTGATGGTCATAAGTTATATTTTTGAGGCAAAACATAAAATATTTTAGTTTTGCAAAATGTTCTTTGCAAGTATGGTCATCTACCTGTGTGAGGTGATCAGTCGTGTCTGATCACTTTCTTTTGTAAACACAACTCCATCATAATATTTATAAATAATAGAATAAATTCAGATCAAAAATTAAAAATATAATCAGGAAGAGAGAGAAAAGATATAAAAAACTGCGAGTGTAACGTTTCAGTCAACCAAAATATATATGTAAATGTTACAGGGGATCTGTGAAATCAGGGAATCTACAAAACGTCATATATAATATAGGCCAAAAACGGTACATGATAAATTAGTCAAAATGGAAGAAGAATATACTAAGCAGTTGATCAAGCAGTATTCATCTAAAGCCGATCGAACAAAATCTGTACTAATCTGAAAGATGATTATGAACAACTCAAAAGTGAAATTATTCAAGCAGTTTCAGCTAAGAAGAAAATAAATCGACAATACTATATTTTGTCAAAATATGAAGTTAAGGATAGTGGTGACATTAAAAGGGTTATCCGCAAAAGAACGAGTACAGATGAGGTACTTGTCTACATTGTTTCAATTGAGGAGATGTTCGATGTTTTGAGAAAAGCACGCAATACGTCTGGCCATGGAGGCCGCAGTGGCGGCGCTACAGGGGGGCACGGGGGGCATTTGCCCCCCCCCCCCAAACGTGGGCTCTGCCCCCCACTTGCCCCCCACCACACACACATCCATCCAAACACACAAACACACACACTCTCTCTCCCTTCCCTCCCTCCCTCTCTTTGCCCCTCCCTCTCTCTATCTCTCCTCTCTCTCTATCCCCCTCCATCTCTCTCGCTCTCCCTTCTCTCTCTCTCTATCCCCTCCATCTCTCTCTCTCCCCTCTCTCTCTCCCTCCCTCCCTCTCTCCTTCCCTCCCTCTTTCTATCTATCCCTCTCTCTGTCTCTGCCTTCTCTCTCTCCAGACGCGGATCCAGGATTTTTTGAAAGGAGAAGCGCTAATTACCATTACATTTAGTCGAAACTTGGACCCAAAGTCCGTAATATCATTTTTTGGTTTGGTACGTCCACAGGACGTACCAAACCAAAAAATTATATTACGGACTTTGTGTCCAAGTTTCGACTACCTCATAATAAAGTAATGATATGATCCTTTACGTATTTGCCCCCCTTCATGGGGAGTCTGCCCCTCTACTTGCCCCCCCCCCCCCCCCCCCACGAAAACATTTCTGGAGCCGCCACTGATGGAGGGAGAGACAAGATGGTGAAAGAGTTAAAAAAGAAATATTGGAATGTTTCTGAGGAAGCCATTCTGCTATTCAAGACAAGATGCGTTGAATGAAAACGAAAGCTACCAATAGTGAAAGGGAATATTGTGAAGCCAGTATTATCAAAGGATTATTGCAGCCGGACTCAGGTTGACTTGGCTGACATGCAGTCAATGCCACATGACGACTTCAAATTCATAAAGGTGTACCAAGACCATCTTACAAAATTCATTATGTTGCGGTCAGGTATTACTCTTGTTATCCGTTCATCACTCTCTTAGAGCAAAGGTTGCGAAAGCCTGAACGAAATGTTGTCCTGTAGTGAACAGTCTCTATGAACTTAATTCCGAAATGCACAAATTGGGGTTAATTTCACCAATAATTCTTAAAAATAAATATCGGTTAACTTTTCAGGGAATCTCTAAATTGTTTTTGCCTAATGTTCAGGGAATCTGTCAGATTTCCTGAAAAGTCAAGGAATCTATAGATTCCCTGAAGGAATTAGGGAATCTGTAGATTCCTTTACACTTTTCCTGTAACATATACATTTCAAACGATCTGTTTTCTCAGGTGTGATTTGGTTGTCGGTGTCGTGTTGGCAAATACGACTGGAATCGCCTTGTGATTTTGGCACCAAAAAAAACCGACAACAAAATACCCCAACGTGGGGTTAAATAATAGAACCTTGGGAAGAGGTCGGTCACTATGCATGTTTGAATCAACTTATTGATTTATCTTTTTCACTGACGCACTCAGCAGCCTTGGTGTAATGGTCTGAGAATATGATGGGTTGATAAATCTAAAGTACCCATAGATGTCACAGAGCACCGGCAGGTTACTCTTAGACTCTAATCCAAGACATAAAACAGCAAAGGCTACTGCTGACTCCAGTTTGCTGAAGTCACGTATACCATCGTAACCATCCATGTGTGCCTTGGCACTCGACGCCACTGTGTTTCTCCGAGAACAGGTGATGTTACACGTTTTGCTCTAGGACACACCGCAAGGTACCTATGACACGATTTGAACTCGTGACTTTGTGTTCAGAAGTTCGACATCCGAAAAATTGAACTACGTCACCACCACCCATAATTCCCACTTGTTCATTTCGATTTCAACAAAGGGGGAGATCATCAATAGCCGTGTATAGATTCCAATTGGCTGTGTATGGTATACCCACAGCTTTCAGGTGACATCTTCTTAAATTTAACGAAAATTTCAGCACATTTTGTACGAATGCACGCTGTGGCTGTATGTATATGAATACAATTCCGTTAGCTGAACGGACAACGTCTTTGGGTACTGCCTAATTCTGCACCGTAACCCAATGTCAAGTTACATAAAAAATTGCAGTTCTGACTTTGACCATTGTGTAGCTATGTGTCGTGAATGCAATCCAATACGGATCGAGTGGTTACTACTAAAATACTCACAGAGTGTCGGTTCCACCCTACCAGTTATTCTCTGAATATGTGAACAAGTAAAATAAATTCAAGCCTTGTTCCCGTCAGTAGATTTTCAGGTTATCTGGACGAGACCATCACTTCAGGGGAATTGGGGTTGTCTCGAGTAGCTCCTTGTAGTGCAGGCATGGGAAGTCTCGTGTGCAATTTCTAACAGCAAGGTCGGTTGTGGAGATCTAATCACCCATTGAATTCATAAAGGCTTCATCTGCAATGCTTCGCATTGCAGATGTTGCGTTTATGTACTCAAGGAGCGAGTTATTTACAATCGCATGGAACGTGAAATGTTTCATTAGTGAAATATGGCAACAAAGGGTAAAAATGCACCACACCTTCTAAAGTCAAGTATGTTTGTAACTATATAAGTGAGATTGAATTGTGTGTATGTGATTTTGAGATGATAATATTTCCATTTGATGTATTTCTATTATGGTCTCAGCTTCCCCATTCTAACCTGAATTAAAAGCATGAATATCTTTTAACATTGAGCAATTATTTGCATATTTTGCCTGGGAGTGTAGTCTTTAAATAAAACAAAAAAAGGCGAATACGTGTATCAGATACAAATAAATATCATCACTTTACAGTGCGAAATCAATGTATTTTTTCAAAACTTTAATTAGCACACAATCTGCATCTTCAACCAGGATATTTGATGGCTACAACTTCGTTGGTACGTTATGTACCCCCACCCCCGCCATCATCGTGGTGTATTGTGATTATACACTCTAAAATCAGTTGAGTTAAAAATCAACGTAACTCAACTGGGTTGATTTTAACCCAATTGTTAGAGTAAATCAAATGGGTTGAGTGAATATGAACCCAATTTGGTTCGTATTCACTCAACCCTGTTGATGTTGACTGATTTTTAACCAAAAAGATTTTAGAGTAGATCAACCGGATTGAGTGAATATGAACCCAGTTGGGTTCATATTCACTCAACCCAGTTTATGTAGGTTGATTTTAACCCAACTGATTTTAGAGTGCAATACTGTGATCATAAACATGGTCTCTTCTCACGATCAGATCGCGACTCTGTCGCGACATACTTACGCCAATGAAGAGAGATTTAATGAATAAAATGCGAAATCAAGATCGAATACAAAGAAATACAAACGAAAACATCTGAATTTCAATGTTCTCGCATTTTTTTTCGACAAGGGAGTTCTACATAATAATTATTTAATATTTATTAATACTTGAAACTTCTACTGATTTGCGGTGTTCCTCAAACGAGGAAGCCAATGTCAATCCCGTCCTCTCTGAGTAGCACCCCCCCCCCCCCCACCCCACACACACACACACACAAACTATCTGTCACCATTCAGGTACAAACGTATTACAAAACTTATAACTTCCCCATCATGTCGCTTTCTCAATCGCCCAACTATAATTTTAACTCTTTCCCTCATGTCCTCCCTCAACCACTTATCTCTCATGTTTTCATCCCATTCTTCCATTAGTTTCTCGGGAAGTCTTATGCTACTACGCAAGTATCTGGGGCATTCTAAAATCAAATGTTCCAAGGTCTCTGTTACCCCTAAGCTGCACATTTGGCATGCTCTTTCCTCGCCTTTCCCGACTTTCCCCTTTATCTTAAGTAACTTGGATCTCACTTTGAAAAGCAATGACCCCCCCCCCCCCCCCCCCCAAAAAAAAAAAAAAAAAAGATCCATCCACGTTTTTCTCAGCTGGTGAATCTTTCTTAAATATCCCGTCTAACGAGCCTTTGGCCTGAACTCTAGGTAGCTAGTTTCTAAAGCAATCTTGGAGCACCTCCCTCTCCTCCCCCCCCCCCTCACTTGTTCAGGCCCAATTCTAGATCTTCATTCTCAATGGAATAATTCTTCATTAGCTCCCCAGCCTTCCTTGGAATCCCCGTAGATAGTTAAACGCCACGTTACGCCATCTGCTGTCTGGAAGGTTTACCTGATAATTCAGGAGGAATAATTTCCCCATGTCTGTTCTATCTTTAACCCTTTACCCAACGTAACGGCGAAAACCGGCCAGCGCTATTCTCAAAAATCGCCAATTAATTTTCATTAATTTTTCATTTTTTGTCTCAAAAAGATAGGTTATGACCCCTCATTGGAACGAGCTTATCGAGCTCGTTCCAACGAGGGGTCATAACCTATGTTTTTGAGAAAAAAAATGAGTAATTCAAGAATTTTTTTGGCAAGTATCGTCTGCTTTTCATGTTAGGTAAAGGGTTAACAGATATCCACCCAAGTTCACTCTGACCGCTTTCAGTGCGACTAACATCACAGTGGTGTGGGTTTGGAAGAGGACAGGGAATTTTGACCGGATCGCGACTTGGTCGAGATCCGGTCGAAATCCCTTGTCCGCTTTTGTAATACCAATACTGGCTCATGCTAGGACTGCCAGGATATGGTTAGTTTAGTTGCTGTTCATTCTTCATTCACTAGATCTGATCAATCCGCCCCATATATGAAAAATTATATATTATGATTACCCTAGTAACAAAATACCTCAGTTGCAGACACGGTGTGCAAATAATGTACACTGGTTATGGGAAATACTGTTGAAACAAACTCTCCAAAACTAATTCTGCCGGATTGACACCCAAACGCATAGTCATAAAAATAAAATTATCCCACAAGCAACGATGTTAATATTATTAATATTTGGTAATATATCAGACATATAAGCATCCATAATAGAAAAATACACTTTACTTTTGACTTATAATGTTGAAAAACAAAAATATTAATCTTTGACAGAAGCTGCGAATATGAAGTACTACGTGAGAATTATTTTTAAAGTGTAAATTAAAAAAAAATAATACTCCAGCAGTAGTTTATATTTTTAAATGTTCTGTTTCGTTTATTGTTTTCAGCAAATGTATGTGACTGGCTATTTTTGTCATACACAGTGATTAACGAGACAGTTATCCCCCCTTAGTGTGTTGAATCTGACAGAATGACAGTGGATTCATTCATGACTTTAATCATGAGAATTTCATATGCAACTCAAAATATCGGAATGTTAACCCTTTACCCAACGTAATGGCAAAAACCGGCCAGCGCTATTCTCAAAAATCGCCAATTAATTTTTAAAATATTTTCATTTTTTGTCTCAAAAACATAGGTTATGACTCCTCGTTGGAACGAGCTCGTCGAGCTCGTTCCAACGAGAGGTCATAACCTATGTTTTTGAGACAAAAAATGAAAAAAATTAGTTATTCAAGAATTTTTTTTGCAAGTGTCGTCTGCTTTTCATGTTAGGTAAAGGGTTAAAAAACAATTCAACGTGGAATTTACCGTTTGAAACTGCTCTCGCAGTCCTCTCTGAGATATAAAATAGTCAAAGTAGCCGTTCTTAATTTGTTTTTTTTTTCGTGATTTGTAAATTACACGTTGCCCATACAAAACCATCTAAAAATATAAAAAAATAGCGTTTTTACTCAAATTTGACCGTCTGTAGCCGATGTTTTTGATTTTTAACTTTAGAAACAGTGCGTGCATCGTGGGGTGCCAAATGGGCCTTGTCTTGTGAGATGATATAAAATGGATTAGCTGATTCATAACATTTCAGTGGTGAGACAAGCATAATTGACTGACAGGACTGGTGTAATAACTTTAAGAAACTAAAAAATGGATACCTTGTAGTGTTCTCGCCCATAAAATGCTGACAAATGATTTTGTGTTTACACTGTCACAGTGTAATTCCAGATAACCACAGCACACTTGGTGAGCAAAGAAGGAGGTAACTTTCTGGCGAACATCATTCGAAATGACAGAAAGAGATTGAGATTCGTACATTTTATAACGAATTTAACAGGTGACATGTTATATTTCACGACGCGTTAACCGTTCAGTTATGATCTTCCAGTCACCTATCAACTACCCCTTATTTTCGACCAGAGAATATGCATATGCTAAACCACTAAAGTGTAGTCAGGTCCTGGTTGGAAATATTATGTACTAGTAGTTTCATACAATGCGAAAAACTCAAAATATCAATATGCAGCACTCAGCAGAGTTAAAACTAGAAGTCCTGTCGCGAAATGCGCACAAATAGCACGTCGATCTGCCCGTTAATCTACGCGTTATGACCATAGTACGGCTATTAAATTCTGTAATTATGGCCTGTGCACAAGCAATGTTTCAGCCAACCCAGAGGCCCATTGGCAGAAACATTGCCTGTGTTTGCTATGAGTAACCAGGAGAACCTGCCGTGCTTTGGATGCCATTCGATATGGAAATTGCGCGCAATTCCTACGCGTAATTAAGCCTAGATAAGCACACAGTTCGTGACAGGACTTCTAGTTTTAACTGTAGATATGGGTGAAAATTGAAAGTTTGCGTTCGGTATCGGTTTTGGTATTCTAGAGGGGTATATCTCGGTATTGGTTTGGTATTCGGTATCTGACTTGATTGAGATTTGCTGATAGTATCAAAGGGGAATTCACACCAGAAAAACCGAATAAGTTTGTATCATTACTGTTTTGTTTCCTCTAAATAACCACCTTAAGGGCCGACGTCAAAACAGGATGACCAAAGCTTGAGGTGGGATGGATTTGTAGACACTAGCCACCTGATTCCGATCGTAAAGAAAACTTGTTAAATTTACTTATACGTGTATGAAGTATTCAAAATTAATGGTTGCTTACAGTCTGAGTGTGTGCCAAATGCATCTTTGGTTCTATAGGGGGTGACACGTAGACAGCCAATCTGGCTTGTCATGCCCTGGGAGTATACATATTTACGTCAATAAGTGTTCTGTAAATTTGTTCATTGTGTTCTGTGTTGCATGATGTATTATGTGTGCTACTAAGAAAGTATCTATCTATATACCTACCACACCGCCACACATGCCACTGATAATGAGCTCAATATTTGTAATCTTTTCCAATACATTATCCTAACTACAGTAATTTTGTAACTTGTTCCAAACACACCTCAACCTTTAACCCCTTACCCAACGCAGACGATATCAAAATTTATTATTTTAAATATCATTTTTTTATTTTTTTCAACAAATTTTAACAAAACCATATCATGTGACCCCTCTTTGGAACGAGCTCGACGAGCTCGTTCCAAAGAGGGGTCACATGATATGGTTTTGTTGAAATTTTTTGAAAAATAATATATTTTCAGCTGCTGAATTTGCATATTACGCGGGTGGATGCGGGCGATTCGTTGGGTAAAGGGTTTTAAAGGCATATTTCAGGCTTTTGCGATCTCAGAGCATGTGCAATTAACATGCCATCATTAGGAAGTCTTGCTGACAATAAACAAATCACCTGGCCAGTGATTTCTCGTCGAGTTTTGGCTGACTGTTTAGGCAGCCACAACTTGATTAAAAATCCCGGTTAAGCAAGTGGTCATGTACAG
The DNA here is from genome assembly GCA_031216915.1 of Pictodentalium vernedei. NCBI lineage: Eukaryota > Metazoa > Mollusca > Scaphopoda > Dentaliida > Dentaliidae > Pictodentalium > Pictodentalium vernedei. Next base: position 238,884,361 of record CM062292.1, read on the forward strand.
GTTGTAGTCTAGTGTGAATTCAGAACAATTGTCCAGGTCTTTTGAGGGTTAACAAAACTGGAAAAAAAATCAGTCACTTCTTTCAGCTCCTATCAAGCCTCAACATGGTCTTATAAATAACAAATGTAGGAACATTTTAGAAATACGGATGGTTTCGGCATTCAGTGATTGCTTCGGGTCGTTTTTTCGGTATCCCCATGATGTAGGTATCGGTTCGGTTTTTCGATATATTGACCATCAATAGTACTCGGACCTCCTAGATTGCAACTGATGCAAACCTCGAATGAAATACAGGGGCTCTGTAATTATCAGGTTAGAGTATTTTCGATTAGATTTGAGTACGTTACATTGTGAGTATTTCCCAAGGCTGAAAACACCGATACAAAAGACATTTCCTGGGCGCCGGTGAAGCTTTTTTACTTATGAAACCAGTGATGGTAGGCCACTCGTGTTCATCGAGGTTTGAACAAAAGAAACCATGTTTCAGAATCGGTCAAAAATAAAGAAAACGATCGACAAAGTTGTTAGCTTTTCATTTGCAACACCTGTGCCAGTTCCCGGGACTCGTGTGCACTATAGTGAGTGTTTGTCACCTGTAAACTGTATGTCATGACTCGCACATCTCTAGTGAAAGCATAGTTCACTAGGATCGCCGGTGGATGAATATGTAACTTATTTGCACCTTTTTCCAAGTCTCAGAACTTATGTAATGAGGCAGGGGCTGACCTAGCAAGAAGTAAGAAACCGGAGCGAATGTGGCACCTAAAATTCTGATCTGGCTTCTGAACCTTAATAAATATAGGCGTCTCGGTTGTCTCTAAACCATATGACCAACATTTCCTCCCCTGGTGCATTATTATTAAACAGTCAAAGAAACGTAGTCATGGCTTCTAATCAAGCCTTGTCTGTCAACTTACAGGGACGAAATTAACTCCTTATATGATGTTGGAGGATATTCCTGCCAGGACATGAAATCTCATGCCATTAAAAGTAAGTAAAATTTGAATATATTTATCCAAATTTCCCACTCTGAATAATTGTATAGACATTTTGACCAATGTTGTCTTGAGGCAAATTTTCATAAATTTATCATCAAATCTCGTCATGGCTGCTTTCACAGCAGCCATGGCGAGATTTGATGAAAACTAGTTTAAAATTACTCAGTGGGTTATGAGTTAAAAGCACAAGTGCATTTCCTACACAGATAAAACTTCCAACGAGAAAATCGTTTTCAAAATGTAATATAATTCCAGTTGAGCACTAAACCTGGTTTCCAGATTTAAAAAGTAGTCTTCAAGGCAAGCTCTTATATTTAAACGCACAGGTTGATTCCTGAAATGTTATACTCGCATGTTATGTAACCTGATGCTGTGGTTCAGTTGGTGGTATGGCAGTCTTCTTGTTTTTACAGGACCTGTGCGAGTGATGTGCTAATCTTCTTGGAACAGAAAGCACGTATCTATTTTTCGTCAAATGCCTGCATCCAAACTTTTACGGATTCCTCGTTTTAAAATCCAACCTAATCAATGACGTATCCATTTTTCGGATCTGGCATGTAAATGACGAATGCGTCGATGGCAAAACAAAAATGTGTTGATTTAACTAGATTTTTGTCATTCACTTTTCCTCGCAAGGATAGCCGGAAGTAGGAAATTGAAAATAGCGGTACAACTGTTCTAGCAGTGTTTGCGCTAAAAATCCAGGAATGTGTTCAATTTACACGTGTTTACAATAACGCGACGTCGAAAGATAGGGAAAAAAGAAATGACTGAAAACTCGATATTGTAATAACAAACAAAAGGTCAGTTTATGTGGTTTGGTATTATTTAAGAATGATTGAGTTTCACCATATCGCGCTTACGTGACATACCGTAATGCATACATAGGCGTCGCTAGATAAATACAACTTATAAAGGTATGAAAAAATCAATGGGTGTATTGCGTTAGAAGATATTATCAACAGACGCGATTTACATTCCACTTGCTACATTCATTGTAAAACATAAGCTGCATCTTCAGTCGATTGATGCTCCTCTGTAATACTGTGTAAATCGGTGTTCGGTTAATTTTCTTCCATCGAGCGCAAAATTCTCTTCTCGTACAGCATCAGACGTTGTAGGCATATAATCAATAATATCTTGTTTGACAGGGCTTGGAAACTCTGTCAAACAATTTATCGTCTACAAATCGAAATTTTATTAAGGTATGGATCACTGCAGATAAACAAATTCAAGTGAGAAGTGAGTTCTGTTCAAAACTGGCCATCATCGTCATGATGATGATGATTACGACGACGACGACGACGACGATGATGATGATGATGATGATGATGATGATGATGATCATCATCATCATCATCATCATCAGCAGCAGCAGCAGCAGCAGCAGCAGCGGCAGCAGCAGCAGCAGCACCAGCAGCAGCATTATCAACATCATCAGAATCATCATTATCAACAACAACAACAACGTCATCGTCATCGTAGTCCTCGCCGTCGTCATCGTTGTCGTCGTTTTTCTATCTTCTGGTCGAGCTTTGGCAGTGAAAGGCCAACGATTTCACCCGAATCTGGTCAAGTGTGAACAATAGGATTCGAAGCCGTGCTTATTTACTGAAGTGGAATGTTTTTCCCCACTGGTATCATAGGACTGTGTAACCAGTGGTTGGGTAAAGGAGTTCCCACAATTAACTCTATATTTGTATTTCAGTCAGAAAACAAGAATATCTGTGATCCTGAACCCTAATAAACAAACAATTATAAAAAATCAGGGCTATTCTGAGGGGTATATATACGGACTACCAATAGGGTCGAGTCACACAGTCCAAATCAATTTGAGCATACAAACAGTACCCAGTCGCAATTCCGCAGCAACTGTGGCTTTCATTTGAGAATGAATTTGTGCAACAAAGAGCCAAAGAGGTTGCATGAAAGAAGGTTTGAGAGACAGAGGCTCTCCGAACTGTTTAATGCTATCCCATACTTCTCTATTCTCAATGTCATTGATCAGCACACTAACCTCTCCTTTGTATCACCCAATAACCACCTACCCTTCATTCCTCGTCCTATTTCTTCAATATACTTTTGTCAGACTGATACTGTGGATATTCTCGGAGAAAGTATCCTAGGGTATCTATTACACCCTAATCACACATTTTGCACCCCTTCTCATCGTGTTTCCCAAATTTCAGCCCTAAGCTTCAGCAGTCTCGACTTCAGTTTGAAGAGCGGTGGCGTCTAAAAAGTTCCATCCAGGTAAACCACAAATACGGGCTCTCCTTATCACGCAGGCCACGCAAAGACCTCTTTGCTATAACCTCTTCTCGCGAATTTCGGTTACAATCCGCCATGATTCCCCCATCATGAATCTTTACCTTGAGTAGTACCCACGTCCAGATTAGATTTCTCTGCTGAATAGTTTTCCACCATTAACTCTCTCTCTCTCTCTCTCTCTCTCTCTCTCTCTCTCTCTCTCTCTCTCTCTCTCTCTCTCTCTCGCTTGCTCAGCCTTCCATTAACTCTCCCGCTTGCCCAGCCCACACTTCTTGATGTTAGAATCCCAAATATTTTGAAACATCAGTTTACACCACTTACTGTCAGGTGGAGCTGGGAGGTTTTGGTTTTTCAGTTTCGGTTTAGTTCGGTTTCAGGGAAAACAAAACTCGGTTTCGGTTCGTTTTTATATGTGTTAAGAACATATAGTAAATAACACTTCAGACCCCTCAACATGGAAAAAATCCGCAATAGTTTGTACCACTCACCACAAAAGCCCTGTCTGTATTGGTTCAGCCTAACTTATCTTTGATAATTATTAGGGGTTCTAGGGGACCAGTTGCCAATTCCATTCAATCAGAAAAAAACATAAATCAGAAAAACAAATGAATAAAGTTAATCTAATCTCTGTTATGTTCTCACTGTCATAGTTTCTCCCTTATTGACACGTCCACCGGACGAGTTAACAGGGGAGAAAATGTGACAACCAGAGCAGGACATAACCTCCCCTTTGCCGGATAGACAAAATAACGATTGTCCATCGTGTTCTTTAGTCCAATTCCAAACAGTACGGTTTTGTGACCAGTTTACACACCAATAGCAAAACCGTTCGGTCGGTTTTTTATGGCTCTTCCGGTTCGGTTCTCCAGTTTACCGCAAAACCGGAACTGAACCGGAAAAACCGAAAAGCCGCTCAGCCCTACTGTCAGGTAGATACTACACAGCTCAGATAACACAGTTTCATCACGTCTATCCTGTTCTTGATCTCTATCCCCCTCCCCACCAGACTCCCGACAGCCTTCAGCGCTGAACTGAGTAAATGAAGTAAATAAAGACCACGGTAGTATTTTGAGGTGTCTTCGTAATTAAATATTTATTCAATAGACGAGTTAGACGTAAAGGTGTACAAAACAGAGACGTGAGGTTCGAGCGCCCTCGCATCTTAAAGATTTATGCACTGTTGAATTTGATAGAATAAATTTTACTCAGTAAATCATACGATTAAACAACTCATTGAATAGTTGTCTGTTCAATTTTATAGGGAGAGTCTTCACTCTATTGTGCAAGGCGTCAGATGTATATCGTTTGTATTTACCACCGAACGGAAGCTTGGAGCAATGTTTCAGAATTGGACAAAGAAAGTGTTTAAATATAATGAAATAACATTTTCCTGTATTTTGTTCGCGTTTTGCGATCCGAAAACAAAATAAAGGATTGATTGATAAAAAGTAAATCTTGGTTCATTCTAAAAAAAATGCAATTTAATATAGATAAGTAGATTTAAAATAAAAGTTATTTTCAAAGGAAGGTAATGATCTGGAAAAGAGAGCAAGTTTGTGTGTACGTTTTTGGAAGACGACGCCAAAGACACTGTATATACTATTAACCTTTTCACTGCCACGCCAACTTTAGCCATATTTGGAGGACCTCTATGTACGGCTGTATGCGAGGAAGTTTAATAAAATTGATGACATACTTGAAACTCTATCATCTGATTAATTGTTGGAAAGGGCTCTCTGAGCCCTTTCCATCAATTAATCAGATGGTAGGTTTGATCTGTGCTTACCAGAACGTACAGATAATCATCATAAAATAGGTGACAATAGTCTTTTTCGGCAGCGTAAGTGTTAAAGGAGGCGCACGCTATCATTGCGAGTGTAGCCAGAATTTTGTTTGGAAGGTCCGTCAAGAGGCAAGAGGCAATGGACAATCAATAGCAAGAAATGTTTGAAAAATGAGTTTGAAATGAAGCTCTGTGATAGCATTTGGTAAAATATTATGTGAAATTCAGGATCTAAAATAGAATCACTTTTGCATTACTGTATATGAAAAATCACAGACAAAATAGATCGGTAAAGCCGATAGGCATATTTTATTTTCCAGATATCTATTATACCTGTATATTATAACTGTTAGTTTAAACAATATTCATTCAAGATAATGTTATATGTATACATTACATAGCAGTACAATAGATTAACAGAAAAAAGAATAGGTTTTGCTAGCCGTATACGAGACCTTCGGTAGATGGACTAGGATTTGACAGGAAGCCTTAGGCTTATGTGAGTCGTCTCCTACGTTTTATAGAACTTTTCGTAAAGATGATGGCAATGATAGGTAGTAACAAACGAAACATGTATATCGCAGCCCAATGGGGTGAGCACTAGCGGGCCAATGAATCTGGTTGAATTTCTGACCTTGGACAAGCGCATAACCGGCCCGTGTCATAATACGTGAGCAGTCTTTGATGCGTACGCGCAGTCACCCGCAACTACATAATGGCTCACTTTTCTTTACATCAGCCAGTGCAGCTGGGGAGTACCGACAACTCATCAGAAAAATATTTAAAAAGGCAATTTATACTAATTTCATGCTTAGAATAAGTTGACCAACAGTCTCAGCCCCTTAGCCAGCGATATACGCGATTGTCTGAACTACAGGTACGTGAAATCAGAAGTGATCTAACTGACAAAAAAATAGATGAATGAAAAAAGTCAGATAGTAAAAAGATACATGAAGAAGAAGCAAAATAAAGATATATTATAACCGTTGATGTGATTCTGGCAGAAAATAAACAGCGACAGGTTCGGCGTAACATTTTGGGTTTGTAACACCAGGATCATGCAATTAGTTTCTGTGAAACGTCTAGGCACTTTGATCCTTTACTATAGCTGAAGCTATAAAAAAAAGTACGAAAGTAGTGACCAGGAATTTCAAGGAAACTACATGCAAACAAGAACATTTATGTTTTGAAACAAGTTACCCCGATACATAGTACTCTCTGTGGCTGAGCCACAGAGAGTACGATGTATCGGGGTAAGTGGGGTCGCCTCACTTCAAAATTTTCAAATCACAAATGCGAGATACTCCCTCAAGTGGAAGTCCAATCTTGCAGGGCGTTCGCACCCGTTGCACCTCCCATTTCAACGCGCCTGGTCACACAGATGCTCATTGCGTGTGATTCACGTTTACACTCGTGGACACTCAAAAAGGGTGTTACTCAATGAAAGTGTGTGTGTGTGGGTTGATGGGCATAGGTAATCAAGACACACCCGATCCATCATGAAGTTAAATGTGTACAAGGTCGTGGTTCAGTCTATTCTCTCTCCTTCAACCACTTTTGGACTTGACAAAATGAATTGAAGCCGTCGATGGTATAATTCATTGGCCAAACACTTCTAAATTTGTAGATAATACTGTATTACACAACCTGCTTGTATATTGACACATTTGCAGACTCTCAATGTGTAAAAATGATCGCGTGATTAAGAACCATGTCTATGGAGAATAGTGGTGGGGAACGTGTCCCCGTGACTCACACCATCCCCCGGTTCCATCACCGCTGTTGAGACTTTCCATTGCTACGGGGTATAGCTTTGTTAAAGCTGTATTCCTCTACTGAGCGCAACAAAGCGTCATCTCCAATGATTTATCTGTGCAGATAGCGCCTTGTTGCACTAAAGGACGCTTTGTGCTGTTTATAATACAACAGATGAAGTTAAAATGATCGCGTGATTAAGAACCATGTCTATGGAAAATAGTGGTGGGGAACGTGTCTCCGTGACTCACACCATCCCAAGGTTCCATCACCGCTGTTGAGACTTTCCGTTGCTACGGGGTATAGCTTTGTTAAAGCTGTATTCCTCTACTGAGCGCAGCAAAGCGACATCTCCAATGATTTATCTGCGCAGATAGCGCCTCGTTGCACTAAAGGACGCTTTGTGTTGTTTATAAAACAACAGATGAAGTTATATGGTTACATCTTTAAAAACATACTCATCCCTTCAATCTGTTATGTTGTGTTTGTTCAACTTTTTTTATATTGGATACATTTCTAAGAAAATGTCTGCTCTCATCGACTTGGCGACGAGAGAAGAGGTCGTGTCATGGTATTTCCCCATAAAAGTGAGAAAGGCAGATTCTATTCAAAGACGAGTGACTTAGCCACCCTCTTTGATTCCAACTTTTAACACAGGCTTAATCCTGGCGGGGTATGGGGGTGGGTAGCCCTCCAAATAAAACATTTCTGTCTCGTTGGGAGCAGTAGAGCTGTGCACTATTGCCCGATAAATAGCATCTTCAAAGGCACTCGCATAGGCATTTTTCGTTCGCGGATCGTTGCTAGCTTGGTGATATGTATGTCAGACCAGCTCCAGGAATAAGCCACGGCAATCGGTTTTGGCATTAGGAAATCAACAGATGTCTTCAAAGCTAAAAGACGATTACATCTCTGCGAGAACGGCGGCTCATTAGTTGGAGCAGTGAACTTCATATTGAGCGGTAGGTTTCAATCCTGACCGACATCATGTGCGCTGGGCCTTTGGTCAAGACAATTCATCCAAAGGGTACGACTGGGAGCACGCTGTTACCGCATACTGAAGCAATTTGTACATCGATGGTATATTTTCTGCCAATGATGACAATCTTTCTTGTGCGTGGTCAGGCAGTTGAACTGACAGATACTCACCTCTGCTTGGTGGTACCCTCCTTAGCCACAGGTTTCATGCTCCCTAGCGCTGACCGAAACGATATGACCCTGACTGCTGAAACTGTCGTTAAGCCCCAAAATATAAAAAAAATATAAATAAAGCCAAACAAAATTAAATTATTTATTCTCAGACATTTTGTTTTTTAAACGAATGAGGGAGGGCGGTTTTTATTTTTATTTTTTATTCCTGATGGAATGGTCACCGATGCCTAAAATCCAATTGTGAGAGGCTAAAACTAAATACTAGAGCTTCCATGCTGATTTTGCTGATAGTTTTGGGGGTTTTTTGTAACTGCGATCAAACGACACAAAACCAATAGAGAATAACTAAAATGGAGATAAAAAAAATAATAAAGAGTTTTTTTTATCTGTTTGAGTGCTAGAAGCCACAATCAGGCCTTTCAAAAAAAATGAGGGTACCATTGCAAAAGTAACATTTTCCTTACCTATGTTTCATATTCAGTTAAACGTAAATAACAGTTTGTTTGTACAAATTTGTTCTATTGCAAATTATTGTAGAGTGCCTGTTGGCACTCTCCAATGATTTATAATAGAACAATTTTTGATGAACGAATTCAGACCACCAAACATAATCTAGTCCTCAACCAGTTAAATAAATATTTATTTTGTATACATATGAGAATCATGTCGCATTTCGCGAAGAGAATAACAATACTGTATCAATGTGTACGACAAAATGCATCGCAAATCGCGATGTGACACCGCTAAAATCACATGGTAGTTTTGTACATTTTGAATTTTGCCTCCAAAATAAAAATGACGAACGCGGGCCGAAAAAAGGAATGCGTCGGTGCCTGAGAATCAAAAGACTAATTTTCTTTAGCCGAAATTTCATTTTTGATTTCGAAATCTTGGAACAGAATTCTAATTCGTCGGTTTGTGTAAGTGTTAATTAATATGAACAAATACGTAGAAATATATCCGTCAACGAAATGGAATGAGTAAAAGAACATGTTCCAATTAACCTCGCTTTGAATCCCATTTTATCATCGCTGTCTATTGTTTAGTCATGATCAATCGGATGGGTTGTTGAATGAAATTAAAGGTAACTAAAGTCACGTTCGGCAAAAGTGACAAGCGAGTTGAAATGTAAATCAACGATATTACTGAAAACAGCTTGGAACACCCACTATTACACGGCCATTTCTTAGATACCGAAGTAACGCAGATTTAATATCGATTGACCTCACCAACTCTAAGAGTTTACTCAATTACCAATCTTGATTGGAACCCAGCGTGTCTGTGTTTCATGGCTGACAATTTTCGTTATTGGGGAGATTTACAGGAAAGTTAGCTCCCCTTAACTTCCTAAAGCTGGTAGTAAATTTAACACTGAGGATATAGGAATTTCATATAAAAACTAAAATTACGAAATGTTAGCGACTTTTGTACAGTGGAGCCCACTTAATTTAATATCTCTTAACTGAATAACCCTGTTAATTGAATATAATTTCCAAACACAAAACCATTTATCATACCTGCAGTACAAATTCGACCTGTTAATTGAATATAGTTTATAAAGTAAACTCCTGTTACTTGAATAAAAAATCTTGTAATCTGTCGAGAAATTACCCCGATTCTCCCCAGTTTTCCTTTGTTTTTAGACATACTTGGCCGCAGTACATCCAATACAGGCATTTAATCTATTATATCTTGTTTGACAGAGCTCATGGAGCTCTGTCAAACAAGATAAAATAGAATAAATGCTAAGTTTATCTCTAGAATACAGGAAAGTGACACAATCTCTGTTAATTGAATACTCCTGTTAATTGAATACTTTTCATTGGCAAAGTTGCTATTCAGTTAACAGGGTTCCACTATATCATCAATATGCGCATCATTTCACAAACTTCAGATATATTCCTGTATAGTAGTATAAAAATACAGAAGCTGACATTTTACATTTCCCCCAATCAGCTTCAACGTTTGACGTTTATTCTCATATGAAAATCACTTCAAAATAAGAGCACGGTGGCTCAATGGTAGACTGTTGGACTTCTGTTGCTAGAGGTCTCGAGTTCGATTCGTGTCCGGGACGACCCGCGTTGTGTCCTTGGGCAAGGCACTTTATCCCGATTGCCTACATGGAGGCACGATGACGCTGTGTACTAAGGCGTACTGCACGTCGACGGTGCACATGTCTTCAACCGCTGAAACCCTGCTTGAACGGAGCTTGAACAGAGTTAGAATATTGGAGGAGCTGACAGTTTCTCGTCGATGCTCGGTGGTTCTCTCCGGGTTCTCCGACTTCCTCCACCCGTAAAACCGTCACGGTCACGATTAACCATTGTGCATAAGTATATGACCTTAAACACCAATAAATAAATAAATAAATAATAATAACTTCAAAATAAGAAAACTACCTTTTCACCATCTTTTGATGTTCTGTAACTTTTTTCTGTTCGTTATATCATAGTGTGACCATCGTGATATACAATACAGACACTGTCCTTTCCATTAACCCTTTACCTAACGTAACGGCCAAAACCGGCCAGCGCTATTCTCAAAAATCGCCAATTAATTTTCATTATTGTTTTCATTTTTTGTCTCAAAAACATAGGTTATGACCCCTCGTTGGAACGAGCTCGTCGAGCTCGTTCCAACGAGGGGTCATAACCTATGTTTTTGAGACAAAAAATGAAAAAAATTAGTTATTCAGGAATTATTTTTGCAAGTGTCGTCTGCTTTTCAGGTTAGGTAAAGGGTTAATACAAAAGTGTGAGATTTGCTAATTATTTTTCCTGGGAAGAATAAAAACTTGAAAATTACTGCAAAAAACACATTCGCTATACAAAGAGCCAAGTTTCATTTTGTGAATTTTAATAAACGAAGACAACAGACAGCTCCGAGTGCTATCTATTGTTTTTGTTTATCAAAAGTAACCAAAGGAAATTTGGCTTTATTGTTTACTGATGTCACTGGCATGTTCTCAACAATTACATGCTTCTTAATAGGACCTTCCGTGCGCCAATTAATTTCAAAGGCGATAACTCTATTGAAAGTCGATTTTCAGAACGATATATGTCAGGGAAGTTCACTTCCTGGGCAAACAGAAAATAAAAAAATGTGGCAGCCATGCAGAGATGAAAAGAAAATACGAAATAGACCTGTAGATCAACTGCATTGCAGCCTACAGGACAGTCGCCGTGGACTAGTCGTAATCCTCGCATGGATAATGTTGCCCACGCATGCGCTTACCAGGTAATAAAAATCAGCCGCAGCAAAATTTTAATTCACGAAGCACCGGGTTGTTAATTAACTTTTTTGATGATTATTCCTATAATTAGCGTTTGGAATCTAATATTATTGTGACCGAGGGAATATTGCCCACCCGTAGAAAGTGATCAGTCCACGGAGGCCGTACTGTTGTGACGATCCTATCGAAATTGCTTGTCCGCTTTCTTCCCCATAACTCTACACGGTAGAATCTCACAATTCGGTTAACCCTTTGAACCCTGATGGTATCTTCCATGTCAGGTCCATGGTAGCAATAGGAAGAGTCCATATTTATTATTTGGGGGTAGACAAATTAATATTTTCAACGTGCAGCCTTAGGGCTGCACGTTGAAAATATTGATTGGTCTACACCACACATTTACCTTGCAGTCATCCCCCTTAATGACATTATGACGTAGCTTGTGACCCGCCCAGAAAACGGTCTCTCGTGTTCAAAGGTTAAGTCGAATAGTTTTGTCCTTCTTGTGCACAACAGCATAATAGTGATTGAGATTGAAATTATTTCCGAGAACTATAAACATTAGTTTAGCAATACTCGTCATATTCTGGATCAATGATATCCAACACCGATATCGTGATAGACAACAGTATTGCAGACGGAGGAACTTTATCTTTATCTCTACCGGGTAAAGTGCTGGGGCATAGGAACAGGCCATTGCTCTTCGAATTCTGTGCTAAAATGTTCGCACCTTCCCTTGTTCACTCAACAGTTAAAACGCACACAATTATGTAGGAAATGGTAGCTGAACACGGAGCATTTTTTTCTCGTTACATTTTGAGAAAAGTATACGCTCACACCATTGCTTGCTCTAGAGGGGAGGATGAGAGGTGGAGAGGGGCACCGCCTTGAAAGTGTTCACTTTTCACAACATTGGCGTCCTTGTTTCCATGCATCCCGGTATTTTATATGAGGGGGACAGGGAGAAACATAAGCTCGTGTTGGATGATGTTTGTTTCGTCTTGGTTCATAAAATAATCATTTGTGATTTCTTGGTAAGTAGCATGGGCTGCCATTTTGTGTTGTCTGGTTCATAAAATAATCATTTGTGATTTCTTGGTAAGTAGCATGGGCTGCCATTTTGTGTTGTCTGGTTCATAAAATAATCATTTGTGACTTCTTGGTAAGTAGCATTGGCTGCCATTTTGTGTTGTCTTTGTCTTGGATGTGCGTGTTGTGATTGTTCAGCGGTAGAACATATCGTTGGTGATGCATCTTCTTTGGGTGTTCTGTAAATTCCACTACAACATTGAATGGCGAATTAAATGACGGTTGTAACACTCAACACGAATAACGAAAGAGAACATTTATGCCCTTGGGTGCATAAAGGCGCCATCTGCAAAGCGAAGGAATTACAAATTCGTGCCATGATGCACTCACGGAACAATATGTATTTATTTTACCCTTTGATACTTTTGTACGTCTTATGACGTACGAAATCAAACAGCGCATTGATACTTTTGTACATCTTATGACGTACGAAATCAAATAGCGCCTTGATACTTTTTATTTTCGATTTTTTAAAGTTTTAACCCCAATTTCTATTTTCTCTCGAATAGTGCTCAGTGACAACCGTTGAGCAAATTGTTACCGCAGCTTAAAATACTAATATAATCCTACTGTCAAGACTTCTTAACTGGTTGAGTGCTAGAAGCCACTATCAGAGCTTTCAAAAAATGAGGATACCAGAGCAAAAGCCAACACTTCCCTTGCTTATATTTCATATTCAGTCAAACACAAATAATATTTTGTTGATGTAATTTTGTTTATTACAAATTATTGGAGAGCGCCAGTGGGCACTCTCCAATAATTTGTAATAAAACAAGTTTTGAATAACTAATTCCGACCACCAAATGTAATCTAGTCCTCAATCAGATAATCGCTAAAGTGAAAAATATCTTATTTGTCCCTTCCGACGTTTGACGTCGCATTTTGAAAAACGTTGAAGAAACTGAATTCCAAGTGACGTTTGAACGTCACGATAATTAAAGTCTCAAAGGGTTAACTCAAGAAAACCCGCTGACACAAGGGGTAGAATTATCCATTAATTCATGTGTTGCTCGTCCCGACTTGTCACTGGCACTCAGATAGTATACGGCTTATGGTGCTATCATTCTTGATGTTTCTTTATCCCATCCTTTCACACTCTTAAATCAGATGGGTCGAAAATCAACTGGATTGAGTAAATGTGAACCCAACTGGGTTCATATGCACTCAACCCAGTTGATTTGGGATAATTTTTAACTCAACTGATTTTAGGGAGCACTTTCTCCATTAAAAAAACTGCATTTTACTTCGATAAAACTACTTTCTGGACTGAATATTTACGGGCATATCTCTATCTTATGGACACATCAGCACGCCTCGATGATATTTCTGTATCGGTTGTAATATTTTCCTAAACCTTTGACTTTGACAGCAGATGACTTTCACCGCATGGACACGTCACGTTGTAAAGATCAGGTTGCTCCAATATATCGAAATTTTTAATGTAGTCAACTCGCATCGTCGGATACAATAAATGCAGTCACAAGAACACAATGGAAAATAAAATGTTGTATATCTTGAGTGTACAATTATAGAAGCCATAAATTAAGACTGATGTTCATTTAATTAACACCACATAAGCCACACACACACAAACACACCCAGACACACACACTCACTCACTCTCTCTCTCTCCCTCTCTCTCTCTCTCTCTCTCTCTCTCTCTCTCGATCTTCTTTCTCCCCCCCTCTCTCTCTCTCTCTCTCTCTCTCTCTCTCTCTCTCTCTCTCTCTCGAATGTATCTTTATGCCTGATGTCTGGGCGCATTGTTTCGGATAATGAGATAGATAGATAGTTTATTGAAACAATATTACACCTGCAGTGAGGCAGATTGCATAAATAACATAATATGAATTATAAAATATACACAGTGATTGAGTGAACATATACTATTCAAAAAAGTAGGGGATATCCAAATTCATGTTGATATTTTCGGAAATTTTATTGGATATGCGTGATTGGATACATCATTATGGTACCAAGTTTAGTGTGGATCATGAATGTCACCGACCCATGAAAACGTCGTGCAGGTTTTTCGCACGAGCGTGGCGTTAATGTCTGTGGGGTACGTTTTGAAATTTTCATTTGTACAGGACGGGCTTTTTCGGAGGTCTCATCGTTCTTTTCTTGGTATAAACTCGTTCATCAATAGTTTCTGGTCGAAACATAACTTTTGAGGTATGCGAAGACTGACAAGTCACGAACGTTTACGTGCCGTTGGCATGTTGGAAGCTGGCAACAGACAGACTGCAGTGGCTCAAATTCTCTACGTTACTCAATCGGTGATTAGCATGTTGTGGTCACGCTACCGTCAGACAGGCAATGTTGATGACAGATGTCGGTCAGGTCGTCCAAGGGCGATAACTGCTAATCAGGATCGTTTCATCCGAACCACAGCATAATGTAATCGCCATTAAAGTGACTCAGTAATTGGACAGCAGCTACACCGAGCAACAGATGTGCGAGTCAGTGGTCAGACTATCCTCAATCACCTACGCAGCTGGAATTTGTACGCTTGACGACCTGGAATAATTCCACATTTGACTGAACGTCCATCGCAGTAAGGAGTAATTGGTGTGGAGCACGACAGCACTATGACAATCGTCGGTGGAGCAACATCATGTTTTCCGATGAATCGAGGATCCCTCTCGACTTTCACGACAGGCGAAACAGGGTGTGGCGGCGGCGGAACGAATGATAGCATGACGTAACCGTTAGGCAGCACGATCGTTTTGGTGATGAATCGGTTATGGTGCGGGGAGGCATAACCATGACAAGCAGAACAGCATTACATGTCACCCAATGGCGTGTCACAGGGCAGTGCTACCATCACAACATGTTAGCAGCTCATGTGGTGCCATTTGCGTGACGTCACGGCCGTCGATTCACTTTCCAAGATGACAATGCAAGAGCACACAGGGTCCATGTCGCTACAGAGTTCCTCCCGAGCAGAACATCACTGCACTGCCTTGGCAGCACTAAGTCCAGACCTTTCACCGATCGAGCACGTCTGGGATATGCTTGGCAGGCGCCTATGACAACGCCAACAGCCCCCTACCAATGTCCAGGAACTCGCCGCTGCATTGCAGGAAGACTGGAATAACATCAGTCAGGCTGAGGTTGGACGTTTGGTGAGGAGTATGCCACGTCGGATCCGCACTAGTCTCGCGAACCGAGGAGGATTTACAAGGTATTAAGGTCTTAGACTGAATGTGGAAGATTATCTGACTGACCGTCCATACAGTACAGTGCGTGGAATGTGTGCTTGTCAGACACCCCACTATCGCTGAAATCATTCACCAGATAACACAGTGCAATGCATCAACTGTCTTTTTGATATATTTCTTCATATATCTCACTTTTACCAAATATCCCCTACTTTTTTTAAGAGTATATATGCAGTTTGTCAGCGGTTTTACTTTATGAAATTTATTCCAAAAGATTTGGATGTCGACCGATATACGATGTGTTGTTATTTATCCTTCAAAAACTTTAGGATACAGAAAGCAATATGTATTTCGGTTCCACGCAACCCAATTACTTTTTGCTAGATTGATGGAAACATGAGGGTCTAATAAGTAAAATTTTGCAGCTCATGGACAATTAGGTTTTCTTCTCAGTATCCATAAACTGCAACTTTGCTTGTTGGACACTCAGTGTTCTATTGGTACACAAAGTAAATTCGAGGCCTAATGTCTACCGCTAGGTTGTTGTCATTTATTAATTAATAAGTTATAAATAATACCATCTATGAATTTGTTTCATGGGAAAGGCTATAAAAACTATTCCCGGTGGAGACAATGCATACTTTAAAGCTTTCGGATTACTGAAGAACTTATATCGGGTAAAAAAAACTCCACAGCCTGGAAAAAATGTGAAAATTATGTTGGAATACGGTTTTTAATCGAACAATAAAATGCGTTAAATTTATCAAAGCGTCGTAGAATCTCCAACGTGTGCTATTTGGTGTTTAGTGGATAGAGTGTCGAAAGCCGATATGTGAGCCTTTCTAAATACCACAGACTGTGACTTTTACACCGACGCCCATATTGGAGGATGTTTCATATTGACCTTCGCAAGAATCGGATTTTGTTGGTGATGCAATGCTCTGTTACTTTTGATTGGATAATGCCAATTGGTACTATCCAATCAACTGAAACATGATTCAATGGATATCGAACAAAAAGAAATCTCTGGTCAAGAAAATGTAGCACTCTGCCAAATAATACATCACTTCGTGAAGTAAGTTTCAGGGCGGCTGGTGTTAACCCTTTGAACCCTAGTGGTATCTTCCATGCCAGTTTAATGGCAGCAATTTGAAGAGTCCATATTCATTATTTGGGGTAGACCAATAAATATTTTCAACGTGCAGCCACGGGGCTGCACGTTGAACATATTGATTGGTCTACCCCGCACATTTACTGAACAGCCAGCCTATTTATTTATTTATTTATTTATTTATTTATTTATTTATTTATTTATTTATTTATTGTTGTTTAAGGTCACATATTTCTGCACAATGGCTAACCATGACCGTGACAGTTTTACGGGTGGAGGAAGCCGGAGTACCCGAGAGAACCACCGAGCAACGGCGAGGAACTGTCGGCTCACCAACATACCAACTCCACACAGGCAGGGTTAGCATTGGTTGAAGACAGGTGCACCATCGACGTGCAGTACGCCTTTGTACACAACGTCACCGTGCCCCCACGTGGGCAATGAGGGTGAAGTGTCTTGCCCAAGGACACAACGCGGTTGCCGCAGGTGGGATTCGAACCGAGGACCTCTCGGCTTGCATCCTGCACCTCTACCAACTGAGCCACCCACCCCCCCCCCCCCCCCAGCCAACCTATTTAATGATGTTATGGTGTATCATGTTCCTGGCCGAAAAGCGGCCGGTCGGGTTCAAAGGGTTAAAGGCTGTTTTCAAAATACTGTTAAACCTATCAAATAATCTCGTTTTTTACACAAGACTCGAAAGGATCCGCTGTTTAATGGTCCCTTGTCTACAGTATATTAAACAACCAGCAATGTCAATGAGGCACCTAAAGCCACCATGAATTTGAATTGATCATTATTTTTTAACGATGTAAACATGGTCGTTCGTATATTCTTACGACCTCACAAAACAATTGCTGTTTTAGATTTATGCGTTTTATATTTCCCGCTGTGGTTATCATTTAGCAATTACTAAAAAAAATAGGTCTAACATATTGCCGCACTCGCCATCACCGGCGGAGCTATTGCGCAGGTGTGTTTTGCGAGTCGATTTTGGCAATTTAAATGTCAAATTTCACGGTGATTCTGACAGAGATGAAGATGAGGTCTTCATTTTTTTTATTGGGGTTTAACGACACATTCGACAGCCAGGGTCACCTCGTGTCGGATGGTCGTCGATTCATTTGCCAAGTGTGTAATCCCATTTCCAAGTTTGAAACAAAGATAACGTCACATGAAGGTCGTTTTCTGATATGCATCTAAACGAAATGCTCTGTTTGCTTTCCTTCCTACAAAACATATTCTCAAATTTCGAAAACGAAATGCAAGGAGACTGAAACGCAGATACTATTTGTTTTTAGGGGTGATTTTGTTGTTGTTGTTGTTTCATTTTTTTTCATTTTTTTTATTTGATTTTGGTTGCACACTATTTTTTTCAGAAAATCTCCATCGTGATCTGATCTACAAAGAGGCCGACTTTACGATCACATTAATGTATCTTCGTTAAACAGTACGGGTCACAGTGCTTGAACCCGACGTAGAAAAAATAAAGCAATTTTAGATAATATATTATACGTTATCAACTCGCCCCTTTGTGGTGAGCAATACATTTTCCTTCCAAAGATGCCCGGCACTAAATAGATGATGGAACATCATTTGCCGACTGAGAAAAACAACTTTGTTGAAAAAGGAAGCACGACGTGCATTTTCTGTATTAATTTAACCCTTTACCCAACGCAGACGATATCAAAATTTATTATTTTAATTATCATTTTTTTAAATTTTTCAAAAAAAAATTTCAACAAAACAATATCATGTGACCCCTCATTGGAACGAGCTCAATGAGCTCGTTCCAATGAGGGGTCACATGATATGGTTTTGTTGACATATTCTGAAAAATTTAATTTTTTCAACTGCTCAATTTGTATATTACGCGGGCGGATGCGGACGATTCGTTAGGTAAAGGGTTAAATCCAATTCCGTTTGAAACTTCAACATAGTGTGACTAATGAGAATGGAGATGTTTTCACATTTTTTCAACACTTTGACAGTCTCCATTTTGTGGCTTTGCAACTGTTTCTTGGAAAGTCTTGGTTGTCAATATAGGCCGTCAAGACTTTCTTTAAAAGAACTGCCAATATACGTAGACTGTAACATGCAAACTTACTAAAAGACTGTATGTTGTTGCACATGTAATGTTGCGGTAAAATGTATTCAAAGTCGGAAATACACCTTTAATGGATGCATGTACCCAGAAAGTGAAGGTACAACTATAAACAATTACCTAACCTAAGTCACATCAGAGAGAGCACTTGAACACTTGCGCCTTTTAGCTTGGTTGATTTGTTTCCGAAATAGTATAAACCCACAGCATCCGACATGCCCATAACTCCAATACGATTAAGCAAGAGGTTCCATAATCATACTAACAAGAAAGAAAGAAGTATCGCCCCCTTGAATGCTTCAAGACGCCATCTGCAATGCTTTTGTTACTTTCGTGGCCAACGACCTAATAAAACGCTTTACATGCAAACAATAGCTCAATCCGACCAGCGCTACTCCAAAATATCGCCATTCAAGTTTTATTTTTTAGCAGCGACAAGCAACACAAAATGTGCCAATGTCGGTCGGTCGGTCAGTCGGTCTGTGGACAACGAGTTCTTAAACTGAATAACTTTCAAAGTATTTAAATAAATGTTATATTTGGTATTCAAGTATAGTGATGTCTAACCCCAAGTATTCCTGTCAGAGTTATTGCCCTTTGTGGACTTGAAAGTTGTTTCATTTTTTCCGCCAAACTCAATAAGTTTTAAGATGCTTGATGAAATGATATCATATTTAGTGTGCGAGTGTATCGTATTGGCGTCTTGTCCCATTTCAAAGTATTTTGCCTGCCTTATTGCCCCTTAGATTGGGAAGTTGCTTCATTTTTCCGTTAAATGCAATAATATTATTCGGAGTATTTTTGTCAGAGTTATTGCTCATTATGGTGCAATATGTTTCATTTTTTACAATCCATTGCCTAAGGTGCGATCTCGCAGTTTTTCACGAGTTGCCTCCAAAAGATAGCTCATGGCAAAAGAGGCCATGGGCTATGTTTCTGGGGTGAAGGAATATACTTATTCTACAATTTGTCTTTCACATGTCAACGTCTAGTCGAGTTACCTAAAAACGTCCAAGTGTTGCCTAAACATTTACGTTTATCAATCACGTAGAGCAGATTTTAGCGCTATTCACAAAAATCGCCAATTAATTTTCATTATTTTTTTCATTTTTTGTCTCAAAAACATAGGTTATGACCCCTCTTTGGAACGAGCTCGTCGAGCTCGTTCCAAAGAGGGGTCATAACCTATGTTTTTGAGACAAAAAATGAAAAAAATTAGTTATTCAAGAATTTTGTTTGAAAGTGTCGTCTGCTTTTCATGTTAGGTAAGGGGTTAACACGCGTTCAACAGGTAGTTGCATTGTACATCAGTCAAGGTGGAATCGCGACAGGTGACATTCGATGGTTTCTCGGCCGAGACTATCTTAAAAGCCATGGTTTTCACCTTACACTTTTTAGGTGAACGAGCTACCTTAACAGTACTGCACCTGTACAAAGGCCTCCAGTGATGACTAAGATATACATTTAAGGACTGTGGGCATATCATTACAATTTTAAAACACCCGAGATCTAAATTATCTCTCAAGCGTGGAGACTGGTAATAAAATTCATGAATACTATACATCTACCAGTACAGAATGAAGAGATGAATTCTGTAGATAAGAAAACCGCATTTTATCACCAGTTGTGACAGATTGCCGTACCATTTACAACGTTGCACTTGATATAAACACGCCATTTTCTAACAATAAAGGTATAATAAATTACATCGCGTGTTTCGCTAATATTCACATGAAGATTAACATCCACTGTGTTGTGAATCGGTAAGAGGCGTAAAACCCTTGAGAGTGTAAGGGTTTGTCAGGCTATAGTTTTGAACAGGCTACTATATTTCACGATACATGGCATGTGCAAGAACCTTCGCATAGAGGTGAAACAGTCGTCACAGGTGGTTGCTAGAGGTATAATAGGTGAATTGGATTAGAACCTATATTTTGAACCTCGTTAATCGACAACTGTGGCAAAAAAAATCGTGGAATTTTGTCATGTCTTGTACCCAGGTTACCCATGGGCGTCGCGAAGGTGACCGATTGGAAAGGGGGTGTAATCCTGATTTCTCCCGACAGCGATGTCTCAAGTCACGTCTGTCAAACAATCCAACTACATCATCAAGGCATGCCTTCGTTGAAGGCATGCCTTGGTGATGTAGTTGGAATATTAGTTAGTCGGGATTATAGTTACTTCTCCCCCACCCCACCCCTCCAAAAAAAAAATTATTAGTGAACGGTCTGTATCAAGAGCGAGGTTCGACTCAATATGAAAATCGCCCTCCAAAAAAATCTGCACTTGGGGATGCGACGTGCTTCCCGTAAGTGATGCATGTTGGTCTGTTATTGCTCGTACGCGTTCTGCCCGTACTGGACGGGTGGCTGCTCAGCTGGCCTTGCTTCCTACTTATTTTGTTTCTTCCATTTCGTCTTTGGCGTTGAAGCTGGAGGTGGAGATTCCTTGGTTTTTGGCGGTGGAGGCTGTGGTACCGTCGTGTTTTTAGCTGATGTTGTTTCCAAAACGACGTTGGATTGTAGTGCGGCCGTTGCCTTTCTGAGTTCTGCAGCTGGTTTTCCTTGTCATTCATGTACTCATTTCGGAGAGTGGCATCTCTGTGGGCTTCTTAGATGAGCTCCATCGTTTGTTTTACCTCTTCAGCGGAAGAGCTGTGTGTTGACTCTTCAGTTCCCACGATCTGTTGTTCCAGTTCGTGGGCGAACTTCCTTATTTCTTCATCATCTTCCTCTTTAGCGTGGGGGTCCAGGTTGGAGAGGGAACTGGAAAGAGAGCGACATCTGATGTATGGGTGGTGTCTGTTGGTGTTTTTTTCCGGCGGGCTAGAGGCGTGGATTTCCATTTCCTGTTCCTTCTCTTTGCGGGATTCTTCTGTCTTCTTTTTCTTCCAGGCCACTGAGCTCTTGGCATCCCGGCGCATTGAGGACGGGCTTTTCTTCTTCTCCTAGCGCTTGGTCCGCTCAGCGTTCTCTGGATGTGGACCAGAGCCCGACTGGGCAAAGGTACTACAACGCCCCAGAGAAGCCGATGGTCTGGCTGCTGGCTTATTTGGTCTCATTTGTTGATGAATCTGTATGGTTTCACGCGCCGAAGGCGAGCAGGGACTCCTGCCGGCTAGAGGCGTGGACTTCCATCTCCTCTTCCTTCTCTTTGCGGGATTTTTCTGCCTTCTCTTTTCCAATCCTCTGCGCGCATGGCATCCCGGCGCTTTGAGGATGGGCTTTTCTTCTTTTCCTTGCGCTTGGTTTTCTCAGCGTTCTCCGGGTGTGGACCAGAGAGGCCGATGGTCTGGCTGCTGGCTTCTATGGTTTCTGCCGAGGGTCCTTTGCTGGCGCCGTTCCAGGTGGTATCTGAAAGTCCAATATCACCTGACAGGTATTACCAGAGACGTGGATGGACCGGTCTCTGGTATTGGTTACATTTAGGCAGTTTAGCATGCCCAGTAACTTATGTGGTAGAATCATTCTGGCTGTAATTAGTGGTGCTAACGGAGAGTCCAATGAGCGTAGGTGAATGAATAAAAAAATCATGTAGTAGTCGTGACGCTATTTAATTAACACATTCAGTTTTTTTATTTATTTATTTATTTATTTATTTATTTATTTATTTATTTATTTATTACTCTTTTTTTCACTCATCCGGCCTAATCTTTTGAGCTGAGGTTACATAAGCCTGCGTTTATATAGCAGTATTCTCTTGGTACGCACGCAAATAAATACACACCGACAACAGTGAAACTCCTAAAACTGTCAGTGTCATAAATCGAGAACCAGACGGTAGTACAGGCAGTGTAATATTTGACATCCCGTGCATAACAAAGTATTACATATTAAACCAACGTCCAGGTGATACAATGCAATGAAACATAAAACATTGCAAGAATAACATGATCGATTACGCCTATTCATAATGGCACACGAGATGTTACGTGGTTTCGAAATTGGGACAGTTTTGATCCAATGACCCCGGGGTATTTCACACGTTAACTGAAATGACGGGTTGTCCAAAATGTCAATCGATATACTGGAGATAAAATCGAATGACCCTAGTTTTAATTGATTTCTAGCCATGATCAATTCACGGAAATTTGGGTTTTGTATACTGTTTTTTGTGGTCTTTGTTGTTGTTGGAGGTTGTTTTTGTTTTTGTTTTTTTTTGGGGGGGGGGGAGGGGCGGGGGGCGGACTGATACCGTTGAAATGCTTTTGTGTAACGAACTGTTGGAAAGGGCTCTTCGAGAACTTTTCAATATTTTTGTTTTTCGAAAGATTTTTCACTTGGGGATGCGACTTGCATCCCCAAGTGGTGCATAAGTGGTGAATAAGTGGATGTGATTTGACGGTTTTCTTTGCTTGTCGACTCGCTCGCTTATTTCCTCTGCTTCTTCCGTGAGTTTTGTTGGTGGGGGTGCGGTTCCGTGAGGGTGTTTGGTTGCTGATCCTGATTTCGTGCCATAAGTTTGGAATGTAGTTCGTCTGCTTTATTTTTTATCTCTGCCAGTTGGGAATCTAGGGAGTTCATGGTCTCGCTAAGCTTCGTTTTGACAATTAAAAGCGTGTTTTCCCGGAGCTGTGTGGTTAGCTCGGTTTCAACTGGAGAGATGACGGTTGATTCTTCTACTCCCACGATCTGTTGTTCCAGTTCGTGGGCGAGCTTACTTAATTCTTCATCATGTTCCGCCTTAGCGTGGGGGACCAAGCTGGAGATTGAACTGGATATGGAGGCATTTGAAGACTGGGTGGTGTCTGGTGCTGGTTTTTCCCTCTGGATGGGGGGAGTGCATTTCCATTTCCTCTTCTTTTAGGTTTTCTTCAGACTTTCTCCTTCGGCTTCTAGGCGCTTGGTATCCAGTTGCTTAGTGGTGGGCTTTTCTTCCTCCCCTTACACTGGGCTAAGTTGCTACCACTACCCACAGAGGCCGATGGTTTGGCTGCTGGCTTTCGGTTCTTTTCTAGCTACGTTCCAGGTGGTATCTGAAAATCCAATATCACCTGGTAGGTATTACCAGAGACATGGATGGACTACTCTCTAGTGTTGCTTACATTTAGGCATTTTAGCATGCCCAATAACTTGTGTGGTAAAATCATTCTGGCTGCTGTAATTAGTGGTGCTCGCGGAGAGTCCAGTGGCGCGTTCGAGCTGACCAACAGTTCGACTCCCAATATTTTTACACAACAGCCCAATTATAATCAGCCTAAAGCCCGGGGTGACAGAAATTATCAGATACATTCTTGTCAGATGAGTTCGGGGCTCTCTCAAGCTAATAAAAATAAACGTCTTGATGTGGCATTCTTGAAACATACCCATGTACAGCAGAAATGTCTTCATCTTATTGTGAGTACACTTTGACAGAAAATTAACCCTTTGAAACGAAAGGCCACTTTAACAGGTCCAGGAACGTGATACGACCTAAATTTATAAAGTAGATAGTTGCTCAGAGAATTTGTATGGAATACAATTCAAGATTTTCAACGTGCAGTCCCAAGGCTGCACGTTTAAAATATTGATTTGTCTTCCCCAAGAAAGGAAAATTAGACTCTACTACTTTATGGTTCCGAACTGGAATTGAATATACCATCGATGTGCAAAGTGTTAAAACAACACCGTCAGAAATTCGCATCCGAGAGTGTCAAAAAAACACTTAACAAAATAACAGATTTTTTTTATATGCGTGACTTTATAATACATACATACATATTATCGCTACAGTGAAGTGATCTGGTCGTAGTATCACGTCTCGTTGCGGAGGTCTGATCTCCGGATCAAACGAGCTGCCGCAGGCAGCGAGTTTGATCCGGCGATCTGACCTCCTCAACGAGACGTGATGCGACGACCCAGATCACCTCATTGCAGCGATAAAAAGGTTTATTATGTGACTTAACGTTCAACATTGCATGCCAGCGCTAGTATTAACAATTCCCTCAGTCTTTTTTAGTAAATCGGGTTGAAGTAAAAAAGAACTATTTTGTTTACACTTATCTTTGTAACAGGTAACACTTCCGGGGAATCCCCGATGCGCATGAATACGATAAAACAAATATCATGAATACGATAAAAAATACCCGGACCGCCGTTCGAGAGCATCCATTCCAGCTCCGAATAAAGTACTCTCTGCGACAGGAACAGCTAATTGTGCGAATTTGAACGCACCGTAAATAGTCCGTCATACTATAGTGATACAGAATCGGATTCCACACTGTGGATTTTCCGGGAACAGGAAAAGATCGTCAAACAGTAGTGATATTTAGCGGTTAAATTACATAGTCATATAATAAATAGAGGATATGGAATAAGTGTTTTTCTCATATAATATTTATGAAACGAGTCTAAGAATTTTCCGTTTTGGCAAGCCTCTGGCGAGCCCAAACGGAAAATTCGGACGAGTTTCATAAATATTATATGAGAAAAACACTCATTTCATATTCTATTTATCATATGACACACACACGCATAAATTAGCCACTTGGTATGACTTTTTAACCCATCACCTAACTTGAGTTGCAGACGGCACTTGGAAAAAACATCCTCGTATAACTAAAAATTTTCATTTTTTGCTTCCAAAACACAGATTATGACACCTCATTGGAACGAGCTCTTCGATCTCGTTCCAATGAGGGATCATAACCTATGTTTTGGAAGCAAAAAGTGAAAATATAAAAAAAAATGAATGGCGTTTTTCCTGTAGGTAAAAGATTAATACAATATGACCCACCCTAAATAGGACAGATAACGTAAATTCTCCCTACTGAAATTATGCTAATGTGACCCAGTTGTATTTTGTTTAGCCAATTAAATTGTTCAGTTTTGAAATTGACCAATGAAAGCTCCCAACTCTAATTATGCAAATTATGAAAATGTGGCCCAGTTTTATTTTGTTCAGCCAATCAAAGTGTCTAGTTTTGAAAATGACCAATGAAATTGACGGAAGGCTTTATTTATCACTGATTAATATGAAAACAAAATATCAAATGTTTTAAAGTGAACAAAACGGACGAATCATATGATAAAATAAAATAAGTTATAATATCAGTTATAGCCAAATTTCAGCATCAATAGATAAAGGGTATTTTCATAAGTGAATCATATTTTCTATTTTTAACCCGTTGAATCCGAGTAGCTTTTTTTCCGACCCAGGAACACGATGTCATAATTTCATTAAGTGGGATGGCAGCTGAGTGACAGAGTGGTGTAGACTAATTAACATTTCCAACTTGCAGGCACAAGGCTGTTCATTGAAAATATTAATTGGTCTATCCCAAATAATGAATAAGGACTCTTCAAATTACTGCCATTGAACTGGCATGGGAGATACCACGAGGGTTCAAAGGGTTAACTTAAGTGTGTCTTACGTTAATACATAGGAGATCCCCACGAATTTTCAGTTTATAATTAATAA
>CM062292.1:238915420-239126876 GCA_031216915.1 Pictodentalium vernedei
AAGCGAAATTTGAACAGCTGTATTGTAGTAGTATATTTATTTATTTATTGGGGTTTAACGACACTTTCGACAGCCAGGGTCACCTTGTGCCGGACCGTTTTACGGATGGAGGAAGCCGGAGTACCCGGTGAGAACCACCGAGCAGCGGAGACTAATGTCAGGGTAATCAACGTGGCAACTCCACACATTGGTTGAAGGCTTTGGTTGAAGGCAAGTACGTAATCGTCGTGCAGTAAGCATTAGTACCCATCGCCATCGTCCCCCACGTGGGCAATCAATCGGAGTGAAGTGCCTTGCCCAAGGACACAACGTGTTTGTCCCTGGCGGGGATCGAATCATGGACCTTTCAGTTTGAAGTCCAGTGTCATAACTAATGAGCCACCGCGATCCCATTTTCGTAGTATAAGTCATGATTTTATTACACTATTATGGACCTGGGTTCAGGCGAACGAAAGTGGCGTTACACCCACAGTGAATTATGTCTCGAGTCGCAATAATGACTATTCCGCGATGTATTAAGGACATACATATCATCATAACCGTGTGTTGATCCGTGTCGTTGTATCACGTCGAGTGGAGGTGGCCAGATTGTCGGATCACACGAGCTGCCGCAGGCAGCTCGTGTGATCCGACAATCTGGACACCTCTACGAGACGTGATACTACGACACCGATCAACACACGGTTATGATGATAGGTTTATTATATGACTGACACACTAACAGTAACTTAATTTGCTTACCTCGATTTACTTATTCCCTTGAATCAAACTGTGTCACTGCTTCCCTAGTTATGAAGTCTATTTTTAACGGAAAAATAGTCCGACGTTATTCATACGGAAATTCTCGGCAATTTCCGTAGGAGTGTGATATGGATTTTTGATCCAGGAAAATCTCACCTGGTGTGATCCGACTGTCTGGATAAAATCGTCAAACAGTAGTGGTCTTTAGGGCAAAAATATCATAGTCATATAATAAAAAAAAGCTTCTCATATACTGAATATCACAAAGTGGATGATAAAAGCTCCATTGTGGGAGGAGAGCTCTTGTCCACCACGCCTTGTGGGTCTTTTTCTTGGGGATATGTTATACGAAGAGCTTTTTCGCGTAAGTTTTTGTTCGAATGTCGTTGGCAGAGTTCATTGGACCAGTACTCTTTTATCTTACACACATATAAGTGTGAACGTTGGTGATGCATTCCAAAGTTAGTTTACATATGGTATAAGATAACTAATATTGGGGAGTGTAATATAAATTCTCGTGTCTCTATTCAACTGACACGGAGGAGCCGGGGTATGGTGGGCCTTTTTCCCCGGTAATCTTTTAGAAGGGGTCAATGTTATTTTATTAAAAAAAACAATCAAATTGGTGTTGGAGTTTCATAACAAAGTTTGTTCACATTAGTAAAAAGGGGAAGCATGACAAAATGTCCGGTTATAACCCCTGGACATTTATAACGGCTCCGGTCACCTGCAGCTTCTCACGACGTAGTGTCCATTTCGCTTTACCTCGCCAAACATTCTGAGCGAAATCGTTCACATGAATTACCGTTTGACTGGAATGTTTCAATCGGCCCATACACTATCAATATTATTGACAATAATATTGAGTAAATAATATTGACAATATATTTTTTGCCACAAACTACTCAATAGTTTCTTCAATATTTTCGGTCATTTCTTCGTCAGCCACCGCGCTGTAAACATGGATCCAGTTGTGGGTTTAGGTGTGGTACTGGCCCTGAGTAACGAAAAACAAAATAAAAAGAAATGGTGGACTAAACGATGTTTTTTAGAAAGACACACATTTGGTCATGGTGCCCTTATGGAGGAACTCCGGATTAATCAACCTGATGATTTCAGAAACTTTTCCAGAGACATGGCAGCTCTTTGTATACTTCAATGCACTCTAGTATGAACTTTCGTTCATCCTCTTTAGTGTTCTTTGCCATGTTTACGCTACGGTGACTTCAGATTTAATGAAATATTGCGTAATATTATTGACGGAACCCACACACTATCAATATTATTGACGGTCGTAAAATATTGAAGAAAATATTTCAGAGATCTCAGATATTCGTCAATAATATTGATCAATCTTCAATATTTCCCACACACTGGCAATAATATTGTCAATACCGTTTATTGACAATATTATTGTCAATAATATTGATAGTGTATGGGCCGCTTAAAAGAACCGTGTACTACCTGTACTACCGTTGCTA
Organism: Pictodentalium vernedei; assembly: GCA_031216915.1. NCBI lineage: Eukaryota > Metazoa > Mollusca > Scaphopoda > Dentaliida > Dentaliidae > Pictodentalium > Pictodentalium vernedei. The sequence continues at coordinate 238,917,643 of CM062292.1, forward strand.
TGTAAGTAACAACAGTAGTGCACAGTTATTTAACCCTTTACCCGATGTAATGACCAAAATCGGCCAGCGCTATTCTCAAAAATCAACAATTAACTAAAATTATTTTTTCATTTTTTGTCTCAAAAACATAAGTTATGACCCCTCGTGGGAACGAGCTCGTCGAGCTCGTTCCAACAAGGGGTCATAACCTATGTTTTTGAGACAAAAAATGAAAAAAATAGTTATTCAAGAATTTTGTTTGCAAGTGTCGTCTGCTTTTCATTTTGGGTAAAGGGTTAAAACATTCTACACGCGAATGAATTCCAACGGACGACTTGAACACACACATAGAGATGTGAATCCCAGTATCTGTCCCTCCACATTCCCAAATCAGTCCGTATGCCTTGCATAATACATCAAAGAAACCACCTTCCCATAAACTGTATCTCTGTGTGAAAGGGGAGTTAATTTCACATATAGGTCAAATGCCGAATTAGACTGACCACTTGTGTAATAGAAACTAAATTTCTAATAATTCCTATTGTTTCTCAGCGACGACTGCGTCAATAACAAGAAGAATGGCGCCGTGCTTGAAACTGCGTTTGAAGAGTTCAAGTGGTCAGATAAAACCTCAATCTGATTTTGTCGTCGTAATCACTCCGGGCTAAAACACAATATACTGAAGATTAGAATAGATCGTGATTATGTTTTGAGTGCCCCTTATCTCGGTGACTGCCGGAAATTACTAATTTGATAAATACAACTCGCACACTTCATCGACCGTGACCCTTAAACTGTTAGGTCTTAAAATAGTTGGGCACTTTAACCAAGTCATGTTTTCGGAAATATAGAAGTACGGGAACGGGGCTTATCTTTGAGGTAATGGTCGACGATATGCATTGTTTGAGAGAGAGAGCCCAAGAGGAGATATTCCCGTCTGAATGAAGGCATGGTGCGGGAAGATTTTTAAACTTTATTACTAAAAACCCATTCTCGCAGATTTTTAGCAGTGAATATCATTAGTTTGGTCGCCTTATAATTAAGGTACTTCACCCTCCATCTGTTTTGTTGAGAACGATGTAGAAATGTGCAGGGGGAGACGTGATTGAGTTACAAACCAAAACGAACGCACCCGCGACTTATAAAGAATGGCACTTTCATGACGTATTCTATATATTTGTATCTATCCGACTGTATATATATATATATATCATTTTATAATTTGAAAAGCGAATAGCTCCCAGATAACTAAAGTTGGTTTAATGCAGCTAGCAATACGGAGGAGTCATCGCTGTGTTCAACACAGCGAGCACTTCTTTGTCTTGCTAGCTCCACAATGTGTTCGATATTCGTTAAGATCAAGCCATCCTAGGTCTTGAAATTGTGGGGGGACGGTGTTCCCCTCTGAAAAAGTAGAGGGGCGCCGTTCCTCCACGTTCCTCGGGGATATCGCCACTTACTTCAACATACAGTGTGGCGGACTAATTTTGATACTAAGAATTTATTTATATAAAAAACTGAAATGAACTGTTGGTCATTTTAAAGGAGTATGGATGAATGTGTTAAGTTTTGAATAAAGCGCGTACATGAAACTGGATAAACAGACCGTTAAAATGTTTGTCTGCCTGGAGCTGGAAACGGACAATCTGCTGTAAAAACAAAGCAAAATGACCACATCAAATGAGGATCTTTAAGTGGTGTCTACAGCATTGTTGCGTCTTATGTTTTTATCGGGGGATTATATTGTAGCTCGATGAGCCTTTAATTAAAATGCAATAAAAAGGGGAAGCTCGTTCTGTTTTATAATTATTTGGAAAACACTACAGTTACCAGAGACCTGGTGAGCTAAAAGACTGGAGTGGAACCTGGTGGGTGGAGTGGGATGTAGACGTGATTATGTTTCAAAGTCATTTCAAATGACGAAAATATTTGCTAATGTTTCATAGAAGAATAATGGTGTGTATTGGAGTGAATACGAATATTTATTTTTTGGGTAGTGTGCCTAAGAAAATGAATCAAGTAGGGTTAAAAATCAACCCAAATCAACTGGATTCGGTGAATATGAACCCAGTTGGGTTCACTCAACCCAGCTGATTCCGATTCATGTCTAACCCAACAGATTTTAGAGTGTGTGTGTTGAAGTGTACGTGTGTCATTGTGTGTGACTCATTGAGCGTGAGAGGGGAAGGAATGGGGTGTATTTACTCACTACATTGGTCCATTGGAGTGAGTTATATAAATTCACAAACGCGGCAAAGACAGAGGCTTCTCTACTCTGTCTCTTGATGAAATGTTACTGGGAAGGGGGCGTGGTTAATGTCCAATCAAAAAAGCTGCAGGCAAATAAAAAAAAATGTTCTCCCTATTTTTTGTGTCGTCAGTATATTAAGACCTTCTTTGTGGGAACTTCTTCAAAAAATCATTTTTATATTTATATGTCCGGTATTGTTTGTACCACAGTCGCAAAGAAGTTTAATTTATTATTTAAACTGTCCAGATTGATATTTATGTATGGAAAGGTGAATATCTTGGTAAGGACTGTTGTATGGATGTATTGTTGCGGCTGTATCAAATTACCGTCTTCCAGTTTTGGTTTCCACTGGTAGTCGATGCATTTTGGGAAGGGTTCAGGCCACAGATTTTGTTTTTGCAGTATTAGAGAACCGACCCAATCACGACTCTACTCTACGTGTCTCAGCAAAGATCATCATCTCTCCAAGAGTAAGGCTGCAAAGGGCTGCACCGTACCAGTTTAACCAGCGAAAGTACGCCCCTGACATGCATTTGGTCTGAAAGAACACTAAAACGTGAATCATTTTTAATTATTTATTGGCGTTTAAGGTCACTTTCAGCATGTATGGTCCACTTCAGAGGACCCCAACCCCCAGGCGTTGTACAAACCCGACAGGCATATGAATATCTGGTAGGCTAAATGCGGCAAATATAGTCAAAAACTTTCGCTCAGTGATATCATTCTCTGCCCATGCAGAAGCTTAAGTACCGACAAATAAAGGATTTAATACCCACTTCACGTTCGTAACAGCCTCTAATCTAACAAAACTTGAATCATGACAAACCACAGGAAGTTTGTCGTTTACAAAATAGAAAAATTACCATATAATTATAGCAGAGTAAATATCAAACACATTTAACTAAAATACCATTGCACTGTCTGCACTATATCTGTGGACGGACCCTAGAACCCATTGTGTGTTTCTTCCGTTTAATTATTGTAAATACATATATCTCTCCATAAATTAAACGATTTCGTATACACGCCAATTACTAATTGGAAAAGTGACTTAATTGAATAATTGACTTAATAACAAGGGCGACAAGTGCCCACATAGAGGTATCTATTTATAAATCGCCATCGTTCACGCAGCCGCGCACTTCGTGTATGTGTTTTTGTTTATTGTAACATCCTCATTGTAATGAAAGATACCTCTGCACTGTGAACACGGCGAGGATATCAAACTTAACTTCACATCCATAAATTATTAAAGGTGACGGTTCGATCCCGGCCAGCGGTAACTGGGCTGTGTCCTTGGACAAGACACTTAATCCCGATTGCTTACGTGGGATCACGGTGACGCTGTGTACTGAGGCGTACCATACAGTACGTGGGGAGTGTATTATCACTAAATCATCCGCAGAGTGGAGATTCCACCGAAGCAATAATTGCAAATTTGCTGCAAAGCATAACAAGCACAGGCAAAGTTTCAACCAATGGACCTCCGGGTTAAACCATTGCCTGAAACTTTGCTTGAAAGTTATAGTTTCGGTGGTAACTCCACTTCGCTGGTGACTTAGTTACAATCCACTCTCCACGTACTGTACGTCCATTGTGTACTTGCCTTCAACCCTGCTACCTTCGGTTGAGCAGAGTTATTAACTTGGAGAGCCTGACAGTGACGTTAAACCCCAATAAACAAACAAAAAAATCACCTATAAATTAATGTTTAATAACATTCCACTTACAACAAGGTGGAGGGCTACATCTTAAGTTCGAGTGTGTGCGGGTGAGAGTGGAGGAGATTGCTTAAGTGTGAACATTAACTCTTTGAACCCGAGCAGCCGTTTTTCCGGCCAGGGACAGGATACGTCATCATTTCATTAAATAGGATAGATGCTAAGTGCACGTATGTGGTTGACCAATCAATATTTTCAACAGCCCCAAGGCGACACGTTGAAAATATTAATTGACTACCCCTAAATAATGAACATGGACTCTTCCAGTTGCTGTCATTGAACTAATATGGAAAATACCACCAGGGTTCAAAGGGTTAAGAGGGCACCGGCTAGTTGGTAGGCAGACTAGATTTTTGATTAACGGATTGTTAGTTCAGGCCTGACCCGTGCCACTTGTATTTTGTATTTGAGCAAAAACACTTAACCATTGCTGACTGAAATGGAAACATGCTTGCACAGGGCGCCTCCAATCAATGAGACCTGGTGTTAATACTGTGGAAAATTTAGAATTTAGAAACCCCCCACCCCACCCCTTGCAAATATGTGTGATTGAAAGGAATCATTAACATTTCAAAAGACGTGGCAGTTTACCAGCAGGTACAGTATGAGCGCACAAAAAGTGGTATTTGTCTCGATCAGATCACGAATCGGTCGCGACAGACTTTCACCAGTGAATCGCGATTTTTATATACATAAAATTGATTGATTGATTGATTGATTTTATTCTGCAGCATATAAATATACAAGATAACAATAAGACAGGTTACAGATGAACACGCTGCAAGGAAATAACATAGCCTAAAAGGCTGTCTTCCTGCCATTCCCTTTTGACGAAAAGAATATTCATAAAATATTACGAAATCTAGACTGAATCAAGAAAAGAGAACGAACGAACAAGGCTTTAAGATTCCGCGCTATCGCATTTTATTAAGTGGGATTATATATATATATATTTTTCTTGGGGGGGGGGGGGTGGGGGGGGTGGTGAGCCACTGTACTCTTCTTGTGTGATCACTCACAAAGCGTGAAGTACTCTGATGACACACGCAGAGAATTTTACCACAATTATCTATCCCAGCTTGTAATCACAGAATTGTAAATTGCCACGACCCTTAAAATGCTAATGATTCATTTCGACTCTTTACAGTCATAGATAGAAAATACAGTTCTAGAAAATACAGTTATAAAGTTTTGTAGTGTTGCCCCCTGCTTCAGCTTCACCGCAAAAGTCTGAAAGCTGCTTATCGCTGTTCGGTTTTTTAGCTACGGGTACTGCAGATTTCTTCACCCACCAAGCACTGGTTAATCTTAAAACCCGACCCCTGCGTGTCTACATCTGGTAGGAAATCTTACTTGTCCGAAGAAAATGGTGATTGTTGGAGGGCAATAGTTTCCAGTCCTTGTTAGTGCATGGCATAAGGTAGTGAGTTCGGATCTGACCAGCGCCATGCACCTGCCTTATGCCTTAAGGTAAAACACTTAATCATATACTTGCATGTTAGTAGGAGCGGGGTATACCTCCAAGAAATGAGACCAGAAATAATGACCAACTTAGAGCCTTGAAAAGTTTGAGATTTGGATGGAACAGCGATGTCTTTCACACGACAGGTCCCACACCTCATAAACCGATTGCCACAGATTGGGTTCTAAACGGGTCTGGCACTATAAAACTTCCCGCAACAGACCTACATCCCGTAGAAATCCCTCCCCACCCAGCATAGCGTTACAGACTACATTGCGAGTGAGGTATCTTAGTACACTATACAATTTTAAAATTAAAAATAGGTTCGAGAGATATTATCTCATTCCCCCAGATTGATATGCATCGGCCTGGGGGACGAGAGGTGAATATTACTTGAAACAGTTAGCAGTATTGAAAATCTATTTTGATCTGATGGCCTTGGGGGTTTTTTCCGTCTCATCTTCACATTAACATATATTGTTTGAAAACGAAGGATGAAATTCATTGGAAACTGTTATCAGCTATGAATGTGAATAAGAATCTGAGGCCACAGCAATAAAATGAAACACAACTAATGTTTTTCATATTTTACTTTATGATGTCTTCCATATTAACTTTTTCCAAGCCTGTAAATAAGCAGACTGCCATCTGCAAAACGAGGTCCCCAGAGGGTGAATGTAGTGATGCTACTCTGCGCAACAGGGTAGCATCACTACATTAACCCTCTGTGAACCTCAATCTGAATCAAGTTCTCAAGCTTTAACAGAAAGAGGAACACAGCGATTAGAACTGGCCCACTGTATGGGATAGCATCATCAACTTCGCCCTCTGGGGACCTCATTCTGCAACTGGCTGATTGCTTATTTCCAAGCTTGACTCTTTGCTTAACACATCTAGAGGGTTCGGAATGAATCATTGTTCAACGTATTAGACTTCAGATCGAAAAAAATCGACGGTTCGACCCGAACCGCATCATCTGCGCTATGTCTCAAGGCAAGACACTTAATCCCGATTTCCCAAAATAGAGAACAGTGGCATCGTGTACTAAAGCGCAAAGCACGTCGAAGGTACGCTTGTTATAATCAATACTAGCCCTGCGTGTTCTGGTTAGTACGTTGGAGATTTCGACAATTCCTCGCAGTTGCTCGGTGCTTCTCTCCAGGCACTCCGTATTCCTCTAGACATTCAACTGCCTGACTCCATACGACCCCTGCTGCTGAAAGTATTGTTGAAGCCCAATAAAACAAATAAACAAAAATGACTAGAAGACTACCCTTGCGAACAAACTTCTTGGTTAACTCGTTAGAAAGAGCTCGGCGAGAACGTTCGAATGAGGGGGTAATAAGCTTTGCTTTGGAGTTACAAACGGGAAAGAATAATAAAGTTTGCTTGTGTTTTGTGTGTAGTACTGACGGATATTCTCTTCAAGTAAGAAAAGGTGTAAGCTTTAACTGGTTGAGGGCTAGATTATTTTTTGGTGATCTGAATTTGTTACTCGATATTGTTTTTATTACAAATTATTGGAGAGTGCCCAAAGGCACTCCCCAATAATTTGTAAAAAAAAATAAATTTATATAAAGAAATATTATTTACGTTTGACTGAAAATGAAACATGACCAAGGAAAATGTTAGCTTTTGCTTCATTACCCTCATTTTTGAAAGCGCTGACAGTGCCTTTTAGCAATCAACCAGTTAATAAACTTATTTTTCGACTGTAACGGTGAAGAAAAATTCCAAAGCTTTAAAAGTCGAAAGGTTGTGTTTAAAATACATTTTTTTATGTCCTGTCCTCGACAGTAACAAGAAGTAATGAATATGTGTTATTTACATGATAATTACAATGGCGTGTCTAATAAATGGGTGCGTGTTTTAAACCGGCAATTAAAAACGACTAACAAACCATCCTATATGTGTTATCAAGGCATCATATTATGGTTACCTCGATATCTATAATGATATTCAAATATCAAATAAATAATAAAAAGGCCAATCCCTCGACGTTACGTGGAAAATAATAACTTGCAAAACGAGCCGGAATTTCAACTGCTCTAGAGGCATGAAATCGTATAACTTGTCGAGGAATAACCCGTGAAGACCCGGTTACCTTTTTAGAGGACACCAACAGAGGTGGAGTCAGGTATTTGGACCAGATCTCAGAGAATTCGACCCGCTGTATGTAATGTGTTCTGACACAAAAAAAACAAACAGAATACAGCCTCAGTTTATCATTGCTCGTTACGCATGCACTAATATTTTGAATTTGTGCATTTGCACTCTAAATTCTATTGACGTTCTTTTTCTACGCTGTTATAATTTTCTACATTATATTGGAATGATCATTGTGAGCTGTTTCCAACGATGAACAATAAGCTGCTCTTGTAAGGGCAGTATATAAAATCCCAAGTACCGTTTTGATGATAGGTTTACATGAACTAGACCAAATAGTTCAGTTTAAGCTTATCGGTTTAACTGCAGGTGGAAAGCAATATGTAATGACTACACCGTTAGCCCCTGCAGAGTTTCCATTGTGTGAGGTAGCGTAGGTCGCGATGACTTTGTAGCAGAGGCATAGTCAATGGGGTAGGGGTGTTCCTCCCAGCCAATAATTTTATTCAGTCGAGACTTTTCGAGAGTGCGGTGGCTCAGTGCTTACGGAATTGAACTTCAAACCGAAAGATCCAGGGTTCGAACCTCGTCAGGGGCAACTGCGTTGTGTCCTTGGGCAAGACACTTAATCTCAATTGCTCACATGGGGACACGGTGGAGCCATGTACTGAGACGTTCAGCACATCGATGGTGCACCTGTCTTTAACCAATGCTAACCCTGCTTGTGTGGAGTTAGTACGTTGGGAAGTTTGACAGTTGCTCGCCATTGCTCGGTGGTTCTCTCCGGGTACTCTGGCTTCCTTCACCCGTAAATTGTCCGACACGAGGTGACCCTGGTTGTCTAAAGTGCCGTTAAACCCCAATAAATAAATAGTCGTGACTTTTCGTTGGAGTCGTAGATATCGATTCGCTCTTGCCAGGATTCGTGTACTTTCTAAGGAAACCGGATTTGATATCATCTGATTTATGTCACACACACACAATGGGCCTTACACATAGTCGTATGTGATACCCGATTCGGGTAGTTTGAGGCCGGGCATGGCCAATTTGGGGTAGGGTGCGAGTTAATTAAAAATGAAGTTGCGACACGAGGCATAATCCCAGCTGACTAAATGTCCCAACAGCATTATCAAGGCATGCCTTCGGCGAAGGCATGCCTTGATGATGCAGTTGGAATATTTTATCAGTCAGGCCTTGAGTCCCCAGGGTCGAGACAATTTAGGTTCACCCCCCCCCCCCCCCCACTCCGCCTCCAATCGGTTAACTTCGCGACTCACCTCCTTCGTGGGCAATCCCTCCTCGAGCGAGGTGGATGGGTTTGTGTGGGAATGGGTGGAAGCAATAAATTTCCTTCTGAAATAACGACGCAAAGTATTGTCACGGGCCACGAGGAAATTTTGTTGACACGATTTCTCCATAAAACAGGTTATTCCCCGTCTTAAATTTGAGACTGTCTTGAAAAGTGAATGGCCAAATAACAGTCGTATTGACTGTAACTGACAATATTACTGGCAATTGAGTATATTTAACATGAATGCACTATCGAGTGCGTGAAAAAAAATGACCGACAAAACTTAGATACAATCCGTTCTCACAGTAGGTATATTAATACAACACAGATTCTCTCTTGTGAAAGCATGGTCTCCGTAAAATAGAGTGGTGCGTTAAAATTGCTTTATTCTGAACATGCATTCGAGTCTTTTCCTCCTTATCTATTTATTTATTTATTTATTTATTTATTTATTGGGGTTTAACGACACTTTCGACAGCCAGGGTCAACTCGTGTCGGACAGTTTTACTAGTGGAGGAAGCCGGAGTGCCCGGAGAGAACCACCGAGCAACGGCGAGCAACTGTCAGGCTCCCCAACATACTAACTCCACGCAAGCAGGGTTGGCATTTGTTGAAGACAAGTGCACCATCGACGTGCAGTACGTCTTAGTACTCATCGCCACCGTGCCCCCGCGTGGGTAATGGGAGTGAAGTGTCTTGTTCAAGGACACAACGCGGTTGCCGCAGGTAGGATTCGAACCGACGACCTCTTGGCTTGCAGCCAGTATCTCTACCCAATGAGCCACCACACCCCCTTTTCCTCGTTGATCATATAAAGAGATATCCATGTAAGATACCAAATACGTCCAGCTGGCTTTTGTGCTAGAAGTATCTCTTTACTGCTCCCCTTGTGCTGTCCCGCGAAGCTTCGAGATTCGATTCGATTTCGAATCTTAAGTTGGTATTCGGTTCGATTCGAAATCGGCTGCCCGATTCAGTTTCCTTCGAATTCTTTCACTGGAATTTCGCTTGGTAACAGTCATCTTCGTCGTCTCACAAAACGTATAGAAGAGATAGAAATGGTACATAAATAACGTTGAAAATAAAGGCCCAGTGTAATTTCCGCTATATTAACCTAAAAAGCATCTGTACCCATGCCACCACCCATGCTAATTCCTGCCTCACTTGTCAACCACTACTGGAATCAAATTTAAAGTTCACAAGCAATGTCGATGATGAGCTCATGGTTGCTAGCGGCTATGCAGTGCCCAGTACAGGTTATTTTCTCACCCGTTTCTTTTTTTTTAACAAAAATCTTTACTGGGCAATATTCCGACTACATCATCAAGGCATGCCTTCGTCGAAGGCATGCCTTGATGATGTGGTTGGAATATTTTGTCTGCCGGGACCTGAACCATATAACAGTCGGAACAAATCAGGTTTGCAGCACCCCCTCCCGCTATCGGCCATCTTCCAGACGCCTGTATTCGATTCGAGGTTCGATTCGACTTCTATTAATAGACCCGATTCGATTCGAGATTCGATTCGAATCGAAAATATTTGACTCGCAAGGCACTACCTTATGCGGTACATAAGTTATTCTCAAGTTATCCTCAAAGGTTGATATCTAGGAAGCCAATCTGGCCATACCACGTTCCACATTATACTACCAATATATTTGAGAAATATCTCTGTTTGTAACCGTCGTATGTATTACTGTGAATAAAAGAATCTGAATCTGTATATCTATTCATCACTGAATGCTTAATACGGAATCGACCGTTGCAGCGCTTTGCCATTATAGACATTTTTAAAAATACGATTCTTCGTGAACTGAAAATGTTCATTTATTACCTCTAAAACATATCTTAGGACACCTAATTGGAAAGAGCCCGTCCCAGTTAAGTGCATAAGCTATTATTCTGAAGCAAAAACTTAGAAAAATAACAAAATTTCATTGGCGATGCCAGACCTGAAAATAAGCAGTCTGACATTTGCAGCATGAGGTTCCCAGAGGGTGAATTTGATGATGCTATCAGATACAGTGGGCCAATTTATCCCCTATGTCCCTTTTTCTGTTTAGTTGTGAGACCCTGATTCAGATTGAGGTTCACAGAGGGTAAATTTAGTGGTGCTGCCCTGCTGTGCAGAGTAGCATCACTAAATTCACCCTCCGGGGACCTCATTTTGCAGATTAGCTGTCTGCTTATTTTCTGGCCTGGGCGATGCACGTGTAAAGCGGTTATGGCGTTCCGTTATAACTGTAACGGTTAAAACAGGCGAAGGTGCAGCAATGCAAATCCTCTGTTGAACGGGGCAATAAAGAAACTGTCTGCATGTGTACAATTCTTAGGGCTATACACTAAAACTATAATCTGATTCTTCTATTCGAACTAGTACCAGGTAGACAAAAGCCATTTCAATCAAAGCGTCTCACAACGTCATGTCTTCAGTTCGATGAAGAACACGCCTTTGGAACGGAACATCTCAGATAAAAGATCGACCACGGCGATATATAATTGGCCCGCATGCCTTTCACACATATTCACTTTTCTATATTTTAGTCTTCAGGGTTTTTGTCTTTTTCTTGTTGCTTGTAACCCGTTGCATGTTACTGTTTGGAAAAAATGCATGACAATTCAAGACCTTCGAAATATTGGTAAACCGTTAAACATTCACGCAGCTTTAACTGACAGACATGAACAAAAATGGTTATTTTCGCCAAGTATATACTACCGTAGAATATCTGCATATTTTGTAAATCATTAAAAAAACAGAGAAACAAAAATATATTACCACCCTTCTTGAAACTCAAAAAGCAGTCAACAAAATGTAAACTTTGCGATCGCCAACTCTCTTACTCCAGAAAGACGGGTTTATATCGTTTTTATTCGTTCAAATCAAAAGTGAGTTTTGATGGTTCTTCCATGAGTAGGAATGGCATCATAATAACAAATAGCGGAGTGATGGTGCCACTTTGTTGGAAAGCGTTCACGAAAGACAGCCGATTTCTGATTCACGATTGTGGAAGACTGTGACAAAGGTACAATTCTCTCATTCACACGTGGAACTCTGGTCGTATGACTTTGACCTTAATCGATGTATAAGTTATTGGTAAAGGGAACGTTATTAAGGTAAACTCTTCAAAATACCCCTTGAGATGATATATGACTTTGCTGGAGTACGTGTGTTGTTAGCAAACATTGTCTCTAACAAATTGTCAAGTGGGTTTGAGGACCTTGATGTTGGTATGCATGACCATTTGAGACAAAAATCAATGTCATTTGAAACAAAGATACCAAGACAGAACACAACGAAGGGAGAGTACTGCTTGGGGTATGGAATCAACTATCCGAGACGAGTTTTTCCTGTCTTTTACGTGTGACGAAGGCGCGCGTGAAATACAGGAGAAAATTCCAACAAGGATCGTTCATTCGTGTCCCTCGAACTCAACTCGAGAAGTTTTATGTATTTATACCACGATTAAATTTGAATGATTCAAGTGAATGAATGTGACACTTTACCTAACTTGAAAAGCAGACGACACTTGCAAAAATAATTCTTGAATAACTAATTTTTTTCATTTTTTGTCTCAAAAACATAGGTTATGACCCCTCGTTGGAACGAGCTCGACGAGCTCGTTCCAACGAGGGGTCATAACCTATGTTTTTGAGACAAAAAATGAAAAAAATAATGAAAATTAATTGGCGATTTTTGAGAATAGAGCTGGCCGGTTTTGGCCGTTACGTTGGGTAAAGGGAGAACATCACCCTCCTCTTGCTCGGCTGTTTTGTGTCACAGCATTTAATTTACGCCATAGCGTCAATCAGATGCGTAACGGCCAATCAAATGGGTTCTTCCACAACGTTCTGACACACATGTTGCATTCCATGCGAAGTATATCTAGCTCGTTTCTCAATAACCGTATTGTAACGTCGAATACAGCCAGCAATTGTGATATAACGCGGTGTAAAACGTCCAAGTGTAAACTTACATACATAAGAATGTATGATGACTTATCATAAAACACACAGGGAGTGAATGTTCCACTCATATAGAAACTCTCATTTTAAGTGATAAAACACGAGAAGCACAGGCAAAATTTCACTGGACCTCCACGGGGCAACCCGGATTTCGAGTGGCTGGAATTTTGCATGTTTTCATGCTTTTCGCGGAATCGAGTTATTACCTGTGCGGATAGTATACTCTGCATATTTTGTGACTGTAGCTTCCCCAACCCCCAACCCGGTCCCACCTTGTGAAAGTGGTGAAGAATTATGTAGTGTATGAGTGTATGATGTTTTAGCAGCAAATGAAAACGTTAAGGATACATATGATATATATTCCTTTAAATTCGAACTTTGATTGCAGGGACAAGAATAGAAACGTTTTGTGACGTTTCGCAAGTCACATTGTGTATGTAAGCTGCAAACATAAATATCGAGATCTGTTATATCTCGATCGTAGGCACGATGTCTTTCTCCTCATTCATTCGCTACACCCATTCTGCAATGTTCCATTTCCGTGGAACATAACCTGTCAATATTTTTTTGTATTTCTTACCCGTCATACCGAGACGCTAGGAAATGCCCACGGGATGTCCAAATTTCACGCGGTGACACCTCGACGCGGTGACGTCTCGACGTGGTTGTCATTTCAGTGCCGAACGATCTTCGATTCACTTTCGAATTCAAACATGGATGGCAACCAGAGGAGATTTGTGACACGTCGTGCAGAAGAATGAGAAGATACAGAAAACCTCATCAACGAGCAAGACAGTAAAAACACAGAGACATGCATTCGTCAGTGACAACAGCTTGTTTGATACATTCTCCAAGAAATGGGATTTCAGTCGGTTTTAGAGCACATTTTTAGAATGACAACAACAATGAAATTGTTTTTAAAAAAGTGTATTTTGAACTGGGGCGTGTTTATTCAGAATAATAAAAAGAAAATGATGAGGGGGCTTCTTGGGAACATTGCGGTTAGTCCCCCGTTAGTACCATAATCTCCATCAGTGTTTCTTCAGGAGACAATCTGCAATGTTCACCTCCAGCCTAATCATCCGTTTCTATATTTCTTGGTGCTTTCTCGTTATTCTATTAGAGGCATGTGTATAGATAGACACATATTTTCGTTCCATCCGTCATAAATTAAAAGTGAGCTGAAAACGTGCACATTACAAGAAAGAAATATATTCACTACTTTACAGAAGTTGACCCTTTTCAGCGATATATTCTGCATCCTTTGAAAACAAACAAACACACGGCACTCGAAAGTCTTCTGAAAATTGTTGACTGTAACTGCAAAACTGGCTGTAAGTCGGCGCAGTGCTGTTGCAAAAAAGGTCGGCATAGAGTTACAACGATGTGTGGGTCGTGTAGAGATACGCGGTGTAACAGTGCGCAGCAACCAAAGCTCCGCTTGAGTGCTAGAATGTTCTATGTCCCATAGGGGACATAGAACATTCTAGCACTCAGGCGACGAATTATTATGGTAGATGAAGATTGAAAGTTTGGGTTTGTCTGTTTTGTTTTGTTCTACTTGTGATTTTCTTGACAGGAGAGAAATATTGTCAGCGACACTGTAAACGAAAGCCGTTAAATATTGTAAAACATATTTAAAACCAGTTGGCGGGACCGTCACCGCAAAATATTGCAGAAAAAATGTGTATTATTTTTTTCTTTGCAATGTTAACTCTTTTTTGTTTCGATCTCGGAGCTGAACTTTGCAACTGATTTAGGGATTTACCTCACTGGTCTCTATTCAACTGAAATATTGAAACGTCCATTGATTACAAACAGCATAGTGACCTAGCTTCAGCCATTTTAACAGAGATATTTGTTTCTAGAAGCTGACTACTTGTCCAGTCAAAGTAAGTCTAAAATCGACTAACCTAGAAAATATTGTACAGGACTGGTTTTTACTTTTTTTTCAAATCTACGAACATTCCCTAACAACATAGAAAAATTCGAGATCGAACTGGAGCGCGTTTTTAAAAAAATCATGATGTCGTCCAAGATGGCCGCCGATAGTGAAAAGTCGTGTTGATGACATCATGCATTAATGAATCGTTAGAAGATGGGCTCTACTACAATAGACAATGGACATAAAATAACCAGAGAAACACTTGACATTGGAATTGTTCATTTGAATTCAGATGGCTGACAAAGCGGAGGCAAAAATTCAAAAAAATCTATTTTGTATGTTTTCTGTTACAGAGACGGGATTTGTGCGCATATGACAAAATATGTTATAGTACCACAGAGGGTGACCAACCTCATATAGCCTGCGTAAATGTAGTCCACAACATTCGAGTGAAACACCCATAATTTCAAATTTTATAAGGTCCGCGTAGATTGCAAACGAACCAAATGGGATCAATACGCTACGATGGTGTGCGAGCGAAACGACTTCTTTATGTACGAGATGACTGTTCAGTATGCATGTTCATACTGAGGTTTACATCAACCAGTAACAATTGTCTTTGGTTGCATCAGGACACACTATGTTTACAGATACCTCACATTGCTGACCCAGCGAGCAGAGATATTTCTCTCCTATCAAGAAAATCACAAGTAGAATAAAACAAAAGAGACAAACCCAAACTTTCAATCTTCATCTACCATTGGCTGCTGCGCATTATTATAGCTCGTATCTCTACACGACCCACACATCGTTGTGCATGCTATGCCGACCTTTTTTTCAACTGCACTGTGCCGACTTACAGCCACTTTTGCAGTTACAGTCAACAATTTTCAGAAGACTTTCGGGTGCTGTGGGTGGGTTTGTTTGTTTTCGAAGGATCCAGAATGTTTTCTTTCATAGACCATCCCGAGTCTGTGGCAATCAACGAATCTTCACCTCCCCATTCACATATGTGGAGGTACATGCTCATGCTATAATAGAGAGCTGAACTCTTAGTTGGTGGGAGTATTTTGGGGTCGACAGCAGACACCGATTTGGATACCTTATCTGCGAAGATGGACCCACGCAAACTGTCCAAGTTACCAGTCGCCACACCTTTATAAAGACAAATGAATGCAGACTCTCCAGCTAAGATTATTTCATCTTTGTTCACATCACAGGGACCTTTACAAAACACCCCAGCTGCGGCTCTATAGTGTGGCATGGATATAAATAGTTTGATAGCAATAGCTTTTTCGACACCACAAAAACTGCGATGTAGTATCACAACAAGTCAAAACATGTAGAAAAAGAATATGGGCGCACATGTTGGCACCTAATCTCTCGTTTATTTCCTGTATATTCCCGATACTTTTGTTCTTCTTTGAGCTAGACCTCGATGCAAGATATGTCGACTTACAAACTAATATGTCATGGTAGCAGAGGAGAACGAGAAGATCAGCATTATCTCCTATGAGACACTCAGGTGCTTGTCTTGCTATGCTACTCACTGTTCGAACTATGGGGATATCTGCGTCACCATTGGCATGTACGGTACTTATTTAGTCCGCTCTTCTCAAGATATCCACTGAGCAATGTGACTTATGCTTGTTTGTTTTTACTATTAGCGAGACACGTCGTCTTCTTAACAATCGGACAGTTTTTGGATTCGATGATGATCTCACAGCCCCTCGATCCAAGTCGTCTGGAGAGTGTATTATCTTTAGTTAATGCACCACTTGTGTAGCCATCAAAGCCACAGTTGCCCCGGATAATGGGACTAAACAAAGTCCACTTATCTGCCTCACAAGTTTTTAGTAAGGTTTTGCCCCTAGCCTACACGAGCCAGTGCAACAGCATTCCATCTTCTAAAGCATATTGAATAGAGTTGCAGTCAACATGGGCAGCAGGACGGACAATTGAACGGACAGCCTCCGCGAACGCTGGCTTGTCTGCCTCTCTCAGACTGTCAGAAGACTCGAACAAAGACGTCGGGTATGTATTCAACTCACAAGAAAACAAAACACAGCTGACAATTCTTCGCCGGATATTGTTCTCATATCAACAGCAACCAGTCCACGGAAGAGAAGTTGTGGATCTATACTCACAATCACATCACCCACTTTCAATCCACATTTCGTCCCCCGAGTTCCAATGTGTTCTATGTGCCAGTAGGCACATAGAACACAATGGAACTCAGGGGACGATTTGTCATTCATTTGGATGACTTGATTTTTCTTCTTAAAAGTGTAATCATTGGCGTCCGTGCCAAGAAGTTTAGATACAACTCTTTCGCCAATACCATGTGCTTTTTCGACATTGGTGAGATTGTATATCCCTCAGCTCGGACACACGTACGAAAGGGTTTCTGTCCTGCAAATATCGGGGTCGTCTCGCTATGCCGGTTGCTATTGTTTAGTAAAAATGTGTGAATATTAAGTACATCAAAGGGAGAAGGATTATAGTCCGTTTCTTATTCGTTTACTCATTTAATGATGAAGTTGGTTAACGCGACTGGACTTAATCACGGTAAAATGACATTTGATAACTATTTTTTGAGAGGAAAAGTTGAATGTAATTTTGTAACAAATGAACCTTTTTACAAAATTACATTCAACTTTTCCTCTCAAAAAATAGTTATCAAATAAAATGACATTTGATAACTATTTTTTGAGAGGAAAAGTTCAATGTAATTTTGTAAAAAATGAACCTTTTTACACAATTACATTCAACTTTTCCTCTCAAAAAATAGTTATCAAATAAAATGGCATTTGATAACTATTTTTGGAGAGGAAAAGTTGAATGTAATTTTGTAAAAAATGAACCTTTTGAGACAATAAAATTTATAATTATTCACAACACTATATATTCAATTAAAATCCAAATATCTCAATACAGTTATTGTATCGTGCTCATCTCTGGATTGTCTTGCCTTTCCACAGTTTTTGTGCTGCTCACATATGTTATATGATCATCCAGATATATTCTGCATGGCGTCATTAAATGCAGAACAAGCAGGTCTGGAGAGGGAATAAATAGCTCATTCATATTCCGTCATCCCACAACCTCTGATGAGAACCCAAAACGGTTTTAAGACTTATTAATTTAAGCTCTATCGCCAGGTCCGGGGGGGGGGGGGGGGCGTTGCGGTAACCGGTTCTCGTCAGACCACCGAAGTTAAGCAACGTCGAGCCCGGTTAGTCCTTGGATGGGTGACTGTCGGAGCGATCGATTCGGACTGCCGCGTTGTGTCCTTGGGCAAGGCACTTAACCCCGATTGTCCACATGGGGGAATGATGACGCTGTGTACTAAGGCGTACTGCACGTCGATGGTGCGCATGTTTTCAACCAATCTAACCCTGCCTGTGCTGCAGTGCGGAGTTACGATGTTGGGGAGCTGGCAGCTGCTCGTCGTTGCTCGGTGGTTCTCTCCGGGAACTCCGGCTTCCTCCACCCGCAAAACTGTCACGGTCATGATTAGCCATTGTGCATAAGTATGTGACCCTAAAACAACAATAAATAAATAAATCGCCAGATCCGTCTCTAGTTCACCCCGTTCACCGTTCATCACTTTGAACCACGTGATAACCAGACATAAACGAAAAATTTTCTAGATCGTGCATGCGATGAGATAGATGACAACAGACTTTGCATATAGACTGTGATGGGCCGCCGCGAAAAACGGTAACATATTCCCCAACACTTGGAGGTGGGGTTGCCAGTCACCAGTTCTTTCAGCCCCAATAAACAATCGTAAGACCTGTGTCATTTCAGAATACTGGAGCCATAATTTTGCTGCCCTGTCTTCTAGTAATTCGTCTATGTGTTTCGTTAATATTCGTTAATATATTCTTTGTTTCGGTTAGTTGTTTGTCTGCCAATACTTCGGTGACTGTTGTATCACCCCTCTACAGAGAATCAAACAAGACTGCAACATAATGAAAACATGCATTTGTCTCACTGCGTAACAGCTTTCACATCATCAAACGTCGCCCGTGGTATAAGTTTCACGCGTGGATTAACTTGACGTCATCTTGGGGTGGGCATATTGTGTTACTACGCTTTTCGATGACGTTCTTGCAATCTATTTTTGAAAAGATCAGTGGTAAAGATGCATAGCACCAGGGGATTATTAGTTACCCCGTGTCTGATCACGTGGTACGGGTTTTTACCTACCCGAAGCCAGCCGTATCCCATTCGGCGAAGACCTCATGGGATACGGCTGGCTTCGGGTAGGTAAAAACCCGTACCACGTGATCAGACACGGGGGTAACGAATTTATCTATTGACTTTCCGTTTTAGAAGTACAATCTATTTCATGTGTGAACACAGACAGCATGATATCTTTTATCTTCCATTGTTGAGCCATACAGGTTTCTGTGGAATTTTTGTGCAAAAGAGTTTTTGTGAAAATATGCCGATATGACTAGTATAAAAAAATTATTATGTATGGACAAATTGTAGATTTCGGAACGAGGCTTCCACTGGGTATGGGAAATTTGTCAGTGGCTGGGCGGACGTATCGTGGGTTTCAATGAATATGGTCTCATACCACGCATCTATCAACTAATCAAATCAAAAAATTCACTTTAGTCAATAGATAATGTTCCATAGACCTAAAGGAAATGCTAATTAATGTATTTATCCAGTTGTGTTGTTTGCAAAAGAAATGAAGCGCAAGCAATATTATAACTATTAGATATCGGGACTCAATGCGAGAGCCCAGTGCTAAAACATTGTTAACATTTACTGTGAACCCCCCCCCCCCCAACTAGAGCGTTTTGTGTGTGTATATAGAGGGTGGGGTGATTCCAAGCACTATCTGTGTTTTTCACATTACTGATAAACCGTTCCCCATATACTGTGTTTGGAACTGCGCCACCAAATTGGCCAGTAGGGCGCAGTGTCTTGCACAAGAACACGCGAGTGACACATGCCAAATTCCTACACATGCAACTTTCGGTAATAAGTTTCCAACACACGGGTCAATAAGCTGCTGGCCTTCACTAAAGGAATTATTGAATATGGTATGGCCGTGTAAGTGTGACACTTCAAATATATAAAGCAATGAACAAAACCACAATTGAAAATGTTACAAAAGAGATCTCGACATGGATAAGGATGAAAATGAATACCCAAGACACACATAAAATATTTTCAAATAATGTATCTTTTAAATAGGAAATCTACATTTACCTTTCAGGTTTATCAAGTTAAGTCGTCAATTTATATTCGGCAATATATGTGAGCATGAATTTTTATTGGGGTTAAATGAGTGCGTTAGCATCGTAAACAGATATCAAGATGTAAGTCTATCCCTCCTTCCCCATCCTTCTCTTCATTTCCACTGCCTGCCTGTCTACTTGTGTCTCGCTATCAGTCTGTTGTTTGTAATGCACCTTATACCTTGATCCACGCGTGATGGGGGAGGATGTACGGTGGTGCTGCATGATAAATCGTATTGCAGGTCGCTGGAGCACTTGCATACAACCGCTGCTAACTCTGCTCGGGCACAGTGGGAAAATTGGAAAGTCCCTCGCCGCTGCGAGACAGTTCCTTCCGGGTACTCCGTAAAACTGTCCGACACGATATGTCCCTGGCTGTTGAAAGTGTCGTTAATCACAATGAACAAACAATCACACCATGACATTACATGGTGGATGGCGCATAGACGATAAAATCGAGATTTGGTGTTATTAAAAGTTCTCATGTGTAATGTGTACTGACTAAATGGAATTTTAACCAACAAAAAGCGCTAAAATGGACACGCTCTAAAATTGGTTGGGTGAAAATCAGCTCAAATCAACTGAGTTGAGTGAATATGAATCAACTGGATTCATATTCACTCAACCAAGTTGATTTGGGCATTTTTACAATAGATATACTCTAAAATCAGTTGGGTTAAATACCAACACAAATCAACTGGGTTGAGTGAATATGAACCCAACTGGGCTCATATTCACTCAACCCAGTTGATTTGGGTTATTCTTTAGCCCAACTGATTGGGTTCATATTCACACAACCCAGTTGATTTGGTTTAATTTTTAACCCAACTGATTTTAGAGTGTATATATTTAATACAAGTGTAAAATATAGATGCTTATTATTTCTCACTCGACTTCCCCTTCCTCCGATTGACTGAAAGGTAGTATACTATTCTCGATAGTTTTACCCGTCAAGGGTTCTAAAAATATCGATGCATCTTCCAGTGCATATACACTTTCTAAAAATAGTCGAGGAATATTCTAAGATGTTCGATTAACGGAATACAACGTGTCATTTTAAGAGATGTTTTCCGGAATTCTGTTTCGTCATTTCCAAGTACAAGAGTGAAATGCTTGTCTTGGGCAAGGTCCATGACAATATGTATTTGGGAATGGAATCCTGGTGATAGAAATATGCTTTCTTAGTTTGATCGAGATAATATATTAATTAATGCATGGCATGTCGTGACTATTCCAAAATAGTAGTCGTCCACGAAGGATAGTCCACGCGTCGGACTATACTTCCTCGAGGACCAATATTTTAGTATAGTCGTGCAATAATTATAAAATGGTTGGTACATGAAGCAAATTCTTTTGGGAGCGCGGTGGCTCAGTGGTAGACTGTTGGACTTCTATGCTAGAGGTCCCGAGTTCGATCCCCGTCCCGGACGACCCGCGTTGTGTCCTTGGCAAGGCACTTTATCCCGGTTGCCTACACAGGGGCACGATGACGCTGTGTACTAAGGCGTACTGCACGCCGATGGTGCACATGTCTTCAGCCGCTGTAATCCTGCTTGACCGGAGCTTGAACAGAGTTAGAATGTTGAGGAGCTGACAGTTGCTCGTCGATGTTCGGTGGTTCTCTCGGGGTACTCCGGCTTCCTCCACCCGTAAAGCTGTCACGGTCACGATTAGCCATTGTGCATAAGTATGTGACCTTAAACACCAATAAATAAATAAATAATAATAGCAAATTGTTTCCTCAAGACAATGGCGGTTTCCCTTGTCTTTACCACATATTTCAGACGCGGAAATGTTGTGCAGACAAAACTTCAAGTTGCTACTCATTACGCACACACGCGCATATCAATATTTAAGATATGCAGCATTGTCTTTAGAATTCTTAACCATTTATTTTGCTGTAAATAGTGTACACCTCGCCATGGAAAAAGCTCTTCCAGCTCGAGGAACTCTCTTTAGCCATTAATCTAACATTACAGCCATATCCGACAAGCGTATTCACAAAATCGATAATTCGGATTTTATTATATGTTCTATTTTGCACCCAAACGAAATGATATAGGCGTAATAACCTATGTTTGTTGGGGCAAAACATGGAGAACTTACTTTAATCAAGAATTTTCGGTGTGCATGTGTCGCCTTCTTTTCGTGTTAGCTAAAGAGATAATGGGGCCAAAATCTATAGTCTGGAAGCGACAAAACGAAAAGACAAACGGTATGTGCAATTCTCCTTTACTCCTGCGCTTGGCCAAATAACAGGAAGATATTAGGTGCGTGAACGCTCTGCCAAACAAATCACTCTTGTTAACAACGCAATTAGACGCTTAACAGAAAGTTCTGTTTGTATATTAATTCCATTATAGTTTATAAAAAATGTTTTGTTTCCTCCTTGTCACACAGATCCTTTGATTTGTGGAAGGACCGAGTTTGTAACAAACCAAGAACCTAATACGTGTCGTCGGCTGAGTGCTAGAATATTCTATATCCCATAGGGGACATAGAACATTCTAGCACTCAGGCGACGATAGGTATGTTCTGTTGAAAATACTGAAACATGTAACTAATTAAATAATTATTGAATCCATGATTAACGACGTAATGAGTTCATTTTGTTAATCTGGAAGTAAATATTGTAAGGACTTTATTTTGAACTATTTTAAGTGTGTGTGCCACAAATGAATCGCCCCAAACAATTCTCTCGAATGGAAAATGCCATTTCGTTTTGGATTAAGGACTGTTGTTAGTTACAGTATATCCCCGATGCCCTATAGGACCGTATGGTTAAATCTTGTCTAATTACCCATGCCATGTTGACGTGGTTGCCTCCTCACAAACCCGTAAAATGCCGACCTCAAATTGAGGCCCCAGTTTATAACGAAAGTTGCGAAACGAGTTTAGTAAATTAAGTATGCAGAGAACACGATGGAACTGTCTGGTGCTAAACTTTTAGCCATTCTTGACATTTTAGTTCCAAAGTGTTTGGTACCAAAACGCTCTGAATGGGATTGTGTGTGTATGAGGGAGGGGGTCGCTGGCCCTTCCAATAAATTGTTTGAGCTTTGAAAAATGAACTGGCAGTTATTTCCACAATGAACAGAAAAAAATCCGACATAACTCGAAAGCTCTGGTAAGAGAAAAGGTCGGTTATTTAACCCTTTACCCAACGTAACGGCCAAAACCGGCCAGCGCTGTTCTCAAAAATCGCCGATTAATTTTCTTTATTTTTTCATTTTTTGTCTCCAAAAACATAGGTTATGACCCCTCTTTGGAACGAGCTCGTCGAGCTCGTTCCAATGAGGGGTCATAACCTATGTTTTTGAGACAAAAAAATGAAAAAAATAGTTATTCACGAATTTTTTTTTTGTAAGTGTCGTCTGCTTTTCATGTTAGGTAAAGGGTTAAGTTATTGCTATGCCACTGATTCAATTAATGGTAAGGCTGAATGTTGTGAACACGGACCTGTTGATCATTAAGATAACAGTCGAATCCACTAATTTTTTTGTTATTCCACTGAGCTCAGTGGGTCGCGAGTCTTTACAAAAGGCAACCATTTAATTAGATAAATACTTTATGAAGTATTTATCAAGTCGCTTTTGTAAAGATGATAGCCTACAACGTTTTGGTGAACAAAACATAATGCCTCATTACCTTTAACTGACAATTAAAGTTGGAAGTTCGTCCCTAATGACAAAATCACTGGGTTTGAGTGCGTTTCGTGAAAATCGGCTATTTTATTTTTTCCGCCTTTTTTACTAACTGACGATTTCCTTGCACTAGAAACCATAAACACACAGAACGACCCACACGGGTGAATGGGTTAATCGATATGGCACGAGTGCCAGTGCGGAAGGATAAAATGAGAGGCTGCAGGTCTCGATTTTTATCCTTCCGCGTTGCCACAAGTGCCATATCGATTAACCCATTCACACACGTGTGTCTTTCTGTGTTTATTACATGCCTTCACGTCTACAAAAGCAATTATTAGAAAGACTTTCAGCAATTCATTTGACAACTCGCCCCTGAGTTGCAATGTGTTCTGTGTGCCCGAGGGCAAATAGAACCCATTGGAACTCAGTGGACGAACTATTAACAAAAAGAACACATTTTATCGTCAACGAAATTTGTGAGGGGAACCACTGTTAACATTTTTAGCTACCGCTATCGATACAAATTGTAATTGCGGGGCACGATTTGTAGAAAATTCCAGTGACATACCGCTTCTATTTAAAAATAATCCGTCAACGATTTCCGTTCGGCGCATGTGTGCGGAACAGATTTTCATTTTCCTCACGGTTTAGTGTTGCTGTAGATGGGGATTTCACAGAACAGGCGTGTAATAAAAAAAAATTGAGTTTGTTTCGTCATGGAGCGCGCTCTTCTCTGCTGAAATGGCTTTCCTTCACAAGTGAAAAGGACTTTTTTGGCGCCAATATTTTAGTCAATGACAATTTGTTGGTGCCAAATCAAAATATTTAGTGAAATTGGCTAAATTGGCATCCGACGGCGTGAACACAGCTGAGCGAGGTATACATATCTAGTTTACTAAACATTTTACTATAAGCAGGGCACGAATCGAAGATCCTAATTATCGCTTGCTCTTAAACCCGATAAAGGACGTCTAAATGGGTCAGGAAATAAACAGGGTTTCGCACAACTCTTCCAATTACATTTCTGAAAACAAACAGTCAATAATGGATTTTTTTAAACAACGGTTCAAGACGCGTAAGTAATGTCATTGGGCGTGTTGAAAACAAACAGACAGAGGTCAGGGCTCAAGTTTCGCGCAAGAATTCAACAACGTACGCCTGTGGCTATTTTTGGAAAGTTGTTGAACGATAGTTTTTTTTACCGCTTTTAAAGTATGAGTTTACTGGTCTGAAAAAGAGGTCAGACCAGATGATAAATTTAAGTTGATGCAAAAAATGTATCCATATTGTGTTCAAGGGGTGCATTTTGTTACAAAGCTGAATTTAACTTCCCACAAAACTTACGGGACAAACACTCCTTGTGCTATACACAATTTGTCTTTCAAATGATTTTATTTGTTTCGTTTTTGCTTCGAAAACGTGGTTTTTAGCTTGGATGCCACAAGGGGAGATCATTCTCATTCCTTTGACGTCCTTTCTGAGTTTCCGAATAAAAATATTTAGTTGTCTAATAAGAAATCCTGCAAGTGTCCACTGCCTGTCGTGTTAGGTGATGTTGAAGATCGCCGCCTTGCCGAGTGCTTGGACGAACACCACACTTTGAAACGGGCTGGGCAGAAACCTTATGATTACGTTTACCCATGTTGCTAAGCAGCGGTACAGATTTTAAATGTTAAATGATTTCTGTTCCAATTTGGGATGAAGTAAAGTGCGTCCGCATAGGAGCCTATATTTGTACCCTGTATGTACTTCACTCCGTATCTTCATTAACCCTTTACCTAACGAATCACCAGCATCCGCACGCGTAATATTTAAATTGAGCAGTTGAAAAAATTAATTTTTTCAAAATATTTCAACAAAACCATATCATGTGACTCTCATTGGAACGAGCTCATTGAGCTCGTTCCAATGAGGGGTCACATGATATGGTTTTGTTGAAATGTTTTGAAAAAAAAATGATATTTAAAATAATTAATTTTGATATCGTATGCGTTGGCTAAAGTGTTAATGACGTTATGGCAGATGATAAAGTTAGATTTCACTTGAGGTCATTATTTATTCATATTATATCGTTGAACGTCCTATTTTTATACTGTAAACATCTGCATTAATTAGTTTAAAACATGAGTATGTCGCCTGAAAATTTAATTTAAATTTTATGCTGTTTTTCTGACTCAGAAACTCGGTGGTTCATATAAACCAGTTTGATATTGCTATCTTGGTCAAACCATCTTTTTTGTGATGTCAGCTGGAAAGTTTTGCCTGACATCTTTATTCGCGTGAGCCATTACGTGATGATAATAGAAATATGATATACCAACCCCCTGCTGATATAATATAGTAATGTGATGAGTGGGGATTATGTGATCCATTCCAACTGACGTCGCGAGTATACTGTTGATTCTTGGCGTCCCTCGTGTCGCTGATAGGCAGCGCGAGTTAACTGCGGAAATAATTTTTGAAGATGAATTTTGAAAACTTTGGTAATCTCGCCGTTGCTAGATTAAAGACAGAATTGTGCGTGTCGCTATGAAAACATAGAAAATCATACCTTTCGACTTGAACTTACACTCTGTCGTGAATAATAACATTCAACAACGAGCAGGCGTGTTAATTTTTCAAAGTGTTTGTAATCAAACGTGTTGCTATGGCCGACAGTACGCTGGCAACCCTTTTTGTAAGACCCGCAACGAGGCCCTATCATCACCAAATAGAAGCAAAAACATCCGCATTTACACTTCCGATCGTTTATCTTCCATTTTTACTGAATCAAAACACTTATACTGAAAACTCGACTATTCGATGTACATATAAACAAGCAAGAGTGGATTTGCAATGATTAAACGTGCATTAGCAAGATGCATAATCCTTGCAAAAGAGATCGTCTCACCGATTGTTTTCGGGAAGACTGAATTTGGAAGCTGTGACGTGCTATGTCCTCATTTGGTTGACTCTCCTGCCGTCAATCTTCTCAAAGGCCTAAACATACACACTTATGCGGACACACATATTCCCTCATCCTCACAGACAAACATATCCCTACACGCTCAGCAGAAACATTAAACAAACACACGGTTTTATGACGTATAACGAGGCTGTGGACAAATTTTACTTGTATTGGATATTAAACAATTATAACATAATAGATTTATTAACCATTTACCCAACGAATCGGCCGAATCCGCCCGCATAATATGCAAATTCAGCAGCCGAAAAAGTATTATTTTTCAAAAAAAATTCAACAAAACCATATTATGTGGCCCCTCGTTGGAACGAGCTCGACGAGCTCGTTCCAACGAGGGGTCACATGATATGGTTTTGTTGAAATTTTTTGAAAAATTTCAAAAACTGATATTTAAAATAATAAATTTTGATATCGTTTGCGTTGGGTAAAGAGTTAAAGTAAATTATTATTTCGGACCAATCAGTTGGTCAGATCTGTAGTTAATCAATGTTGGTGATCATTATAACGTCAAACGTAATATACCACAGAGTATACCTGTAGAGCGTCACTGCAGACAAATTAATTAAAGTCTACCGAAGGGGCCGAAAGCTCGTATCTATAATGACTTTAATAAATGTGCTGGCACAGTTGTGTTAATATTTTATACTGCCAGGAAGTTTTATGCGGCAAATTTTAAAGTACTCAGTGACAATGTCGTCCTATTCAATGAACTTTATACCCGAATGTACTGAAATCAGTAAACATTTCATGTGGAAACGTTTTTCGATCTTAATACAGAATTTATTTTTAACGTTAAGTCTACTTAGGCGCCTGTGTCCGCAAAGATGAATATATTCGCACGCCGATTGTGTACGATTTGCGGGCGTAATTGGACTTCTGTATGCCTACACGTGCAATCGGCTTGCATTTTGTGGAGGTAATCGGCCTTAGAACTCCTTGCGGACGCAATCGGTTCGGACTTTGCGGAAGAAATCGCCCTGACACAATTGGCTTACGGACTTAATTGCCCCAAACACACGTCTAACGCATGATGAGGTCATCACAACCGGGGACGTATCTGGTTGTTTACATCTTCGAATTATTTGTAAACAATGTCGGAGTTAAGTCTTCCGGAAGAAGGAAATTTCTGGTAACCTCAATAACATAAACGCCAAAGACAAAACACCAAGGTGTTGCGATTCGACAAATCTAACTTGAAGAGTATCCTCTGTCTTGTATAGTGCGTAAAATGCGTGAAGACATAAGACAAGCCAAGGGAAATAAAATGAGTATGATTTCAGGTTGTTGTGCGGAAGAGGATAATCGACACTTTATTTTCTTTTTCCTCGCGACAGCTAAACGCTTCCGTGAAAATCAATACAGTGGAACCCTGGTACAAGAAATTTTATTGGGGTTTAACAAGATTTTAAACAACCAGATTCACCTCGTGTTAGATAGTTTTATGGGTAGATTACCCGGAGAGAATCACCGAGCAGCGGCGAGCAACTGTCAGATTCCCCAACGTTATAGCTCCACACAGAGTTAGCATTGGTTGAAGAGAAGTGCACCATTGACTTGCAGTACACCTTAGTAGACAGCACCCTCGTGCCCCCATGTGGACAATCGGGATTAAGTGCCTTTCTCAAGGACACAAGACAGTTACGCCTAGTCAGGATCGAACCGTGGACCTCTCGATGTGAAGTCCGATACTCTAACCTTTGAGTTAGCACATTCACTGTTTCTTGAATGGACACTTTGTAAATCAAATATATTCAATTAACAGGAGTATTCAATTAGCAAGAGTATTCAATTAACAGGTGTATTCAATTAACACGAGTATTCAATTAACAGGCATTTGGCCACTTTTCTCTATTCAAGTGATAAAGTAAGCATTTATTCTGTTATATCTTTTTGGCAGTGCTCACAGGACTTTGTAAAACAAGATATATAGATTTATATTGGACTGTATCAAGGCCAGAGTCCAATACTGTAAAACCTTTACAATTGTATTTTCTAGAATTGTATTTTCTAATTATCACTTTAAATGGGTTGAAATGAACCATTGGCATTTTCAAAGATAAGGCAATTTGCCATTTGGCAAATTGCCATATCTTTTAAAATGTTAATGATTTATTTTAGTCCGTTATATTAATAGGTAGAAAATACAATTCTAGAAAAAAACAATTGTAAAAGTTTTATATAGTATTGGCTCCAGATATGTCTTCATATATGGGAATTTCAGTGGTTGTCGGGGTAATGCTTTTATAGTTTACAACATTTTGTATTCACTTAATAGGACTTGAATCAATAATCTAGAAAAAATTAATGAACAAACAGGTTTTTATTAAACGCTAAACGATCGATTATCAAAAACAAAAATGCGGAAAGATAAAAACTGTATCCCACACTGTGAAGATATAGGCATTTTCACTTTCACAGTATCAATCAAACGGCGGCTTTCGAAGCATCACGTCAGGGTGCATACGAGTCAAATTATCACTGGAAATGATCAATTTGTCCTAAAAACGTATAATGAAAAGTAAATCTAGTATGTTTGAGTGAATACAGATCACTCCAGCAATAACTCAACATGTATTTACCTTGAATTGATGCATGAAACCCGCCAGTTGAATCAGATTGCAAGACGCTACCTGTGCCGAGTACCGATCAAATCACTTCCGCATATCAATGCTCATCAGCTGTTTGCTTTCATGCATCAATTCAAGCGCTCGCGAAAAATAAAATAAACATTTGTCTCGGTCACTCATGTACTGTAGGTATGTTAAATACTTTGGTGCTTCGAAGATATATTCATGACAATTTAATACCTATTTGGTGGGCTAAACTTTACCAATATTGTATTTGCAATATTTATCAGCTATTTCTTTAAAACAATGCTTCGAACGGGCTTAGAAACTGTTTATTTATTTATTTATTTATTTATTTATTTATTTATTTATTATTTATTTATTGGTGTTTAAGGTCACATACTTATGCACAATGGCTAATCATGACCGTGACAGTTTTGCGGGTGGAGGAACCCGGAGTACCCGGAGAGAACAACCGAGCAACGACGAGCAGCTGCCAGCTCCCCAAAATCGTAACTCCGCACTGCAGCACACGCAGGGTTAGATTGGTTGAAGACATGCACATAATCGACGTGCAGTACGCCTTAGTACACGGCGTCATCGTGTCCCCATGTGGCCAGTGGGGGTTAAGTGCCTTGCCCAAGGACACAACGCGGGAGGCCGAATCGATCGCTCACTGACGCTCAGACGGTCACCCATCCGAGGATTAACCGGGCTCGACGTTGCTTAACTTCGATGATCTGACGAGAACCGGTTACCGCAACGCCACCGCGCCACATAGAAACTGTTTACGTCAGGTTATATTTTTAATGAAAACAATTTCGCGAAAGATTTGTTAAGCTTTAAAAAGATATATGTGGGACTGTCACGATAGAGTTCACTTGTGCATTTTGATGCTGTGTTTCCCTTCTACCATAGGCAACAAAATGTGTATTTATGGAAATATAGTCTCTTGTTGACATTTATGTTCGTTGACCGATGCACGCTTGAGGATGTTATTATAATAACCAAACTGTAGGTTTATGTTGGAAATATGGTCAATATATCACTTGCTGTGGCAGTGAGAGACATTCGTACGGTCAATTAATAATCAGGGACACGCTTCGAATATCAATTCCCTACAATAGAATATTACTCCAGACAATTCTTCGTGGATAATAATCAGTCACTGTTTTGACACGACGTTGTCAGATACACCCCAACTCTGTCTGACACTAAACCAATAACACAACACAAATTGGTTAGTTATATGAAAATCCGTTAATATTGCAGAAATTAACCCTGAAACAATTATTCTAAAATTCAGTGAGCGTGTAACACTGAACAATGAAAACACCAAACATGGTGTAGACTGTAGGGGGGTTGGACGGTGTCTTGAATTTTGTAGAGAAACAATGAAACATCAGAAGCAAAGTTGGAGATATCGGCCGACCCGGGTTCCAATGACTGAAACCTTCAAACACACATATTCCCCATAGGATAAAGCTCCCCAAATTCCATTTTGAGGTAAATCGGAACCGTGATCAAGCATACGGACAGAGAGAATTTTGAATGGAGCGTGATATGGTTTGAAATTCTTTTTCGGTTTTCCTCCGCCCAGAACTGCAGAATTGCACCTGGAGCAAATACTATAAAACGTTTACAATTGTATTTTCTAGAATTGTATTTTCTATCTATGTGTATTAATATAGCTGACTAAAATAAATCATTAGCATTTCAAAAGATATGGCAATTTGCCAGTTGGCAAATTGCCATATCTTTGAAGATGCTAATGGTTCATTTCAACCCATTTAAAGTGATAATTAGAAAACACAGTTCTAGAAAATACAATTGTAAAAGTTTGATAGTATTGGTCCCAGGCTGAAAAGATTGAGATGCTACTTTTTGATGTTTTTTTTTATTATTCGGTTTTGATTTTGCAATATTTTTTTTCTGAAATTAGACCCACTAGTGTGTATCTGTATCGCGACACAATCGCTATCTGAACGACAGAAATACCACTTTTGTGAACGCGGTATTGTACAATTATTGTTTTTTCTTTTTTTCACCGCAAATCTAAATACATGTATGTATATTACTCTTGACATTAACGTAGGTTCGGCGAAATGTCCAAACAAAGAATGTGTCAGGAATTAAAATTAATAAAAAAAAATCGAAGAGGGTTTACGATTATATAACAGAAGAGGGTTTACGGTTATATAAGATTCAATGTTGTCGTGTTTGGAAGGTTATGTGTAGATGTGTCGTGATTTAAAATACAGCTGAGCACTTACTCCCACCTCCGCCCACCCCAACCTTCAATGCCATCATCTTTTCCCCAACTGATTCAGAACTGTCGCAGAATCGAGCATCAACGAAGTCACATGAATACGAACCGCGTGACTTTGGAAACGGCCGTCGGCATCAATATATGAATAGTTTTCAATGCTGATAAGCAGATTATGTTGATCAGTTTTAGCATTTTGATGTCTTCAGATTCCATGATCTGTTCAAGGTAACTATATAATACTATTATGTTTTCGAACACTCACATTAACAACCAGCTCATCATATCCACCACGGTATATATATAGCAACCACTATTCTCGATATTTTTGATGGCTCCAAAAACTGACCAGGGACCAATACTATAAAACTTTTACAATTGTATTGTCTAGAATTGTATTTTCTACTTATTAATATAACTGCCTGAAATGAATCAAAAGCATTTTAAAAGATGTGGCAATTTGCCAGTTGGCAAATTGCCACATCTTTGAAAATGCTACTGGTTCATTTCAACCCATTTAAAGTCATAACTAGAAAATACAATTCCAGAAAATCCAATTGTAAAGTTTTATAGTACTGCGCCCTGCTGGAGTTGACACAATTGGATCGGATTTGCAGCAAAAATGGTTTTGACCAGTGGCAACGCTACCAGCGTGCCCCTATTCATTCGATCTTACGCACTCCTGCATTAAACAACTAAGATTGTCATAGCCATTACATTTGTCGCTTAGAAGCGAACGCGATTATATAAAATACTGACAGAATGCAGCAAAGCAAGCTGTATAAAGGCTTTGCCCGCCTCAAATTTAATAGTTTACAATAGATCCAAACTTCATCGACATGACTTCACCGATGCATGTCCCCTAACAACACGTTAATCCGACCCGAAAGACCAAGAACCACATTTTATTTACTACACCTGCAATTTGAGAATCGTCATGAGCTAAAACTAAAAATAATGATTGGAAAGTTTAGATGACGATTTTCGTAAAGAGTGATGGGTGAAGTTCGCCTGATCGTCCGCATGATAAAGTGTTCCCCATTTCTGAATCCACTGGTTACTGCACTTTGCTTCTAAATCACATCTTGAAAGATTTATAAATAAATTTAACAGTCACAATACTGGTGTCAAAATATATAAACTTTCTGATAGAAAATCTTCCCCACACTGTAACTAGGACTTTATCCAAGTCATACCCATCAGAGCTCAATGAGCCCTGTTAAACAAGACTGAATTGGTTAAAAACATAGTTGCATTATGGGTACATTTCAAATTTTGGTATTTCGACATCAGTGTGCTAAGGGGTATGGCACTACTGTCACGTTTTCACTTTCCCGCCCTTCAGCATAATATGCATGGTCTTATAACAACTTATTACGCAAACTGAATATCACCATGTCGAGACACTCAAACTGTTGAAAGAATAGAATAACATGATCAAATGTTTAAGGCATGCACCTCGGTACATTTGAGGTGAGATGGTCCATTTCCGGCTACGATGCGCTACGAGGATAACGCGCCGGTGAAAATCTATTCTGGTAAACAGAACCTTACCGAGAAATGATGTTTACAAAAACTAACAACATAAAAGTGACAAAAACAATAAGGATGTTTTCTGACAGTGACGAAAGTCTAATTGTTCTTGCACCTTTAAGTTCAAAGGAATGTCATCTCACTACCTTTACATGCCTCTACTGAGCACATGTTGTAGCACATGGTACACGTGCATTATTACATTGTGATAATTTTTCTTCACATTGGAATTTATGCTATAACAATAATATGGAGCCCCTTTGCACGGAAACAACAAGGGGAAAATGACATCATTCCGGTAGAAAGTCGCTCATTGACTGTATTACTGAACTTTTTTGTTGTTCAAAACGACTGTCCCAACCCGTTGAGATTGTGTACGGAAGACATCCGTGAACGTATCGATATGTTGTCAAGAGAAGCTTAGTGCGATAGCGGGACAGACAATTTACCATTTTTTTGGTGCGAGTCCCTGTATACATAAATTATTATTTATTTATTTATTTATTTATTTATTTATTTATTTATTTATTGGGGTTTAAGGTCACATACTTATGCACAATGGCTAACCGTGACCGTGACAGTTTTACGGGTGGAGGAAGCCGGAGTACCTGGAGAGAAGCACCGAGCATCGACGAGCAATTGTCAGCTCCTCAACATTCTAACTCTGTTCAAGCTCCGCTCAAGCAGGGTTACAGCGGTTGAAGACATATGCACCATCGACGTGCAGTACGCCTTAGTACACGCCGCCATCGTGCCCCTATGTAAGCAACAGGGATAAAGTGCATTGCTCAAGAAAACAACGCGGGTCGTCCCGGACGGGATCGAACTCGGGACCTCTAGCATAGAGGTCCAACACTCTACCAATGAGCCACCGCGGTCCCTCTCAAACTATTCGAAAGAGGTTTAACACACGTGCAGGGCAAATTATGGCTCTCAAATCATAACCAGTAGTTTGCCGGATCATGTTAGACTAAGTTAACCCTTTCAACCCGGTGTGCATAAATTCTTGCGTAAAGCAAAAAATGGTTGTGGACGAGCAGACGATATAAAGAGCAAAAAACCTGAAGCGAGGCTCGGTAATAATTTAATCCAACAGCTCGATAGAGCTGTTGGATTACATTATTACTGAACCTCCCAACAAGCCAGAATGGTTTCGCCCATTTCGACGTTGATAGTGTTTACTGAAATGACACCTCCAGGGTACCGGTGTTGAAAGGGTTAAGAGGTTCAGATACTTAGTGCATGTGAGGCCTTCTGTTCAAAGCGGCGGGTGTCCTACCATTTCAGCGAGCTGTGGACTGTGGTAAACAATAAACTGGTAAGAGAACGAGTAATGATTTAATCCAACAGCCCAGTCAAGGCCCTACGATTAATAAGTCAACCTTCCTAAACATACCAGTTACATCTACCCATTTCGGGTAATTCTATACTATAAACGCATCTGTATATCTCTTTATATGTGTGTTCTTTATCCACTCCAACTTTTCAAAGATATAGAGTTGAAATTTGGGACCTTTGGGTAACTTTTAATCTGAAGTAACATGGAAAGGGCACGGTGCGTGTTGAGGCATTTTTCAAAATGGTCTGCATAATTGCTGTAAAATAAGAAGAAAATCACTTTTACACTATAGATAGATTTGGGTGATTATTAACTTGCTTTCATAAGTGCAAATGTCAACTTGAAAAATAACAACCAGATCAGTTGTCTTGCAGCATTTGGTGTGCGGAAAATATCGCAATATCTCTCAGTTGAAAAGCAAGAAGCAACGCGAGTGCAGTTGTACTTTCGTACACATCGGAGATCTAAAATCTATTCAGTGAGACATAAAACTGCATGAAATGAAAAAAAACATATTGAAGGCATGATGCATGAAAAGGTACAATGCATCTGATTGGTAGTTACATATTCATATTTACAAAGACCAGGAATAAAAATTAATCAAGCTGCACCTTTGGTACATACTTTATGCACTTACCCGACTGTTGATGTATTTGCGTTGTTAAAGAATCATTAAACATGGTAATGTAGCGACAAAGTATTTAGAGTGTTGTTTTTTTTTTCTTTCTTCTTTTCACCAATAGTGGTAATGCAATTCTGAGATGAACATACAGAATAATAACATAGCATGTCAAAATAATTTTTAACCCACCAGTAGGAATAATTCGACTTTTGGGTGCAACAAGGCGCCACCTGCAATGCTAAATCATTATTACACTCAAGCGACGAATTATTTCACTCGCGAGTCTTGGTAAGCGGGTTAAATTATAAAAGCTACGAATGGAATAATAATATTACTTTGGCACAGTGCATAGTTGTTCTCTTTCTACAGCGTATTGTTCGGGAAGCGGGGTGCATTTTTTATACATACTCTAATTACAGTTAATTTTTATATACACCTTGAAAAAAGTTAAGCCATCCACACCCCACCCTAACATATTACAAATACTAATGAAACAAGTACTGCAAAGAAAATTCTGAACAAATCAGCTGTGAAAAAGAACGTCATCGGCAAGAACAACTTTCTGACAATACAACACCACAATTATTGTCCTCTCGGTTTGAGATTGAACTCTTTGAACCCGATCGACCGCTCTTCCGACCAGGAACATGAGACTTCATAACATCATTAAATAGGACGGTTGTTCAGTAAACGTGTGGGGTGGACCAATCAATATGTTCAACGTGCAGCCCCGAGGCTGCACGTTGAAAATATTGATTGGTCTACCCCAAATAATGAATAAGAAGTCTTCTAATTGCTTCTATTGAACTGATATGGAAGATACCACTAGAGTTCAAAGGATTAATAACGATATTAGTTCACAATCACAGGTGTAAGTATATAGCTGCAAAGGTCATAAAACTATATTTATCACAAAATCACCATCAAATACCTCATTACGGAAATATCTCTCTCAACGCGTCCAATAAACGTATGGCGTTAGAAATCAAGGTTGACGTCGTCACACGGTTTTCGAAGTTGAGTTCAATTAATCTTATCTTATATATAATGGACCGTTCATCGGATTACGTTTGCACAACACATTTCTTGTTTTAACTAAAAATCTGCTCTTTTTGCGTCCACAAAATTGCCTTTGACCCCCGCATTGGAACGAGCTCGTTCCACTGAGGGAGGTCATAAGCCATGTTTTCTATTAAAAAGTTGAAAACAATAATAAAATTTGTTTAGCGATTTTTGTGAACAGCACTGGCCAGTTTTGACCATTACATTAGATAATGGGTTAAACTGCACATTATGTGATAAAAATTATTTTAAATTCGTCACAACTAAATATGAAATTTCCAAACCTCTTTCACTAAAATCGATCTGAGCCTCGGTAGACCTCGTCTCAGTTCCATTTCAGTGAACCCGGCCCAGAAGGTTCATATCACATCGTGACTCATCAGATCCTCTGAATGGACGTTGAAACATGCTGGTGAAAAGATGTCGTTTTTAGACCCTAGAAGCCACCCCCATTTGACGGGTTCTGTACCGAGTAACTTTTCACGTGCCCGGATATTCTGGGCAAAAGCGTCGATTGGGTACCCATTATCCCTTTAGGATGCGGGTCTTAATCCACTGGAGCTAATTTGGTACATTCTTGGGGGTCATATACAGGTACTGGATACTTCTCTACATATACTGCTGGACTGGAAAGCAGTTTTGCATTGGGAGTGACCGCCCCGGAAACTTATTGATCTTCGTCCGGGTGCTTGGATTGTTATACGGTACTGAATTTGTCACCCAAGGGTGGTATCAGGGGATTGTTTATTATTTTTGATCATTTTTTTCAATTTTTCACAGTACCGTACATGGCTCATGATTCTTCATGGGGTCTCATTCCTATCGAAGGTCGAAAAAGCTCTGTTTAGATTGGCCACGAATACACACTCATAGTCACTGTTATTTGCTGGTGACGAAAATGGTGATTGTAAGCGTAAACATTTTGTGAATCCCTGTTCGAATGAGGAAAAAGAAACACCTTAACAGTCACACACCCTGTACATTGGTAATATGAAGTGAGCTGCATGTATATTTTCTCTCGACCTACCTGTACCCGATCTGTTGGTACATAAATTAGAAGATATACATCGCTCAGAGGTAAATGTGTTTTCTCGTGACATAAAATACACCTGTATAAGTAATGACATTAACTGTCCGTGAACATTATTTTTACATACCAGTGTTGTTTACTCCATGAATTTGTATATACAATGAACTTCTCAACTCAATGTTGAAAAGACGATGCATCTCAAATTTTGAGGTAAATTTAAAAGCTGAAAAATAATACCCAGTATAATTATTCACGTATGTATTCATTTTGTGTAAAGCATGAAAGAGTGGGAAGATGAGGAAATGGCAATGCTCTTTTAACTCGTTGTCCAACAAGCAACATATGAATGAGAGAGTCATTGGCCAATACTATAGAACCTTTACAAATGTATTTTCTAGAATTGTATTCTCTAGTTATGACTTTATATGGGTTGAAATGAACCATTTGTATTTTCAAAGATGTGGCAATTTGCTAGATGGCAAATTGCCATATCTTTTAAAATGCTAATGATTAATTATATTCAGTTAGATTAATGGGTAGAAAAATATAATTCAAGAAAATACAATTGTAAAAGCTTTATAGTATTCACTCCTGAACTCCTAACATCAACAAGATCCTGATTCTAGAACTGAGTTTTGTCATGCCCGCCTTGCGGGTTGAACCTCAGAGCCCCCCTAAGACCACCTTTCTGGGCCTTCTTCATAAGATTTAATTTCCATAGGACAGATAGCTGCTCAGTGAATTTGTGTGGGTTGAACAATCAATATTAATTGGTCCACACCAAATAATTAACACAAACTCTTCAAACCGAAGCAATTAAACTGAAATGGAAGATGTCATAACGGATTGAAGGGTTCATTTTTATATTTGCTGCGGTACTTCACGGTACTTGTTATTTATTTATTTATTGGTGTTTAAGGTCACATACTTATGCACAATGGCTAATCGTGACCGTGACAGTTATACGGGTGGAGGAAGCCGGAGTACCCGGAGAGAACCGCCGAGCATCGACGAGCAACTGTCAGCTCCTCAACATTCTAACTCTGTTCAAGCTCCGCTCATGCATGGTTACAGCGGTTAAAGACATGTGCACCATCGACGTGCAATACGCCTTAGTACACGGCGTAATCGTGCCCCCATGTAGGCAACCGGGATAAAGTACATTCTTAGTGGCCATATATAGGTACCGGATACTTCTCTACATATACTGCTGGACTGAAAAGCAGTTTTGCATTGGGAGTGACCGCCCCGGCAATGACACAACGCGGGTCGTCCCGGACGGGGATCGAACTCTGTACCTCTAGCATATAAGTCCAACAGTCTATACCACTGATCCACCGTGCTCACCACCGTACTTGTTACAGAACTATGTTTTAACATTCGTACTTGGTGTGGTGAATTATTTTGACAATACGACATGTTACATTAATGTTTTGTCGATCTTATTAGGAGATTTCCAAGTGCTGACTGCGAAATTTCAAGATGCATTTGCTTCCATATAGCAGCAAGGAATTTAACCAATGAAGTCTTGTTTGACATGTAGATATAGTTCATTGAGCACTGACAAACACGGCTGAATTGGTTAAATTTCTGGTCACAGAACAGAAATAATTTGCTTCAAGAAATATTGTTGTTTACGACATCAGTGTGCAGAGGGTTAACCAGATCTTGTCGGCGGAAAAACATTGTCTGATCAACATTTCCATAATATAATGAAGAGTATTGAACATTATACAAAACACACAACGTCAATCGTTTCAAGTCATTTTCGAACAACGAAGGAATGAATCGTGGTCTGAATGAGGCCTTCAGTTTATGCCTGGTTGAGTTGACAGTGTCACGGTTGGAAGTGGCAGCTCGTCCTATGGAACAAGGTGACCGAAAGAAAAGGGCTATCGCCCCTGGGGGTGGGGCATTGGGAGTAGTTTGAGTATTTTTGCGTATTCAATTATCACACCGTCCGCCAATTAAAAAAAATAACTGCCCATTTGCCACTTAATACAGTACGTGGAGAGTGTATTATCACTAACTCACCCGCAGAGTGGAGATTCCACCCAAGCAATAATTGCAAATTTGTTGCAAAGCATAACCAGCACAAGCAAAGTTTCAGCCAATGGACCTCTGGGTTAAACCCAGAGGTCCATTGGCTGAAACATTGCTTGTGTTTTTTTGTCAAAATGTACAAAATTTGAAATTTATAGCTTGGGTGATAACTCCACTCCACGAGTGATTTAATTACAATCCACTCTCCACGTACTGTATATAGTCAACTGATGCAACTCCAGTCATCGAAAGAAAAATGTGTGGTATTCGGCTGAGTAATATACACCTCTCGTTAGACTCCTAGAATGAAGGATTTTGCATCTACTGGAACCAATTTTCAACTTTTCAAACACAGGGTCGAACCATAGTCGGCTCGGTGCCCAGTGCAAGTCCTGACCAACACCACCGCCCCCTTCGCGGTCCTCCAGTCACCATTGATGGCTGGTTTCACAATCGATAGGCAAAATGAAGAAGTCAACCATATCGTTTCGAAATATATTCAAAGAGATTAATTTCTCTCCTTGAAATAACTGCAGAATGACTCTGCTATAGTAGAAAGAAAACAATATCCCATCCAGAAGGGGCTTGAAGTAGAATCCTATGACGAATTGGTTTATACGAACAATATTTTGCGTGGCTTGTGCACTCAATTACGAGAGACAGTGTATTAAAACCTATACTTCTCGTAAAAAACGAGCGAAAATCGTGCATTCCTTTCACAATTTTGCTTATTTGTAACATACGCAGGCCAGTACCAGTCTTTATCGGAGTAATTTCGTCGTACTGAAGTCACAGCTTTTCATACTTTCAAGTCGTTACCAAAAGGAAAAAGAATTGAGTAATCATGAGAACTTCATCTACGAAGTTTGATTCCAGCCATCGTTTTTGACTGTCGGCAATGGTCTAGTGGCTTTGGTATTGAAGTTGCCGAGAGTTCGGTTTCTCGGCGGGGATAAGAAACCATCATTCTAAATTCTTCCAAAACATGATTGTGCCCTTTAAAATACACAAGGGATATTGCATACTTTAGCAGTGGTCAATATCTCATGTCAGAATATGCCGACACTAGTTCCAACAAAGTGCACAGTGTGGACTACGGGAGGGAGAAAATGAAAATGGGTAGCAGAGGAAATGCCACACATTCACATTACTGTTGCAGTCCAAATTTGCAAAGTTTCCAAATTTGGTCTGCAGAAGAAATCATTTCCTTGATTCACTTTGTTGATGCATGGAGATTACACATATACCAAACTGAGCCCCACCCCCAAACCCTCGCCTCTTGACCGACCCCGCTCAAACCCCGATGTTTTGCAACGTTTCTATAAATTGCATATGCACATAATTTATTTTTTGTATCAGTTAAACAAGGAAAATACAAAAGAATTCCAAAAAATATTTTCCATTTCATTCGGTTTGTCTTACTGAGTAGTCACGCATTTCAATATCTTCCCGAAGCAATGACTGAGCACACCCGAAGCAATGACTGAGCAATGGACCGGGCAGCGTGTCAATCAAAGGTGAACTGATAGAAGTTGCAATGTTGCGCTGCCCTCAAAATTAAAAGGTCACCGACAGAGTGATTAACGAGATTAATGATATGGGAAGTGAGTGAACTCCAAGTTTCATATATTTTAGTTACCCTAAAGGTAATATTTTCAGTTCCATGTGTTTCTATGTAAATATAAAACGATTCATATCCCCATCGAAAATTGACTTTTGAATACTCAAGTATTGCTTTGGTGGTATCGGGCGAGTAGCAGTGCACCAAAAATTTAGTCACAATAAAAATGATTTGCATCCTTGCCTTTTCTCCTCGATACGATCGCTTAAATTACTTTTAACTCCCAGGTTACTGCCATGTCAGCACTATTCACAAAACTCGACTTTCATTTTGTTTACATTTTGCCTCCAAAACATGGCTTATGGCCCCTTAACCCTTTAAACGCGTAAGACCGATTTTTCGGCCCAAGGCATAATTTCGTCCCATTTTTGTCTTATTATATGAGGTCAAGACACGCGGCATTGGTGATAAAATAATAACTGCAATCTGCAGCCAGACGGCTGCAGAGTGCAGTTATTATTTTATCCTCCCTGCCTTTTGATATTGGACTGACCCATCTCACTGTAAGTGTACACAAAGGCGATACCATTCCAGGAAACGAGGATTCAAAGGGTTAAGACGTTTCCCCAATAATACTATCACTGTTTGAGGGTCTGTTTTACCTTCTCCATTGACCCTTTATCCAAACACATACGATACAAAATTCGACTTCAAAACATTTCAACAAAACCATATAGTGTGTCCACTCATTACGACGAGCACGTTCCAATGAGGGTTCATATGATATGGTTTTGTTGACATATTTTGTTTCAACTGCTCAGTTTCTAAATTACACGGGTGGATGTGGCTGACTCATTTGGTAAAGTGTAAGCGAAGAAGAAATATTTTCTGTTTGTCGTCCAAGCTGTTCATTCACCACAGACTCCTACCCAGACATAGCTACGTACCTACGTGTTCATGTGGGTAGATGCTGTAAAATATCTATTTTAACACTTTTACCTAACATGACACACATATGTGACATGTGCTTTCCTTCACACTTCTCAAACCTCGTCATTCAAAGACTATATTTATGTTTTTTTCAATTCTTGCCACAAATACAAAGCAGTTCGCCTGTGAAGACGCATCAATTTTGTGATGGTTTTTGCCGATCTTTCCATTCACGAACGGCAAGGGTCAACACGAGAAATATATTTGCAGTGTATGTTTACCCTCAACTTGTCTTCCTTTACTACCCTCCCAGAAACCATCCCCTGGCAGAACTGAAATTGGGAAAAACAAAATACCATGAAAAGGAAATGTCACATTAGACACGCCATAATGAGTCTTGTTTTATATTTATGGGGGCATTCATTCGGATTACTATTAGTATACAATAGCACTATTCGTTAGAACACGAAACGTAAATAGGTAATTTGTATATGCAAGATGAAGAACATTCAAATGGGACCAAAGTGGCGGAACTACACGGCGCCTAATCAAAGAGTTTAACACAATTACACGTCACTTATGTATGTACACAACAAACTCGATTCTTTTAAAGGGGACAGGACAAAGGCAATTGAAATGGAAAGTTGACTTTCTTGTCAACCCTTTTAACGTGAATTTCGAAATATTTTCGCACCAATGAAATATAGCTGAAGCCTTCCATTACCTATCTAGAATCGTTGGGATGGCTGACTTTTTTCGTGAACACTTCCAACGCGGTTGATAAATACACAGAACGACACGCGTGTGTGAATAGGTTAAACAATATGGCACGACTGTCAGCGCCACAGGACTCGAGTTGTATCCTTCCACAATGGCACGAGAGCCATATCGGTTAACCCATTCACACATGCGAGTCGATCTGTGTTTATTACACGTCTTCAGGTCTATAAAAACAGTTATTGGAAGGACACTCAGCAATTCATTCGACAACTCATCTCCCGAATTCCAATGTGTTCTATGTGCCAGTAGGCACACAGAACACACTGGAAATCAATGGACAAACTATCCAAAAAAGAACACATTTTATCGCGAACCAAATTTGCGAGGGGAACTCGTGTTATTATTTTTAGCTATCGCTACCGATTCAAATTGTAATTGCGGTGCACGTTTTGTAAAAAATTCCAGTGAAATTTCGCTTCCGTTTTAAAATAGTCCGTCAATGATTTCTGGGATGGCTTCTGGAAACAGAAACAGAGGAAACACCGAAATACAGGCTCATTTATTAAAGTATTTGAACCCAGAAAAATTGGCATGGAAAGTGTTTAGAAATGTTTCAATGACACAAGTATAACAGAATATTTAGAAAGGTGGGAACATTGGGAATATCTGAAACAGCGAAAACACTGAAAAATGTGGAAACTTTGGAAATATTGTAAACGGCGGAAACGATGGAAACACTTGAACCGATGGGAACACTGGAAATTATGAAAATATTAGAAATAACAGAAACGGTGGAAAGGAAACACTGTAAAGGGAGGAAACAATGGAAACGATGGAATCATTTGACACGGTGGAAATATTACAACCACCGTGGCAACGATGGAAACGATGGAAACAAGAGAACTTGTACCAACATTAACTTTAACCCCTTAACCGACGTAACGGCCAAAACCGGTCAGCGCTATTCACAAATATCGCCAATTAAATTTTATTATTTTTTAATTTTTTTGTCTAAAAAACATAGGCTATGACCCCTCGTTGGAACGAGCTCGTCGAGCTCGTTCCCATGAGGGGACATAGCCTATGTTTTTGAGACATAAAATGAAAAAAGTAGTTATTCAAGAATTTGTTTTGCAAGTGTCGTCTGCT
Organism: Pictodentalium vernedei; assembly: GCA_031216915.1. NCBI lineage: Eukaryota > Metazoa > Mollusca > Scaphopoda > Dentaliida > Dentaliidae > Pictodentalium > Pictodentalium vernedei. The sequence goes on from CM062292.1 coordinate 238,960,998, forward strand.
TTTCATGTTAGGTAAAGGGTTAAAGATTTAGTTTTTAGATTTATTGTCCAATGAATACAAATATAACGAGGGCTGACAATAAGCTTGAAACTGCGAGGAGGAACAGACGTCCAGCATAAAGGGAGACTGAACCGCTTTCACGATTTCCAATTTTTTCAGCATTTCCAGCCATTTCTAATGTTTTCACTTCTCCCAAGATTTCTCGCGGATGTCAATGTTTTCAACGTTTTCAAAAAATACTAGCAACTTCCATCACCAGTTGCTCTTGTTTCCAGCCAAGTCTGGAAATAACACACGAACGGTCTAGGTTACGCATGGGTTACGTCAATTGCAAAATACGTTAACGCAGTAGATGTTACGTTAAAACAACACAGCGTAAATTAACCTCCGAATCCGGCAAGTGTTGCCAGTCTGATATGACTATCTTTCAGAACAAACTCAACTCAAAGGTTGCGCCTTGCACCCACATATGACGAGAGTGACATGCCATTTACGTCTTAACGGAATTTTCGTCAAAATAAATAGCAACAACTAACGCGCGATCTCGCCAAAGCGAGATCTCGCGTTAGTTGTTGCTATTTATTTGGGCGGAAGTTCTGTCAAGACATAAACAACACGTGTTGCGTAGTAAACGAAGAGAAAGCGGAAAAACGTTACAACACTTTTGTCCTATAGGTTACTACCTTGTTATGTAACGTAACCCGTTAATGGGTTACGACGTGAGCTCTTTATTTCAAGGCCTGCTAGCGTATCCAGTGTTTCCAAAACATCATGTACCTGAAGCATTTTATAACCTACAAGCACTGTCCAATACCAACTGTTTTTGCTAGGTGATAGTACTTTAGCAAAGTTTCTGTTTTTTCACTGTTTCCGGCGTTTCCTTGAAACAAGGTGCTATGTGGTTATATTCCTACTCTCATTTCATGCCATATATATGCTAAAATCGAAATGGAAGTTGACTTTCTTCTCAACCTTAACCTTGTTTGCCTGATATAATACTGTTTGAGTAAGTGGAAGTTGGATGATCTATAAAGTTGTAATAAAAGTAGGAAATTTAACGTTCTCTCTGTGTTCAGCCCCTCCAAAGTTGTGTGCAAATACAGTCGCTCTTGTGAAAGATGAGTGGAGCCTTGCACAACCTATTTATCGTAAAGAGAGTTGACTTTCTTTATGTACTTTCCTATGCGATCAACAAAATTAATAGCGGTGCATTAGTTATTCGATAATTGAGAGTTTTAATCAAAATCCCTGACATGGCTTGCGATCGGAAGCTGCATTATTCTTTCCTCTTAAATAATTGGACTTTGTCATTCGACACCCCTACCATTGTAATCACCGGAAGAGATTTACGGGATGGAAAGTTAGCTCCCCTTAATTTTCGAAAAGCATTCAGTAAATTTAACTCTACAGTTAAAACTAGAAGTCCTGTCATGAACTGTGATCTAGGCTAAATTACGCGTTATCCAGAGGTCCATTGGCTGAAACATTGTTTATGCACAGGCCATATATACAGAATGTGATTGCCTTACTATGGTCATAACGCATAGATTAATGCGCAGATCGACGTGTTATTTGTGCGCATTTCATGACAGGACTTCTAGTTTTAACAGTAAGAGTATGGGAATTTCGTTTAAAAAGAGAAACTAAAAGAGGTAAGCGTATTTGTATTATCGAAGCGCACATCATTTCACAGACGAAAGGCATTTTCCTGGAGAGATGTATAAAAATACAGAAGCTGTTTTTTTTACAATTTTTTTACCCAATCCGTATGAACGTTTGACTTTTATTTTCGATTGAAACCCGTTTAAAAATAAGAAAACGGCGTTCACACAATATTTGTTAATGTTTTTTAATCTTTTGTGCTCATTATATCAAAAGCGTGCGCATCGTGAGATAGAATACAGACACTGTCCATTCCATCAATAGTAAAGGTCAAGAGCTGTCTGTTGCTTTCGTTTATTAAAATTAACAAAACGAAATTTGACTGTATGTTTTACTGATGTCACAGGAATTTTCTCAACAATTTCTTAATTTAAAGGGAGGTAACTTTTTCGAAAGTCTCTTTCATGACGATATTGGTCAAGGATGATTTGGTGGTTATAAAAGAGATAACAAGTTGTGCTTTGTGAAAGATGAAAAGTAATATTTTCATGATATTTGACTTCTCTTTGAAGCATCTCCGGAAATTAACTTGAATTTGTTGATATCTATTCTACAGCTGACAAGTTCATTCATGTTATCGTTACGAAAAACAAGGAAAGCCGTGGTGACTCCGGTAGAACTGCTTCATTTGCGTTAGATGAACGTTCCAGCCCAGAGTGAGTTCATTTTATGATTTCGATATTTATGGCAGCTATCGACGACACAGCAATGACTGGTTATAAATATCAGTAGGGAGTGTGGTGTCTCGGTGGTTACGGCATTGCACTTCAAACAGAAAGGACCGCGGTTCGATCATGTCAGGGGTAAGTGCATTGTGTCCATGGGCAAGGCACTGAATCCCGATTGTCCACGCGAGGGTACGGTAGCGCTGTGTACTAAGGCGTACTGCACGTCGATGGTGCACTTGTCTTCAACCAATGTTAACCCTGCATGTGTGGTGTTAGTACGTTGTAGAGTCTGACACTTGCTCCCGCTGCTCGGTAGTTCTCTCCGGGAACTCCGACTTCCTCCACCCGTAAAACTGTCCGACACGAAGAGACCCTGGCTGTCGAAAGAGTCGCTAAACCCCAATAAATAAATAAATAAATAAATAAATAAATAAATAAATAAATAAATAAATAAAAAATAAATAAATATCAGTCGCCCAATTGTTTGCAACTTTGGGCAACATTTGCATCCTCTAACCACCTTGTTACGCCTCAGAAAAGGGCAGATGAACACCTAACCCGTTGACTCGTGGCTCCAGTGTATTTGGTTAGGAGACACGCTCGATGGAAGAGCAACGCAGTCATATCCAGTAGTGTATTACACAACTGCATTTCGACCCTACAGTGTATCATGGCGATATATTCAATACGTTAGCATGGCGGATGATGCTTTGTTACACTAAGGGGACAGCATCATCGGTAAAAGCAAAGATTTTCCAATTTTAGTAGTTAAAGTCAGGGACGCGGCGACAAGGGGTGGGTGGGGGGGGGGAGACTCCCCCCCCCCCCAATCCTGGTCAACATTCCTTATGGTTGGAAATTCGGAGGGCAAGTCATGAGTAGTTGGAAATTCCATCTATGCGGATTTTAGAGCTTCTTTGGTGATGCTGATGTCTACTTCACTTCCCAAAATTCCAACTCGGTTTCAAATCGGCAAAAATTCCAACTGTTGCTATTTACAACAACAGTGTACGCAATATAGAGCTTCATAAGTATACATGATGTCAGTCGATATTAGATGTTTATAGTACGTTTACTTATCGTAATAAAAAAATTCCTCGAAATACACTTCAAGAAAATCACATCATGATTGAGCTGAGCGTTTGTTCAGCACATATTCAATAGAATAATAATAACCTGAGAATTCTATCATAGATGTGTTGGCATTTCAGTTATTAGAATCAATTTTATGCCCCCTTTCATGGCTTCATTTTCAAAAGTTTTCTCGGTAGTAAATTTCCAACTGGGGGAGGGATCGGGGGGGGGTCCCCTCCCGGTCCTTCCCTCTAGTTGGAAATTCATTACCCCCACCCCTCACCCGCCGAACGGAAACCTCTAGACACGTCCCTGGCTAACCTCTATAAAACAGTTCAACTTTATATGAATAGTTCAGGTGTGGAGCTTATTTCTACCATGTAATTTGGATTAATGTTTGTACGAGATAGAGCGCATCGCGCGCTGCTCGGTCGTGGCACAAGTAGCGCGATAATGTGTTGCTCCAGGTCCATTCACCTCTAAAGCTGACACACAGTCGTGCGAGTGGTTTACGCGATGCACTGACGAAACCCTTAGTGTAGAGGGAGCTTTATGGGTAACTTGGTAAACAAATTTTTATTCGTTTTACAACAGGTGTTACAATATTGTACACAGGTAATCACTTCCAGATGCTGCATGAGTACTGGTGTCCTTGATCGATGTCCTACAAGTTAATGGATGCTTCTGCACGTGCGACAGATCAATTTTCTGATCTCGTGAAAGAGTCAATAATTTTCCAATTGTCTCCCACTGTATTTCTCTATTATTACTGTTGTTGACAATCTTTGTATTTTTCCTTCTTCCTCTTAACCAGCTTCGAAATGAATTGCCAAATGGTGATGGGAGCCCACTTAATAACCCACCAAACGCAGATGTCAAAATGCCGAAATTTCAAGCAGCAACTTTTTGACACAATGCCGCTAGGCATTTAACCCTTTATGTAACACGAAAAGCAGACGACACTTAAAAACAAAATTCTCGAATAAATAAATATATTTTCATTTTTTGCATCAAAAAGATAGCTAAGGGGTCATAAACTATGTTTTTTGGACAAAAAATGAAAAAATAATGAAAATTGAAAGGTAATTTTTGTGAATAGCGCTGGTTGTTTTTCCATCATTTTGGGTAAAGGGTTAACCATCAAGTTTGACAGAATAGAATAGGATCAATGAAACACGATTGAATTGGTGAAATTACAAATTACATTATGTGCAAACTTTGCAGTTTCCTTCCAATCCACCCCGGACTCGGACCCAGGCATTTTCGTACTACGTTTCAAGTTATGACCATTATCTCTCCAGGAGAGATGTAGATGGACCTGAGCCATAAGAGGAGTCCTATACAATACACTACTAGTCTGATGATTGTTACAAAGTGTCTTATTTATTTATTTATTTATTTATTTATTTATTTATTTATTTATTTATTTATTGGTCACATACTTATGCACAATGGCTAATCATGACCATGACAATTTTACGGGTGGAGGAAGCCGGAGTACCCAGAGAGAACCACCGAGCAACGACGAGCAGTTGCAAGCTCCCCAACATCGTGACTCCGCACTGCAGCACAGGCAGGGTTAGATTGGTTGAAGACATGCGCACCATCGAGTGCCTTGCCCAAGGACACATCGCGGGAGTCTGAATCGATCGCTCAGACGGTCACCCATCCAAGGACTAACCGGGCTCGACGTTGCTTAACTTCGGTGATCTGACGAGAACCGGTTACCGCAACGCAACCCTCCCCCCCCCCCCACACACCACACCACACACACACACACAAAGTGTCTTATGAAACACGGTAAACGTACTGGACACTAGTTTCCCGTACTTCTAAAGCAAATTGTGGAGAGCGCGGTGGCTCGGTGGTAGACTGTTGGACTTCTATGCTAGAGGTCACGAGTTCGATCACCGTCTGCGACGACCCGCGTTGTGTCCTTGGGCAAGGCACTTTATCTCGGTTGCCTACACGAGGGCACGATGATACCGTGTATTAAGGTGTACTGCACGTCGATGGTGCACATGTCATCAACCGCTGTAACCCTGCTTGAGCGGAGCTTGAACAGAGTTAGAATGTTGAGGAGCTGACAGTTGCTCGTCGATGTTCGGCGGTTCTCTCCGGGTACTCTGGCTTCCTCCACTCGTAAAACTGTCATGGTCACGATTAGCCATTGTACATAAGTATGTGACCTTAAACACCAACGAATAAATAAAGAATAAGGCAAATTGTACGATCATGACTGTTACTGTTGGAAGTTTAATGACAGGAAATACTAATACTGGAGTGATTATGTACGACGCAGCACACGTTTCTTTCAGAACGAACGCATTCTTTAATTCCTACCGCCGCAAAATGGGTGTCCGTGTCGTTGTTGAAGAGTTTTGTTAAGGTAGACTTATTAATACATTTAACCTGCAGCCGTATTGCTGGAGGTTAAAGATAACAACTGATTTACTCCATGACATATGCACGTCATTGATGTGTAAAGAAAAGAAACGAAACATCAGTTCATCGGTTTTGCAACTATTGTTGCACACTAGAGAACAAATTTAAAGGTCGGTATTGCAACCCTGACTTATCTCGTCATGAAAATCGACTTTCGATAAAGTTATCTCCCCTGAAATTATTAGACGGACGAGGAAGGTCGAATTTAGAAAACCGCCTTTAATCGTTGAGAAAACCTCTATGACATCAGTAGACAACAGAGCGAAGTTTCCTTCTGTTACGTTTGATAAATAACACATTTTCTGTTACTGGGCTGTCTGTTGATTTTGTTTATGAAAAGTTATAACAGAAAACTTGGCTTTTTATGGCAAACTAATTAGAAGCAACTAACTAACTATCCACTTTGGTTCTTTGTTTAGCGAATGTGTTTTACAATAATTTGCGAGGTTTTTTTTTGTTCCCTGGACTTTTGTATCAATGGATGGGATAGTCTGTGTGTTATATGTCACGATGCACACACTGTTGATATAAGGAACAGATAAAAAGTTGCAGAACATCAAACGATGGTGAAAGCGTTGATTTCTTATTTTAAAAGGGTTTAAACAGAGATAAATAGTCAAATGTTCAAAATGATTGGGGACAAAATTGTAAAAAGCCAGCTTCTGTATTTTATACAACTCTAAAGGAAAATGCCTAAAGTTGGTGAAATGATGCGCACATCGATGATACAAATGCACTAACATTTCGAAATTTAACCCTTTATTTAACGCAGACGATATCAAAATTTATTATTTTAAATAACATTTTTTCATATTTTTCAAACAATTTCAACAAAACCATATCATGTGACCCCTCATTGGAACGAGCTCGACGAGCTCGTTCCAACGAGGGGTCACATGATATGGTTTTGTTAAAATGTTTTGAAAAATAATATTTTTTCAACTGCTGAATTTGTATATTACGCGGGCGGATGCGACTGATTCGTTGGGAAAAGGGTTAAATTTTTTATCTGAAATTCCCATACCATCAGTGTTTAATTTACTTACAACTTTAGAAAATTACTGGGAGCTATGGCCAAAAATTGCTTAATACGGCATTTTTGGTCATAACAATTGGTTTTCTGATAAATATACCGGTTGCTGGTTACCAATCTTTATACAGTATTTATAACAGTAAACTTGTTCAGTGCTACTCCCTTTTACTAAATACTTTACCCAACAAAATAATGACAACTCGGAACGTGACGGTTAAGACGTCATTCGACTCCACTTTTCATTGTTCGAAAGAGTACACATATGTTCCTGTTTCGTCTGCTTTTATTGTTAAGGCAGAAGAAATTACTGATCCAAATGTAAACACAGACGTTTTCTGCGGAGTATGCTGTATCACGTAGAACCGGGTATAGATCTACAGCAAACAATCTCCATATAAATATATGTGTGTGTTGATATAATGAAGAAAAATAAGATACCCCGAAAAATATATGGCTTTTATGAAAATGTAAACAGAACAATGTATCAACATATCGACACTATAGACTTGAACAGGGGAGAGTATTGTCACTTTGTTTACCACATCCTCGACTTGACTTGAGATTGGTGTCCTGTTCTCTTCATTTCAAAACACTCTTCTGATCGCGATTTCTTAACCAGAAATTTAAAACTCGTTTGCTATTTATCATTTACCTGTTTATAAATGTAGTAGAAAGGAAACAGGAATGTCGTGCAGCAGTTAAGTTCGATTCATATCTCCTCTCTCTCTCTCTCTCTCTCTCTCTCTCTCTGCCCTTCGCTCTCACTGTACTCGTCGCCTGAGTGCTAGAATGTCCCATGTCCGTCGCCTGAGTGCTAGAATGTCCTATGTCCCATAGGGGACATAGGACATTCTAGCACTCAGGCGACGTACTGTCTGTCTGCCTGTCTCTGTCTGGTCTGCCTGCCCGCCCGCCCGCCCGCCTGTCTGTCTGTCTGTCTGCCTGTCTGTCTGTCTGTCTGTCTGTCTGTCTGTCTGTCTGTCTGTCTGTCTGTCTGTCTGTCTGGTCTGCCTGAAACGCCCGACGCCCGAAAGCCCGCCCGCCCGAAAGCCCGCCCGCCCGAAAGCCCGCCCGGCCGAAAGCCCGCCGTCCGTCCGTCAGTCCGTCCGTCCGTCCGTCCGTCCGTCCGTCCGTCCGTCTCTAACGAGTGTGACTTTTCTATCCAGGAGCCAATCTTATAAAACATTTACAATTGTATTTTCCAGAATTGTATACAAATAAGCTGAATTAATCATTAACATTTCAAAAGACGTTGCCGTTTACCGGTAGGGAAATTGTCATATCTTTTGAAAAGCTAATTATTAATTTCAAACATTTATAGTCATGCAGAAAAAATGCGATTCTAGAAATTCAATCGTAAAACTTTTATAGGATTGGCCCCAGCACAGCATTTCACAAAACCTGGTTTGAGAGGAGTCAGAAGGAAGTTGATAAGGGGGAATGAGAGCAACCAATATACACTCATCCACCACCCTCCATCATTTCATCTGATTTCATTCTGACCTCATACACGAAGGGGAGTAATGGCGGACAAACAACGTAAGACGAGACGAAGATTGAACCTCCTCCTGTCTTGGTCTTCCAAATCTCCTCTCAAAGGTTCACTCTCGAAGAAGATTCATCATCTGCAGTAAGCTCTGTCAACGCTACCATTGAGGTCTACGAAGAGAGATATATGGGAGCAATAACCCGAGAAGATAGAGCCTTTAAACTTGTGAATCACACCGGCCTCTCTTTGGCCTACTAGTGTTGATCATTTATCACACAACTATAGTGTAATATAACTGTTGTTCAAAGAAGCCATTGGCCATAGTCATAGAGGCAGGGATTATAAAGATAGTAATAGCAATATTTCATCCCTTGGAAGCATAAAGGTGCCAGCTGAAATGTCTGAGCATTGCAGTTGTCACGTCCATGCTCTGAAATGAGGTCATTTAGTGATGGTATCAGTACAAGGGATCGTAACTGTATGTATCGCTACTGGCTTTCAAATATAGGCATACCAACACGATGCTTTTACTGTTGACCTTATTTGGGCTTCATCGTCCCACGATCCAACAATACTTACGGTAGCGCTGTTAGATTAGGCTTCGGGTTAAAACATTGAACTGAGAAATTGACGGATCGAACCTGACCCACGCCAAGTGTGCTGTGCCCTTCCTAAAGACACTTAATGCCAATTGCACACGTTCTAAGGTATACTGAACGGCGGTGGAGCACATGCTCTCAACCGCTGCTAAATCTGTGTGTGTCCGTTTGTAACTTTGGGAGTCTTGCAGTTGCTCGCTGCTTTTCGGTGATTTTCTCCGGGTACTCTGACTTCCTCCATCCGTAAACCTTTCCGACACGACACGACTCTGGCTGTTGAAAGTGTCTTGAAACCAGAACAAACAAAAAGGCAAACAAAACCTTTAACCCTTGATGCATGGATTTTGGGTTTTCACAACGGTAAGCACATAAACATTTCGAATGCATTAACAACCTTGGCCACAAACATCTCATTGGGTGGCCCAAATCAGGAAAAATCAACTTCTCTCCTTGTACTTGTTACATAAATGTGACAGGGTAACGTCACTGCACTAATTAATAACTCAGAGCATGCCATATATGCAGGTGGTTAATCCAGTAGTGATTGCTATTTGCACAGAAAGCAAACAAGTCTTACGTGACATGGAATTATTTTCTACGTTCGTCAATGTGTATACTGGTGTAGCCTGATAAATGCGAATTAACCCTTTATGTAAGCTGTTTTAGTGAATGGTGCCGTCCAGTACAATACAATTAAATTGTGAGGAGAGAAGGCTTTATTAGAATTATGAATGACAAAGTGAGTATAGTATTAATTTAATCTAAAACACTCTAGGATTGTAGAATTGATTCATTACCATTTCTCCCAGTCTGAATTCTGTTGAGTTCTCGTCGATTGTCAGATTTTTCTGTAGGAGGGAAATATGTCCATAACTATTTCAATGGCTTAACTCTTCCTGAGAGAACCACATTCAATATGCCGAAAATTTCAACACGTCGGTAGTGCATACACAATATACGGGGCCTCTAAATTTTCTAGAAATAATGATCAGTTTTTAAGTTGAACACTTTATTGGAAAAGTCGAAAATATTGGATGTCACTTCATACGGTTTAATCCGGGCACTTCGGTTTACGCCTTGCAGGTGGGCACGAAGCGACTTCTGTTGACAATTGGACGTATTGAAAGACACCCGCGTACAAGGTAACACTGCTAACAATGATATCAATATTTACACCCACGGGGGTGGTTGATTTAGAACTATTACGACAATGTTACGTAATGCGATATACAGAGAGGTTTTTGGGTTATGATATGAACAATTGCATTTGAGGAGGTACAGTACAGCAAGCGAATGGTTTAGTCACAAACATTTGTGCAGTGGGGTTTCCATCCCGATATTGATTCTCAAATACGAAGTACAAGCAAAACTTCAGTGAATGGACCATATCTAGAACTGCCAAATAACAAATAAGTTAGATACTATGCGCGACGTGATCGAGAGGCTAATAATTAACTCTTTACCTAACGAATCGCCCGCATCCGCCCGCGTAATATGCAAATTGAGCAGTTGAAAAAATATTATTTTTCCAAATATTTCAACAAAACCATATCATGTGACCCCTCACTGGAACGAGCTCAATGAGCTCGTTCCAATGAGGGGTCACATGATATGGTTTTGTTGAAATTTTTTGAAAAAAAAAATGATATTTAAAATAATAAATTTTGATATCGTCTGCGTTGGGTAAAGGGTTAACGCATTTTCTATCCAATTGGTAATTTTGACTGTCTGATACCTCCAATTTTGAGACTGCTGTAAAACAAAGCACCCCTGACTTATATCGTCATGAAAATCAGCTTCCGATAAAGTTGTCCCCGATAAAATTATTGGACGCGCGTGGATTGTCCAGTTACAAAGCACATAATCGTTGAGACAACACAGGTCGATGTCCTGTAACATCACAGGAAAATAAAGCCAAGTTTTCTTTTGTTACTTTTAATAATCGAAATCAACAGACAACTCTGTGCTGTCTGTTGTTTTCGTTTATTAAACGTAACAAAAGAAACATGTTTTAATGGCGAAATAATTAGAAGCAACTAGTTGAGAGATACTCCGTCATTCAGAATATATATCAGTGTCACCTCAAAACATTAATGTCCCCTTTGTCTCTTTGTTTGGCGAATATGATTTTACTGTAACTTTTAAATTTTATTGTACCCAGAAAAAAAATAGGAAATCTCACCTCCTGGACTCCCATATTAACAGAAAAGGCAGTGTCTGTATTATATGTCACGATGCGCACACGGTCCATATAATGATCAGAAAAAAACTTATGGAACATCAAAAGATGGTGAAACCGTCGTTTTCTTATTATTGAATGGGTTTCAACACAGAAAAATAGTCAAACGTTTAAACTGATTGGAGAAAAATTGCAAAAAGCCAGCTTTTGTATGTTTTTACTATTCTACAAAAAATGCATGAAATTTGAGAAAAGATACACACATCGATCATACAAAAATTCGCTAGCATTTCGCTATTTCAATTTTTATATGAAATTCCCATACCTTTAGAATTAAATTTACTGACAGATTTAGAAAATTAAGGGGAGCTAACTTTTTGAAAATCTCTTCCAATGACGATAATTGTCAGCCATGGTTGTTTTCAGCAGAGTGGCTGCTTCACGTTTACGTATGTCCCATGTGCGAGTTGGTGTGAGACTGAGGTTTCTCGATCTCCGGAGACTTTTACTTCGTTTGGAGACAGAACCTTGGGGGGGAGGGGGGGGGGGGGCGGTGGCTCAGTAGGTAGAGTTGCAGACTGCAAGCCGAGAGGGCCACGGTTCGAATCCCACCTGTGGCAACCGCGTTGTGTCCTTGGGCAAGACACTTCACCCCCATTGTCCATGTGGGAGCACGGTGACGTCGTGTACTAAGGCGTACTGCACGTCGATGGTGCACTTGCCTTCAACCAATGCTAACCCTGCTTGTGTGGAAAACTGTTGTGGTCATGATTAGCCATTGTGCAAAAATATCCGACCTTAAAACCCCAATAAATAAATACAGAACCTTGGGCGCCAGTAATGTGGTGTATCATACCACTCCCAAGCGTGGCACTCGAAACTCGATTGATCGAGCATCCACACTACATTAATCGTTGCTTTGTGATACTGACAATGATCTCTCGGATACATCAAATCAATGTGGCTCCTTTAATCCATTAAATAATCCTATCCCAGTTCATGACTGACAATTGGCATCAAAGAAGAGATTTACGGGAAACTTAGCTCCCCTTAATTTTCTAAAGCTGTCATAACATTTAATCCTTTACCCAACGCAGACGATATCAAAATTTATTATTTTAAATATCATTTTTTTTTTAAATTTTTAAAATATTTTAACAAAACCATATCATGTGACCCCTCATTGGAACGAGCTCGACGAGCTCGTTCCAAAGAGGGGTCACATGATATGGTTTTGTTGAATTTTTTTTAAAAAAGGTATTTTTTCAGCTGGTGAATTTGCATATTACGCGGGCGGATGTGGCCGTTTCGTTGGGCAAAGGGTTAACAATAAAGGTATGGGGAGTTCATATACAAATTGAAATTTCGAAGTGTTAGACAATTTGTATCATCGATGTGTGCATCATTTCACAAACTTTTCTTCAGTTTTTTTTCCCAATCAGTTTGAATGTTTTACCATTACTCTTTGCTGAAACCCTAAAAATAATATAAGGGCGTTTTCACCATCTTTTAATTTTTTTCTGACAATTATGTCAACAGTGTGAGTTTCGTGATATATAGTACAGACACAGTCTTTTCTATTAATACAAAGGTCAAGGAGGCGAGATTTGCCAATTATTCTCATGGGAAGAATAAACTTGCAAATTACTGCAAAAACACATTCGCTAAAAAAGTGCCAAAGTGGACTGGTGAGGTGTTGGTGGGTGTAACACTGATAATCGTCATAATGCCGAATTATCTCTGAGCTTGGTTCATCCACTTGGCTTGCGATGAAAGCCAAGTTTCCGTTTGTTACCTTTAATAAGGAAAACAGCAGACAGCTCTGAGAGCTGTCTGTTATTTTCATTCATTGAAGGTAACAAAAGGAAACCAGGCCTTATATTCTTCTGATTTCATAGGTGGGTTTTTTCCAACAATTACTCCCTTCTTAAATGGATTTTAAGGGCGCATCTAATAATGTCAAGGGAGATAACTTTAACGAAAGTCGATTTTGCATGACGAAATAAGTCAGAGGGTGTAAATAAGGGTGTTTGTATTCAGATAAATTTAAAACCCACCTTTAAATTGTCTTCAGAACATGTTGTTTGTCAGGAAATATCGGACAGTGTTTATGTGCGAATGTGACAAATTTTATACCAGAATTTAGACACGAAAGCAATATTTTGATTTGGAGCAGGGATTGACGTCAAACAGGGGCGGCGGAACCAGGGGGCAGAGAGTGCACGTGCCCCTCCACTTTTCCCCACCGATATGTTTCGTAGTTACACAATGAGTAAAATGGGCTCATGCAAACGTGTCAATATACAGGCATTACTGTAACATTATTTGCAAATCCAAACAATATTCAGCAAACAATCCCACTTTTGGTCGCTTCGGCCCGTTTCTTCTAATCCAATCATCATCCAACCCGAGGGCTGGCCTTCGGGTTGGAAGATAGTCGAAGTTGGAGAAACGGACAGGACAATGACCAGACAGCGGCATATTCATCTAAACGAGAGACTATAGCGAGTCATGGAACATTTACCGATATACAGTATGTGGAGAGTGTATTGTCACTAAATCACCCGCAGAGTGGAGAATCCACCCAAGAAATAATTGTAAATGTGTTACAAAGCATAACCAGCACAAGCAAAGTTTCAGCCAACGGACCTCCGGGCTAAACCCGGAGGTCCATTGGCTGAAACATTGCTTGTGTTTTTGTCGATATATACAAAATTTGAAAATTATAGGATGAGTGATAACTCCACTCCGCGGGTGATTTAGTTAAAAATCCACTCTCCACGTACTGTACGATGTAACCTCTCTCACAATGGGTAGAACCGTGGTAGCATTGTAAATTTGTGCCTCTAGACTTTTGTCGAGCTTCCGCCGCCTCTGACGTCAAACAAATAATTACCAAATTTACCTGCGGGATACATTACTGGCCTCCGAACTCTTCTGAAAAATATTCAGAATGGCAATAAACTGAAGAAAAGGGATTATTTAAATTCAAGTTCAACTTGAATCGTTTGTGCGCTTTCAATTATAAACACATCCCTGACTGATATCGTCATGAAAATCAACACTCGAAAAAGTTATCACCCTCGACATTATTAGACGAGTCGGGAAGATCCAATTAAAAAGTCAGAAATTGTTGAGAAAACACCTATGGCATCAGCAGAAAATAAAGACAAGTATTTTTCCTTCGTTACTTTTAATAAAGAAAACAGCAGACAGATATCTAAGCTCTCTGGTGTTTTCGTTTATTAACTGGTAGAGTGCTGGAAGCCCACATTTGGGCTTTATTCTAAGAGCAGGTACCTCACTTTGAAGACTTCATATTCAGTGGATGAACTGTATATCATCTATGAAGGGAAAATATTTAGTCTGTAAGGATTTGCCATGTTACAATTTATGGGAGAGTGCCTATGGGCACTCTCCCATAAATTGTAACAAGGCAAAGAAACGTGAACAAATTTTGATGACCAAAAATAATTCAGCAGTCTACCAGTTAAAAGTGACAGAAGGAAACGTTGGATTTTTATGGCAAGCTGACTGGGAGCAATTATTTCGCAGATACTCCATCATTATTAATATTATTTCTTGGTGTTTAAGGTCACATACGTATGCACAATGGCTAATCATGACCGTGACAGTTTTACGGGTGGAGGAAGCCGGAGTACCCGGAGAGAGCCACCGAACAACGACGAGCAGCTGCAAGCTCCCCAACATCGTAACTCCGCACTGCAGCCCAGGCAGGGTTTGATTGGTTGAAGACATGCGCACCATCGACGTGCAGTACGCCTTAGTACACGGCGTCATCGTGCCCCCATGTGGGCAATCGGGGTTAAGTTCCTTGCCCAAGGACACAACGCGGGAGTCCGAATCGATCGCTCAGATGGTCATCCATCCAAGGACTAACCGGGCTCGACGTTGCTTAACTTCGGTGATCTGACGAGAACCGGTCACCGGAACACCACCGCGCCCCCAATCCGCCATTAAGAATACCTATCAGTGTCACACTTACTAACTCGAAGTAACCATCCACATTGGCTCTTTATTCAGCGAGTGTGTTGTTTAGAGGAATCTGTGAGTTTTTATTCTTCCGAGATAATAAATTAGCAAATAAACAAGAATTTTATTTTAATGGAAAGGCCAGTGTGTGACGATGCGCACTTTTTGTGATAATAAAAAAAAGTTACAGAACATCAAAAGATGACAAAAACGCCGTGTTTGTATTTTAAAATGGGTTTCTACAGAGAATAATAGTCAGATTTTCAAACTCATGGAGAAAAAAATGCAAGAATCTTGCTTCTATATTTTTATACTACTCCACAAGACAATGCCTGATGCACTCATTGATGTTACAAATTCGCTAACATTTCGACACTTCATTTTTGTATAAAATTCTCATACCCTTAGTGTTAGATTTACTGAAAGGTTTTGAAAATTAAGGACTTTCTCCAAATTCGACCTTGGTCACCAAAAAAAACGATTTCTTTAATCCTGCGCATGCGCATAACTGGTGCGGATCTGCGATATCCCTTCAAACATTTAGAGTCTAGAAGCAAAAGTCTCTTTTTCAAAATCATGATGCGCCCTGATATTTTTAAAGTAAATGATTTTTCATTCGATTTTTGGAAGTATATCAATCAAAAGCTGAATGTTGGCAATATTAGTTGATCTATCCTCAGATAACGAGTATGGACTCTTCCAACTGATGCGATTGAACAGACATGGAAGAAGTGTTAAATAGAAGACATTATTTATTTATTTATTTATTTATTTATTTATTTATTTATTGGTGTTTAAGGTCACATATTTCTTCACAATAGCTAGCCATGGCCGTGACAGTTTTACGGGTGGGGGAAAGCCGGAGTACCCGGAGAGAACCACCGAGCAACGGCGAGCAACTGTCAGCTCCCCAACATACCAACTCCACACGAGCAGGGTGAAGGTGCACCATCGACGTGCAGTACGCCTTAGTACACAACGTCACCGTGCCCCCACGTGGGCAGTGGGGGTGAAATGTCTTGCCCAAGGACACAACGCGGTTGCCGCAGGTGGGATTCGAACCGAGGGCCTCTTGGCTTGCAGCCTGCACCTCTACCAACTGAGCCACCGCGCCTCAATAGAAGACATTTGCGTTAACGCTTTGAACCCTGGTGGTATCTTCCGTGTTAGTTCAATGACAGCAACTGGAAGAGTCCATATTCATTATTTGGGGTAGACTAATTAATATTTTCAACGTGCAGCCCTAGGGCTGCACGCTGAAAATATTGATTGGTCTACCCTACACCTTCACTTAGCAGCCATGATACGTACTGAAATTATCATGCATCATGTTCCTGGGCCGCATTATTATTTCTTATTTGTTGGTGTTTAAGGTCACATACTTATGCACAATAGCTAATCATGACCGTGACAGTTTTACGGGTGGAGGAAGCCGGAGTACCCGGAGAGAACCACCGAGCAACGACGAGCAGCTGCCAGCTCCCCAACATCGTAACTCCGCACTGCAGCACAGGCAGGGTTAGATTGGTTGAAGACATGCGCACCATCGACGTGCAGTACGCCTTAGTACACGGCGTCATCGTGTCCCCATGCGGACAACCGGGGTTAAGTGCCTTGCCCAAGGACACAACGCGGGAGTCCGAATCGATCGCTCAGACGGTCACCCATCCGAGGATTAACCGGGCTCGGCGTTGCTTAACTTCATTCATCTGACGAGAACCGGTTACCGCAATGCCAACGCGTCCCCTCCTGGGCCGTAAAAACGGCCCTTCGGGTTCAAAGTGTTAAAGGTAAGAGACTGTCGTATCTGGTGAATGATTTTTCTATTACTGGTGGGTGGAATAAGACATTGTCTGTGTTTATGTTCTTCGTACTCAGCTCGCGTGTTCGAGATCTTCCCTGCCAATTTGTTAAAATCAGACCTATCGCAGGATGAGGTTTATGGTATAAATCGTATTACTCCATTTCAAGATGTTCAATTTTATGTCGTAAATAAATAGATTGGCAACGAGGACTTCCTGTTACAAAACGGGTGATGTTTATTTGAGTAAGGTTGGTTTTTAAATTTATAAACTCATAAAATAAATTGGTTATTTTCTCTTTCCCTATTGCTAGTATTATTACTCTGTTAAGTCAACAATCTATCCACCGTCGTCATTAAGTGTTCATTTACAACTGAAAACCTACTTTAACCATTTGACAAACATTAATTGGAAATCGGCCAATGATTGTTCACAATTCTGTCAGTTTATTTTTTTCAAATCAGAGTGTGTGACTCCCACTGGAACGGATCTGCTGGGTGCTTTCCAACATTTCTGAGGAATCAAACACTATGAAAATATGAAAATGTTGTTGGCCGAAATGAAAATCACTTTAAATACAATGCGGCCGCCATGGATCGGTCACTTTCCACGAGTGGACAATATTTCCTTTCCACGGACGCAATAATATTAGATTCCAAACACTAATTATAGGAATAATAATCAAAATGTTAATTAATGAAGCACCGGGTACAACCCGGTACTTCATTAATGAAAAATGTGATGGTGGTGATTTATATTACCCGGTAAACGCCGGCGTGGACATCACTGCCCATGCGTGAATTACGATCAGTCCACGGCGAATTTACTGTGACAGGTAAATTTTTCATTGCACAAAGCATCCAAATTAACGTCACTCAAAATGTAGAATATGCTCAAGTTTTTTTTCAAAATTCTCAACGTACTCTCGACAATATGTCAATTCTTACTACGCCACACTTCGCACCCCAATTTCAGTGAAGACGACCTTTTCAGTCATTTTCTGGGCTGTGTAACTACGGCACGGTTACTGTTTTAGAGCTTTAACAAATGAGTATTTAGGAATACCCCTCTCTTCGAACTTATCGAATGCACGTTATTCTCTAATAATATTGACTGCACGCGCGTAAGAAGAAGTAATCGAACGCTGTAAGACGTCACCGTTTACATATAGTCGCCTGAGTGCTAGAATGTTCTATGTCCCATAGGGGACATAGAACATTCCAGCACTCATGCGACGATATGGCCACTTATCTCATTTCTGTTGGATTGCAGCAACGTCAGAGAAAAGCGGGGCAATTACCCCCCCCCCCCCCCGCCCCCCCACCGCAATCAACAATAAATAGCGATCGAGTCAATCAAGGTATAACTCCTCATCGGTGACATTAGATGACTTGAAAGTTTTCAAGCTAAGACTGCAGTCACCGCGCAATAACTTTTATATTATTAAACATCAAACGGAAGTCCAGCAGAAAAACTTGCAGCAAGGTATCAACTTTCTGAATTCTTATTATTATTTTTTCTTCTTTCTTGTTTTGTTTTCTTGCTTTGTCTGTTTGTTTTCTTGTCAATAATAACTAAAGGTGATGTGACTATGGTGTCAAATTTACATTGTCGTGAAAATTCACGGTGTGCATTAAGCGGCCCATACACTATCAATATTATTGACAATAATATTGAGTAAATAATATTGACAATATATTTTTTGCCACAAACTACTCAATAGTTTCTTCAATATTTTCGGTCATTTCTTCGTCTGCCACCGCGCTGTAAACATGGATCCAGTTGTGGGTTGAGGCGTGGTACTGGCCCTGAGTAATGAAAAACAAAATAAAAAGAAATGGTGGACTAAACGATGGTTTTTAGAAAGACACACATTTGGTCATGGTGCCCTTATGGAGGAACTCCGGATTAATCATCCTCCTTTGTTGCATTCTCATAACGTTCTTGGTACTTGGAAAGCAGGGTGCTGTATGCTGCTTCCTTCTTAGAGCTGTTAGCATATTGAGCACTGGTAATTTTCCAGAGACATGGCAGATCTTTGTATACTTCAATGCACTCTAGTATGAACTTTCGTTCATCCTCTTTGGTGTTCTTTGCCATGTTTACGCTACGGTGACTTCAGATTTAATGAAATATTGCGTAATATTATTGACGGAACCCACACACTATCAATATTATTGACGGTCGTAAAATATTGAAGAAAATATTTCAGAGATCTCAGATATTCGTCAATAATATTGATCAATCTTCAATATCTCCCACACACTGGCAATAATATTGTCAATACCGTTTATTGACAATATTATTGTCAATAATATTGATAGTGTATGGGCCGCTTTAAAAGTATTCGTATTTCGCAGATAAACTTTGTTCTTTATGAGGCAATGAGATTTGAAAACCGAATACTATCCAGGAGAAGGGGTCGTTGAACAATTCCCTGTTTTTGGAACAAGTGCCCCTGGTATTTGTTCCTAAAAAATTGAGAATTGTTCAGCAACAATGTTATGCCGGCGGGTGGGACCGTTTCAGTTTGTGATCAATGAGCGTTCCAGCAATCCAGTTGCAAAGTCAATGCATATGGTACAAAGAAACATCGCAACGAGCTTTCCGCACTAGCATCCTAAAATTTCACTGTAAATAAATCCTACATTTTTGCAATGACAACTTTTTTTCTTTGACCAAACTGTAGAACACGGGAACTAATATTTGATTCAGCTTCAGCGCACATTTCAGTTTTATCGTTCATTGTACTTGTTTTTTCCTTCATTATCCTAATGAATGTGTTTGTTACTTTGTGCCACATACCAATTGCTTCATCAGACAATAAATTTCTGTTATCTTATTACACAAGAAAGCTTTTTATTGGTCATGAAAAGTGGACCAACTAATATCATCTATGACCTTCAATCGTATGGATACAGGTTAAAAATATTAATTATTAATGTATCTTAAGATTGGCTTTTCCAGTTGACAAATCCTTCAACATGGACGATACCATTCTCTAAAATCAAGAAGGAAAAGGTTAAAAAAAGTTACATGCTTTTCCTTCCGAAAAATCCACTCATCATCAGTACAATAGAGCCGCCGTGGCCTAGTCGTTAGTCACGCGTGGGCAGTGAGGTCCACGCATACGTTTACCAGGTAATGTAATACAAATCATCATCAGCAAAATTTGTACCCGGTGCTTCATTAATTAAATTTTTGATGATTATTCCTATAATTAGTGTTCGGATGCTAATATTATTGCGTCCCGTGAAAAGTGACCATTCCACGGCAGCTGTACTGTTCTCTCCGTTTCTATTTCCTATTCTTAAAGATCATATAGTAACACTTGTTACCGTAAAGTTTACAGCAGCAGGCCCGGCAGGTGGTTGGTAATAATTTTACCGTATTTAATCCTTAAGTCGCCAGGCAGCAACAAAGTGACCCTTCTATTTTCCATTGAAAAAGTACCCCAAGTGTATTCTTCCTTAACCCCTTGCATGCTGCTGGCGGATATTCCTGCCCGCAATAGGATATTTCCTGCCACTGAAATAAGTATAATTTGGGCACATGCAATCAAATTTTTCCCTGTAATTGAATTGACATTTTCATCAATGATTTCTTGAGTTAAATTTAAATGAATTTTTCATCAAACCTAGTCATGGCTGCTTTACAGCAGCCATGACCAGATTTGGTGAAAAATATCTTGAAAATAGTCAGCGGGTTGAGAGTTAATAACTCTACTGGCTGGCTGTATTTATCTTGACATTGTTTTTACATCCTTGTTACCTTGACATTGTTTTACATCCTTGTTACCTTGACATTGTTTTTACATCCTTGTTACTTTCACATTGATTTTATATCCTTGTTACCTTGACATTGATTTTACATCATTGTTACCTTGACATTGTTTTTACAGCCTTGTTACCCTGACATTGTTTTTACATCCTTGTTATCTTGACATTGATTTTACATCCTTGTTACCTTGACATTGATTTTACATCCTTGTTACCTTGACATTGTCTTTACATCCTTGTTACCTTGACATTGTTTTTACATCCTTGTTACCTTGACATTGTTTTTACATCCTTGTTACCTTGACATTGTTTTTACATCCTTGTTACCTTGACATTGATTTTACATCCTTGTTACCGTGACATTAATTTTACATCATTGTTACCTTGACATTGATTTTATATCATTATTACCTTGACTTTGTTTTTAACTCATTGTTACCTTGACTTTGTTTTTACATAATTGTTGACTGCCCTGTGACCAGCCAACAATAATGCTGAAACACTTAAGTAATCTGCAGCTGTGTACAGGTAGATACGATAGTTCTTATCAAAAATTAATCGGTTGATTTTAGGGTAAATGGGACGTTTTTACAAGGAAAGTTCGATATGCAAGGTCTATCGGCCAACGATACACTTTAATATCGTACGGTAGAGTGTGGTGATCACTAAAGTGATCACTTTTTCGATCTGTTCACAATGTGATCCCAACACACTTCCACCAGTGATTGGGAGATGTCATAAATAAAATATTGCGAAACGAAGACTGACTAGAGAAAAACGGAATGGAGAAATCATCTGAGTTTCAATGTTCCCACATTTCTTTTTTTTTCGACAGTTGGGATTTTACATGGTTGGGTGAAAAAATGATGCAAAGAATCGATGCGATCGTTTTTTTCCTGTCCGCTTTTGAAATCACAGCACTGTGCCTTCCGCCCGAAACAATCACTTGTGCACCGCGCATAACGACTTATATTTAGCTTTAGCGATAATTGTTACTGATATTATTTTTGTGGACGTGCAGTCAAGGAAGGGCCATCTTTTTTCACAAAATTCACTCGCCATCGTCTCATATATACACCTACGTATAATAGGTTGTATAAGTTGCAGAACGAGATCAGTGGTTTTGCATCCGTCAGTGAGTGTTCCTGTCCTTTGTGAATGCAGATGAAGCGAACGGACTGCAGACGTTTTAACTTTGTTGCACTGTAGTATTAGCTTTCCGACGACATTACGAATGGAAATTTTTCAACAGTTGATAACGACATGCAGCAAGTCCGCGGTAATCCCCCAAGGTGTTTTTGTCAAAGTCAGTCAAATGAACAAGTCTTTGTTGTTTTATGTCGAAGTAATTGCCACTATATCCTTCGTAGCGCGTATACATTAGATGCGGTATACATTATTCTAATAAGTGGGATACGCGTGAACCAAGCGTCGTTTTAGCGGAATTTTATAGTTAAATAAAAATGTTACCTTTCCTTTGGGCTTAATTGATTGGATGTTCCGTGACGCAAATAAATATTTAGGCTTGCGATTTTTAAGTGTTTTCGTGGAACGAGCGATATTTTTCTAGGGAGAAACTCCATGGATATCCAGTGCAAGCAAGAGACATTTTGGTTCCCGGGGTGCATTCTGTTATAGAGCCCAGACCCTTTGAGAGTGTCTAAGGGCATGGTGTCAACATACAATCCGCTTCTCGAAACGGCGAGAGGGTGGGTATGAGAGGCAATAACCAGGGACTTGGCGGAGATCTACTTCCTCGAATAGGCTACACGAGCGAAAAGAAGGAAATTGAAAAGATAACGTATTGCCACTTCGCTTCGTTTATAAATGACTGACGGTTTTCATTCCAGTGTTTAGCCAGACACGGGCCCCTTAAATCCATGGACCACTGGGTTAGTAGCTCTTGACTCTTCATTCCCCCCCTCTCTCTCTCTCTCTCTCCCTCTATCTATGTCCGTCTCTCTGTGTCCATCTGTCTGTCTTTCTGTCTCTCTTTGTCTCTCTTCCCCACATACTAGTGGGTGGCCCCGCGTTGCACAAGGTTTTCATAACCTCATTTAACTCTCAGGCGTTGACTTTATGAGTTATTCCGTGTGTATTATCCCCTGGGATTTTTAATGGCGAGTCGTGGCAGTATACAGACGAATCTATCCTATACTTTATCAGATAGAAATACATATATATGGCGTGTTCGAAGTTGGTCGGCCCCTTAGAGGCTTAGGAGACGTCACAACAAGCCGGCGATTTCATCATTCATTCGCGTTTGTATCCATGACGAAAACATACACACTACCAGAATAACCAATTCCATCTATGAAAATACCAGACAGTGAATTCATGCTATCTGAAAGCACCCTGAGGGTATCCAGCACGTGTCGTTTACAGTACGGCCGCCGTAGACTGGTCACTTTTCCGGGTGGGCAATATTTCTACGGACGCAATATTATTACATTCCAAACACTAATTATAGGAATAATCATTGGAAATTACAACCCGGTGCTTCATCATTTAAACTATTGCTGATGGCGATTTTTATTACCTGGCAAATGCATGCGTGGACATCACTGCTCATGTGTGGATTACAACCAGTCCACGGCGACTGTACTGTAAATTTAGAGCGTTGTCCTATAAGATGGAGCGGCACATCCACTGAACAAGTAGCGAATAAAGTGTTTTCTAAATAATATACAGCGGAGCTCACTTAATTGGATATCTCTTAATTGTATATCCCTGTTAATTGAATATACTTTTCAAACACAAAACCATTTACCATATCTTCAGTACAAATTTGATCTGTTAATTGCATATGGGTTGTAGAGTAAACTCCTGTTAATTGTATATAAATTTTTGTAATATGTCGAAAAAATTACCGTGACACCACCAAATTCCCCTTATTTATCAACCGTTTTGGCCTCACTACATCCAATACAGGCAATTATTCTATTATATCTTGTTTGACAGAGCTCTATGAGCTCTGTCAAATAAGATATAATAGAATAAATGCTCAGTTTACCCCCAGAACACAAGAAACTGACCAAATCCCTGTTAATTATATACTCCTGTTAATTGAATAATTTTCACCGGCAAAATGGATATTCAATTAAGAGGATTCTACTGCATTTAGATGACAGGCATATTCGTGCCCCTTCAGCATGAGAAACAATATATTGAGACAAAAAATGTTCATTAAATTCTTATGTACAAGGTTCATTGCTGTGGTTTCTTTCAATAAACTGATGACATGTCCATATAGATCACACGCACCTTGAATGGGAAGAGCCATCCGAGCAAGTGAGATGAGGCGAAGGTGTACTTTCAAGTTATTCAAATTCATGTGACCATCTGAATAATCTTTTTCTGCATTGGATCGGATAATACAAGATGGCTTTTCGGTTTCTCGATTTGTTTGTTTGTTTATTTAACGACACCTTCCACAACTGGCGTCGGTCCTCTGGGACAAGAGAACTCAGAGTACTCGTGGAAAACCACAGAGCAGCGGCAAATGACGTTCGGACTATCCAACGTACTAACTCGGCACGGTTAGCACAGATTGATAGTAATTGTACCAATTGATAGTAATTGTACCATTGACGTGCATTTACACGTAGTACACGGCACCGCCGTGCTTCCGCTTTGGCAATTGTGATAAAGGGTATTGCCCGAGAACGCGACAAGAATGACACGGGTTAATATGAACCTGTGGATCTGTATGTCAGTGCTCTAACCACTGAGTAATCTTGCTCCTAGTCTTTTCGGTTACCTCGCAAGTAGCATTACACGACACTTGATGTACCTCGGAACAGAGGGGAAAGCCTCATGTCATATCGAACTATTTCTGCTCTTTTAGTACGGGTGAGAATTTCGAGTTATCTCCCGCCATTGTTTGCGCACCAATGCGCTTGCGGTCATATTTGACATGTAATTGTGTCCAAGGAGGAGAGGTCCTCTCTATCACAAGGTCATAAATACAGAAAAAGACAACTTTTCAAAGTTAAATGGAACCATTAAAACAAAATATGTTTATAGAACAAAGAAAATTATTTTTTGCTTTAATCATTTAAATCTATGTCCGTCCAAATTTTCTCATAAGGATTTAGTACATCTTTAGGAAGTTACCCGCCTCAGTCTTTTCCAAGAAATTAATAGGGTGATGTACTGGGATAAAAAGTGAAAATTTTAAACAAAAATGCAACCATTAAAAATTAATTTTAACAAAACTTTTTTGATACCATTTTAACCCTTTACCCAACGTAACGGCCAAAACCGGCCAGCGCTATTCTCAAAAATCGCCAATTAATTTTCATTATTTTTTTCATTTTTTGTCTCAAAAACATAGGTTATGACCCCTCGTTGGAACGAGCTCGTCGAGCTCGTTCCAACGAGGGGTCATAACCTATGTTTTTGAGACAAAAAATGAAAAAAATTAGTTATTCAAGAATTATTTTTACAAGTGTCGTCTGCTTTCTACGTTAGGTAAAGGGTTAAAAAGTATGTTATAACATATTTGATCACATGTCCGTCCATCATGCAAAAAAATGAAATTTGTGGCAAATGACTTTTTCATTTTTTCTCCCATAGATCGCTACAGTAATTTAGATTGTCATCTTTACCACTGTTTACACGCATGCGCATTCGGGAGAGTAAAAATAGTTCAATATGTGCACTATTTTTCAAAATCGTGCTCCAAAGAGAGCACAGGAGAATATTACTTATGAGTTCTCCCGGTCAAGCTGCCGCAGGGGTATGCTTTATTATGCAGCAAGGACGTTCCACTTGTTGGGTTTTCAAGCTCCACGTCGTGCCCTATTATTTATTTACTTATTTATTAGGGTTTAACGACACATTAACAACAAAGGTCATATCGTGTAGGTGACAGTTTTACGGGTGGAAAAAGCCGGAGTGCCCGGAGAGAACCACCGAGTAACGACGCGCAGCTGCCAGCTCCCCAACATCGTAACTCCGTACTGCAGCACGGGCAGGGTTAGATTGGTTGAAGACATGCGCACCATCGACGTGCTGTATGCCTTAGTACACGGCGTCATCGTTC
This sequence comes from Pictodentalium vernedei, assembly GCA_031216915.1. Lineage (NCBI taxonomy): Eukaryota > Metazoa > Mollusca > Scaphopoda > Dentaliida > Dentaliidae > Pictodentalium > Pictodentalium vernedei. Next base: position 238,986,768 of record CM062292.1, read on the forward strand.
CCTGGTGTGGACAATCGGGCTGAAGTGCCTTACCCAAGGACACAACACGGGAGTCCGAATCGATCACTCCGACGGTCACCCATCCAAGGACTAACCGGGCTCGTCAGTGCTTAACACGTCGTGCCCTGCCTTCAAACGTCGGTAGTTAGGATGTACAGGCTTCCATTGCGAACTGTTATTTCTGAGAAAACAATACTCAAAATTTCGTTATAATCTGACAGCCCCATTAAACCTATCATAGCATTATCTTATATTGATAATGCGACATTTTATGCTGTTTATAGGAGACCATCTATCATTGTTATCATTTAATACTATTTCGATACCTTATGCAATTGGTTTTTGTTTATAATATGGGTGTGTTAAGGTTGATTATTCAGACAGTCGTCCGGATAATGATAATGGATGAATTAACGCCTCTAAAACCTCCTAAGTTTCTTTCAAGTTAGGGTTTTGTGTACTCTTTTCCTCAGTTAAAAGTGTAATGGTGGTCTGGTTCTGTGGTGGAGTTCTGATGTGTTGGTGATCTCGATTTGACAATCCAGTGACTGAGATGGTGGGGGACGTACAACCGTTACTTATTTCCAGTTCCTTATTCGGCATTCGTTATCAACCGATGAAATCGGTTGATAACGAATATCGAATAAGGAACTGGGAATAAGTAACGGTTGCTACAATCAGGTGATAACGAATGTCGAATAAGAAACTGGGAATAAGTAACGGATGTCACGTCCGTGTTACAATGGAAATTGATAGATTCCAAGTTTGAAGGCTCCTCGAGGGTAAACTAATATGCCTGAGAGTCACAGCACGAGAGCTACTACTACTCTGCGTGGTAGTCACGAGCTAGGTGGTGGTGATGGTAGCTAACGTGTGTCCAGGATGTTTTGTCGCCTTCTTCTCTATTGTGTTTCTTGAGTTGTTGGTGTCTGTCCAGAAATGTTTGGGTCCTTTCTCTTTGAGTCGGTGTGTCAGCTGATGGCTCGGGTGGTTGTTGGAGTGAACACTTTTCAACTTCCGACCAATTGCTTCTCAAAATATTCTCCCAACTTTTTTTCAGAGAGGATGGAGGTGGAGAATACGAGCCCCATCTCCAATGCTGTCGTAGCTGACAATTTTGGTCACTGAGGATATTTACAGGAAAATTAACTCCCCTTAATTTTCTAAAGCTGTCAGTAAAGTTAATACTAGGGATACGGGAATTTCTAGGGATACGGGAATTTCATATAAAAATTGAAATTTCGAAATGTCAGTGAATTTGTATTATCGATGTGCGCATCATTTCACAAACTTCAGATATTTTCCTGCAGAGTAGTATAAAAATACAGAATCGGTTTGAACGTTTGACTATTATTCTTGGTTGAAACCCAATTAACCCTTTGAATAATGATGGTATCGTCCATGCCAGCAACGTAACATGAATTGAAGAAAGAGTCCATGTTCATTATTTGGGAGTAAACCAATTAATATTTTCAACGTGCAGCCGTGGGGCTCGCACGTTGAAAATATTAACCCTTTAACCAACGAATCTGCCGCATCCGCCCGCGTAATATGCAAATTCAGCAGTTGAAAAAATATTATTTTTCAAAATATTTCAACAAAACCATATCATGTGACCCCTCGTTGGAACGAGCTCGTCGAGCCCGTTCCAACGTGGGGTCACATGATATGGTTTCGTTGAAATTTGTTGAAAAATTTGAAAAAATGATATTTAAAATAATAAATTTTGATATCGTCTGCGTTGGGTAAAGAGTTAATTGGTCTGCCTCACACATTCACTTAGCAGCCATCTTACTTGATGAAATTATGACGTATCATGCTTCTGGGCCGGTTTCAAAGGGTTAAGAATAAGAAAATGGCGTTTTCACCACCTTTTGATGTTCTGCAGCTTTTTCTGCCCATTAGGTTAACAGTGTACGCATCGTGGCATATAATACCGTCAAAGTCCTTCCGTTAATATAAACGTCTACGAGCTGAGATTTGTAATTTTACTCCTGGGAAGAATAAAAAGCAAATTAGTGTAAAAACATTTCTCAAAACAAACAGTCAAATCGGTTTCTTACTTATTGTTGGTAGGTGTGATGCAGATAGATATTATTAATAACGGATTATCTGTAAACCAGTTGCTTCTAATTAACTTGCCATAAAAGACAAGTTTCCTTGTGTAACTTTTAATAAACGAAAACAACAGAGCTGCCTGTATGTTGTTTTCGTTTATTAAAAGTAACAACAGGAAACTTCGCTTTATTTTCCGCTGATGACATAGGTGTTTTCTCAACAACTATTTGCTTCTTAACCCTTTACCCAACGCAGACGATATCAAAATTTATTATTTTAAATATCATTTTTTCAAATTTTTCAAAACATTTCAACAAAAGCATATCATGTGACCCCTCGTTGGAACGAGCTCGACGAGCTCGTTCCAACGAGGGGTCACATGATATGGTTTTGTTGAAATTGTTTGAAAAATAATATTTTTTCAACTGCTAAATTTGCATATTACGCGGGCGGATGCGGGCGATTCGTTGGGTAAAGGGTTAACGGGACCTTTCCCGGTCGTCTCAGAAATTCGAGGGAGATAACTTTATCGAGAGTCGAATTTCATGACGAAAACAATCAAGGATGTGGCGTTGTGGGGGATATGTTGCCGGTGTTTCTTTGGGGGTGGGGTGGGGTGGTGGTTCGATGTCGATGATCAGTGTTTTTTCACGTCGTGAATGTGCTCGATTGGGGTGGAGTGTAACTATTAATCTTAGTTTATGAATTCATTTTTTTTTAAATCCCAGCGCCAATAATAAAGGGAAAGATAAATGTTTTAGTTTTTGATTCCCCTTTCCAAGTTTTTTAAGAATCCAAGAGCCAACATAACAGAAACACCACCTAATGAAAATACTACATATTATCGCTACAATGGCGTGATCTGGGTCGCAGTATCACGCCGAGTTGAGGAGGTTATAGGCAGCGAGTTTGATCCGGCGATCTGACCTCCTCTACGAGACGTGATGCGAAGACCCAGATCACTTCACTGTACCGATAAAAGATTTATTGTATGACTTATAGTTCAACATCGCATGCCAATGCTAGCATTAACAATTCCCCCAACCTTTTTGGGTAAATTGAATTGAAGCAAAAAAGAACTATTTTTATAACATGTGCACACTTCCGTGGATTCCTCCGATGCGCATGAATACGTAACAAAGTGAACAGTCAACTTTCAATTAACCCGTACCGTCGATCGAGCACTCCTATTCCATCTTGGACTAAAATACTCTTTGCGACCGGAACAGATAATTATGCGAATGTGCCCGTAAATAGTCCGTCATACTGTAGTGATACGGAATCGGATTCCACACAGTGGATTTTCTGGGGACCAGGAAAAGATCGTCAAACAGTCATATTTAGCGGTTAAATTACATTGTCATATAACCCATTTTTATAACCCATTATATTTTGTAGACCTCGTGATGTCTGTCAAACAAAACATGATGGGTTATATTCCTTTTTCCCAGAAATGAAATTCGCTTCAAATTGAATGGCGTTAGCAAGGAAATAAATTCGTTATCCGCATTCAGTTTAACCCTTTGAACACGAGAGACCGCTTTGCCGGCCCAGGAACATGATATGCCATAATCACTATACGCCACATGATTGAGTAGGATGGGTGCTAAGTGAATGTGTGGGGAAGTCCAATCAATATTTTCAACGCGCAGCCCCCGGGCTGCACGTTGAAAATATTCATTGGTCTACCTCAAATAATGAATGTAGACTCTTCCAATTGTTACCATTGAACTGGCATGGGAGATACCACTATATGGTTTAAACCTGTACCCAACGTAATGGCCAAAATCGGGAAGCGCTATTCTCAAAAATCGCCAATTAATTTTCATTATATTATCATTTTTTGTCTCGAAAACATAGGTTATGATCCCTCTTTGGGACGAGCTCATCGAGCTCGTTCCAATGATGGGTCATAACTTATGTTTTTGAGACAAAAAATGAAAAAAATTAGTTATTCAAGAATTTTGTTTCCAAGTGTCGTCTGCTTTTCATGTTAGGTGAAGGGTTAAGGGGTTAAACAATGTTTATTTCTAATCTTCAGAATATGATGATGCAAATATGGTGCAACTGGTCGTGGATTCGGCAGTAACATTTCAAGCTAATGTTTAGTCGTTTCCACAATAAATAGAATTACATGAAAAAAGTTACATCGAGAGGGTTGTGGAGAACATAAGAGACTTTGATTGGAGAAATCCCTATTTATCCCAGAGTGTTGGAAAATATATCCTTTTTGAAAGCTGACACAACCTTCAGCCGCGATTCAAATGTTATATGCTAGTTTGAAGCTACTTTCACAATGGCGAATTATCAAAGAGCCAACAAAAAGGGGAAGTGTAAGTAAATTTGTACCCTGCATTAAAGTTGATTTTCAAGGATTACCCGTTGACGGCACTTTGTCAATTAACACACTGTGAGAAATGACTGTGTAGGGCTTTTTAAGCAATGTATCACAAATCAGCATATTGACAGCTAATACATGGGCGTGTAGTTAAGCTAAATGAAGTAGGGGGCACACAATATTTTTCCTACCCACTTCATTTCATCTCGTTCTGTGAATCCCTATAGATGGGGTATCAGGTCTTCTCTGGGGAAAAAATAACTATTCATGCCAGTCTAAGCACCCTGCATAGTTTATGAAAACGTAACTACCAAGAAAGTGGTTCTAAAAAGTGTACTCCAATACCCCATGGAATATACAGGGGCCCGCGACGGTGCCAATTTGGGTACGGGTGTAATGGATGAAGTCTCGGCTGACCAATATGCCAACTGCATCATCAAGACATGCCTTGATGATGAAGTTGGAATTTTAGCGAGTAGGAAATACAGTTTAAAAAACTCTCAAGACTTCTTGGGAATGTATTTGTCAATAAATATATTATACGTGCAGTAGTCGTTACGCAACTCCCTTTTAATTAACACCTACTGTATCGGTACTCCAAAATGGTAATACTGGGCATTCAACACTCCGTATCTGGTACTACAGACCTCAATTTGTATGGCAGACTTCGATCCCCCACCAATGAGAAGGCCATACCCACTCCACCTCAGGTCAACGGTACTCCCCTCCCATTGGTGGGGGGGGGGGGCGGTGCTCGGGAGGTCCCTCGAGCAAAATTTTGAAAATTCAATGCCCAGAGAGTGAATCTGGGGGGGGGGGGGGGGGCACTGTAATTTTTTCTTGGGGGGGCATGGTCCCCCTAGCCCCCGCCTCCTTGGCTACGCCACTGCATGGCTTAGCTTGGCATAAATAGTTGTTTTCCCACAGAGAAGACCCTGATACCCCATATAGAGGCATACACAGCACGAGATGAAACGAAGGGGGGGGGGGGGGGGAATATTGTTTGCCCTCTACCTTATTTAGCCTAACTAAACGCCCCTGCATTAGCTGTCGGTATATGTTGATTTGTGATACATTGCTTAAAAAACCCTATACAGCCCTTTCTCACAGTGTGTTAATTAACAAAGTGCCGTCAACGGGTAATCCTTGAAAAGCAATTATAATGTAGGGTGTAAATTTACTTATACTTCCCTTTTCTTGTTGGCACTTTGATAATTTGTCATTGTGAAAGTAGCTTCAAACTAACATGTAACATTTGCTATCCGTCTATGTTCCAACGGGAGTCGGCAAGAGAGGTTTGGTGGGGTGATCCCTCCCCCCCTCCTAATATTTATTCAAAGTCGGGACATTTTCGTCTGGATTGGAATCTAAGATATAAATTCTGTCTTGCAAGTAATTATGTACGTTTTTCAAACAAGAGATTTGATACTTGGATTCAGTGACGTAGGCAAGGGGGAGCCGGGGCCATGCCCCCCCCCCCCTTAAACATTACAGTGCCCCCTCTCAAACTGGGAAAATTAAAGCACCAAGGGGCCCCAGATTCACTCTCTGGGCATTGAATTTTCAAACTTTTCTCCGGGGAGCCCCTCCGAACCCCCACCAACGGGAGGGGGATACCTGAGGTGGGGTGGGTATGGCTCTCCCATTGATGGGAGTTCGGGGAGCTCCCCGAACCCCCATCAATGGGAGGGCCATACCCACTCTACTTCAGGCCTACGACCTTCGGATATGCCTGTGACATATATCGACCTGGCAATCCCCATAAATCCCCCCACAGCACTCTCAGTAGGGAACCATAGCTACTCCCCTGATCTAAGTACCCTGCATTTCTTATGAAAACTTAACTACTGAGAAAGTGAAGAAACAACTATGGAAAAATGGCAATATGTCAAGATATGTCAATAAAGACATGAAATCCAGATATCTGTATGAAACCATCAACCAAAAAATACTTGGCGATGCATGGGGATATGTCAGCATCTGAGGATGGCCAAGGGCATCAATCAACATGCTTGTCGCCACTAAAGTAATAAAGCTTTGTGGACGGCCCTGTTCCCGACTCTTCACCAGAGAAGATTATCTGCATCACAATTCCGTTTATGGAAATGTTAATGCCATTGCTCGTATTATCAGTGGTGACTTGACCTTTTGCATAAGAAGTGTAAAAATACATTTACTCGATTAACCCTTTACCTAACGAATCGCCCGCATCCGCCAGTTGAAAAAATATTATTTTACAAAATATTTCAACAAAACCATATCATGTGACCCCTCGTTGGAACGAGCACGTCAAGCTCGTTCCAACGAGGGGTCACGTGATATGGTTTTGTTGAATTTTTTTTGAAAAATTTGAAAAAATGATATTTAAAATAATAAATTTTGATATCGTCTGCGTTGGGTAAAGGGTTAAAAAAATAAACAAAGGTCAAATATCACACACGCTTTCGTGATTTGAAAACAAGGCTGGTCATCAAAATTTGCAGGTTCGACAGTTTTCAGTCACTTATAAATTTAAATGTATTTTTCACGTCAATACTTTGTTTGTGCAAATGCACACTGACGTCAATAAATAGCAAATCAATCATATGTCGGAAAAAGGTTAATTTATATACATCAATTTACCAATTTGAACGAAATATTTACTCAGAATGCGCATCTTTGAATCGTGTTTTTTTCGTTTGGGGAATTCCCAGGGACGTCACAAAAAAGGTTAAATCAATCTTGTGTGAATGAAAGGCAATCCCTTCCTATAATAATACATTCGCGTACGTGAAAAATGCTGTTATTCAAGAGAAAACAATAACAACACCATCCATCACGCCCGTTGTTAGCCCCAGGCTACCTGTGTCTTACGACACCTTCCGCGATTCAAGACAATAAAACAGTGTTCAAGAGAGGTTTCAAACGTGTGTTTTAATTATTTCACATAAAACGTACCGAGAAAACATATTTGTAATCGAATTGTTTTCCGAAATACTCTTGTTTATTGTGAAAGAAATATCTGTTAAGAATAATTATTCATTTAAGCCTATTGACCGATCAGGATTCGAAACTCTATCGGAAGATTGTCCATGGCACTTATCGCCTTGCGAAACAATATAAATAGCGAAGAGTACATGTGAAGCGGCATACTCTATTATTATAAAGTGCCAGGGGCATCGGTAAGGGGGTTGGGGTATGGGTAGCAGTGTGACAAATCCCCGATATTGTGTACAGTCGGGACCTTTTCGTCGAGACTTGAAGACTAAGATTTCGATCTGCTCTTGCTACTGATGATACACCTTCTTATAAAGAATAAATTAGATACGGCGTCGGTCAATTCGACGGCCCAGTGCCCCGAACGTCCATTATTCCAAAGGTTCGCTGCTCCGAAGGTACGATATTCCAGTGGCTCGGTACCCCGGAGGTCGATATTCCGAAGGACTGATATTCCCGCGGCCCTATAGCCGAAGAGTCCCTATAATAATACTCCGAGCCTAAATTTTCCGTAGGTCCAGTACTGCTACGAAGTTCCGATACTTCGAAGGTCCGATACACCTCAGAGTACTGAGCTGCCGGACTATTAACCCTTTACCCAACGTAACGATCAAAAACCGGTCAGCGCTATTCACAAAAATCGCCAATTAATTTTCATTATTTTTTCATTTTTTGTCTCAAAAAACAAAGGTTATGACCCCTCTTTGGAACGAGCTCGACGAGCTCGTTCCAATGAGGGATCATAACCTATATTTTTGAGACAAAAAATGGAAAAAAATTAGTTATTCAAGAATTTTGTTTGCGAGTGTGGTCTGCTTTTCATGTCAGGCAAAGGGTTAACGGTTATTTATGAACAGTGGAAAAAATACTCGTGTTCACGAATCACGATTGATTGAAATTGCGCCCTACCATTTAACAACCAACTCGGTAATTACAAAATAAAATAAAACCGGCATATGGCCTATCACTGAAACGAGCTCGGTGTGATCGTTTCAATGATGGGGTGAAAAGTTGTGTGTAAAGAAAGAGAAATGAAACAAAGAAGAAAATACAAAGACCGATGCTCAAACAGAAAATCCGGTCGTTCAAAGGTTCACGAAAGTCCCAACATCTTCCTGTGCGCGTCGTTATTTTTGAAGTTTGGCAGTGAAGGTGACATTTCCAATTCAATGTGTGTTTTTTTTATATTTAACAAATACTACGGAACCATACTCAGCTGTTTGTGTTAATAATTATTGAAAAATGTATTACCCGAAGACGTGAATCACTGATCGATCATCAGTGACGATGATATTCGCCTGTGGTATGGCTTATAAAATACACATCTAGTTTGATTAAGAAAGTGGATTTAGTGTCACTCCTCCGATATGGCGTGCCAACGGAATTAATGGCGCATATTGTACAGTGACTAAATATGGAATATCGGCAGTTACTGGTGTGATCGCCAACATTCCTTGTGTATTGTTAGTATCAAAATTTAACGCTAATGTTTCTCACAATTTAGAGTGTTTTCTTCCGTATTCAACATGCCACGAAGTAAACTATAGTCAGTCACTTTAACCCAAATGTCGCGGGATGATTCCACCAGTCGCTGATTTATAATCTGAACTTTTACAGTTTCGACCCCGAATTAACACTCTGAACAGAGACGTGGTCAAATATATATAATTTTAACTTGTAAATGTTTCCCATAATGCGACTAGGAATTTAACGAATTCAATCTTGTTTGACAGAGCTGAGCGCTGTCAGGCAAGACTGAATTGGTTAAATTGCTCCCGCGTTGCGTCCTTGGGCAAGGCACTTAACCCCGATTGCCTACATGGGGGCACGATGACGCTGTGTACTAAGGCGTACTGCATGTCGATGGTGCGCATGTCTTCAACCAGTCTAACCCTGCCTGTGCCGCGATGCAGAGTTCAGAGTTACGATGTTGGAGAGCTGGCAGCTGCTCGTCGTTGCTCGGTGGTTCTCTCTGGGTACTCCGGCTTCCTCCACCGTAAAACTGTCAGAGACATGATGTGACCCTGGCTGTTAATGTGTCGTTAAACCCTAATAAAAAAAATGGTTAAATTCCTAGTTGCATCATGGAAAAAAAAATCTGCTTTAAATTTTAGTATTTTGACATCAGTGTGCAGAGAGTTAAGGTGGTGATGTCTCTTTTTAAGCTGAACTATTTTAAAAGCCGATGTCTAAAACGCGTAGCTTTTTTTATTTCAAAGGATAATCAGCTGTTCTATATTTGACGCGTATTGTCAACCATGAATGCCAAAGTGAAAACAAGTCCAGCTAAAACTAAACAAATCCGGCGAAATCTTGTTGAGATCGGCTCTCCCGGATGTGTAGCCAGGATTTTTCAGGGTGGTAATAATTTGGGTTTTATGGAACATCGATGACCGAAGGTTAGTCCAAACTTGGACCCAGGTATCGTGCTAGAATTGTTTGGTGTGGAACAGTTCCATCTCTTTGTTATCAAACAATTGTAAACGTTAAGGATTCATGATAGTGAAAATGACATACTGTCCCCTGAGTTCCAATGTGTTCTATGTGCCTACTGGCACATTGAACACATTGGAACTCCGGGGACGATACTCTTACACAAACTAGAAGGATCAAATAATAAACTCAAAATTACGAGTTGGCTCGATTCGTTTTGTATATTTGTTTTTCGAGTCTCGAACTCCGAAAGCGCACTTGTGTTGCTGACTTCATTCCACGAAGGGAGAACGCGTGTAGCACCGACTTTTGTTACTCTACCCACTTTTGTTACAGGTCACCACTTTTGTTACCGAAATCGCCCACTTTTGTTACAGGTCGCCTCTTTTGTTACAAAATCACCCACTTTTGTTACAAAAACAGCTCACGACTTTTGTTACAAAAATCAATAAAATCGCACATGTAACAAAAGTCGATGCTACTTGCTGCACCGACTTTTGTTACTCTGCCCACTCTTGTTACAGGTCACAGATCACAAAATCCTATAAAAAGCACACCATTACGATAGGCCAACATATGATGATATGATTTCCAAAGTATCATCACCCTAGAAACGTGAATTATGCGATGGAACGTAGAAGCGATTCCATTTATTCTTGGTATACAACTTTTTTATTATTCAACTTATTTAACGTCAATTGTCTTTTGTAACAAAAGCTGACGTTTTCTGACAGAAAAGTGGTGAGCTGTAACAAAAGTTGGCGATTTTGGTAACAAAAGTTGTGACCTGTAACAAAAATGGGTAGAGTAACAAAAGTCGGTGCAAACAAGCTGTTTTTGAAGCACCAGTGGGCGATTTTGAAACAAATTATTCCATTTATTCTTGGTATACAACTTTTTTATTATTCAACTTATTTAACGTCAATTGTCTTTTGTAACAAAAGCTGACGTTTTCTGACAGAAAAGTGGTGATCTGTAATAAAAGTTGTCGATTTCGGTAACAAAAGTTGTGACCTTTAACAAAAGTGGGTACAGTAACAAAAGTCGGTGCCACAAACGTGTCATCCACACACTGTTTTTCCACAGACATATTTCATGTTTCTACAACGAGTTTTACAGTTTACAGTTACTCGTGTCAGATTAGGTAGGCCTGTACTATTTTATCTTAAAATTTTGCCAGGGTAACTGCGTTGTGTCCTTAGGCAAGGCACTAAATTCCGACTGCCCTTATGGGGGCACAGTGGCGCTGTGCACTAAGGCGTACTTCACGTCTATGGTGCACTTTTCTTCAACCAAGGCTAACCTTGTTTGTGTTGAGTAAGTACGTTGGGGAGACTGGCAGTTTCTCTCCGCTGCTCGGTGGTCCTCTCCGGGTACTCCAGCTTCCTCCACCACCAAACCTGTCCGACAAGAGGTGATCCTGGTTGTCGAAAGTGTCTTAAAACCACAATAAAAAAAAATACAGATTTAGTTGCATTTGTTTGTTTGTTTATTGGGATTTAACGACATTTTCAACAGACAGGGTCACATTATGTCGGATAGTTGCATTTGGCCAATGGATAATACCTTCAGTCGGTTCTTCCATTTCTTCTATTTCAGCCATCATCCAACCCGTAGGCCAGCCCTCGTTTTGGAAGATGGTTAAAGGAGAAGGAAAAGACCGAACCAAGGCGAGATCGTGGCACATGGAAAAGACAAAAGGGTAGTCGTGCATTTGCAGGCACATAATTACAACACTTTCTAGAATGGACCATGGGTCCACGATGACGTGAATATTTATGCACCTTCATCCCACCACTTCCCGCCTGCGGTCGCGCGCTTTGAAAGTAATACAAGTTCATAAATAAAGAAAGAATAGAGTGATGTAGACCCTCTTTTTATAGAATTTTTGCGCAGTTTTCCCTCAGTGGCGTTTGGGGCATTGTAGACATATTCATGCTTGTCATAGAAATGTGCTGCAGTGATAATAAAACTGGTCTCCTTATCGATCTGATTATGATCCAGTCGCGACACACTTAAACAAATGACTTGAGGGATGAAATATTGCGAAATCAAAACCGAATCGAGAAAACGAACAGAAAAGAGTATCTGTGATTTAATGTTCTCGCATTTCTTTTTCTACAAGTTAGGTTCTACAGTACTGTGGGGACCGTGACGGTGCCATGGAGGTCTGGTGTAGCCATGCGCCCACGTAGAAATGTTTTGAAAAATATTTTCTATCCATCGATCGCACCAGCACAAGAGTGATACCACACCCATACCTTTCCCCAACTCAGAATTTCTATATTCGGGATATGCCAGCGGCATAAAAATGCTTGTACCCTCCCAAAGATCCCTGTGCCCCAGAATAATATAGATATGCGGCAACGCGCCTGTGTGAGGAAGAAAGCGGGCTGATAATTACGAGTGGGTCGTGGTCCGGTCGAAATTCTGTGTTCACGTTTGTGATCAAAAACTGCGTACGGTAAACGAGCTTGCAGGAAACATTACATCGGTCTCCGTTACTTCCTCAGTTTCTTGTTCGCGGTCATATATACGGGTAATAAATCAGTTTAACAGTCCGCATGAATAAATTTATTGTCAACCAACGTATAAACTCGTGATGTGAACAGCAACCGATAAAAACAATTCATTGATTTTTTACCATTAAACAAGTAATGAACAGGCCCACCCTAAGTTAATTTGTTTAACAGGTCATTAAAGACATTTCTCCTAACCATTACAGTCGTATAAACTGTTTGATCTCGACTTGCGTATACATCATGTAAAGAAGGATGCCGATTTAAAAACCAGTGAATCTTGTCTGAAAAAAATAGTTATCAGCATTTCTCCAATTGTCAAACTGAACAGATCACTCAAAGACATTTAAAATACATGCGTGTCGTGAAAAATTACGGACGTTTACGTGGAAGGCCCGAGGGTGGAGAAAGATAAGAAAAATACGAATGTTTTCATTGGCTTTGCAACCAATAGAATGAGAGGTAATTATCAATTGAACTTAGGTGCCTTGCAGGCGGAACTAAATGATAACGTTATATGATCATTTACAGAGATGTTGAGAAGGCATTGCGTTTTGTTTGAGGAGTTGAGAGAGAAATGTGGAAATGGAATTGTTAAAATTTGGAATGTTTCCCGAAAAAAACCCATAAAAACCCAATAAAGGATTCAGACAATAGACCACTTTATGCATAGCGGTTCATTGCTTGTGCTATAGTTCTTTAACCCTTTACCTAACATGAAAAGCAGACGACAATTGCAAACAAAATTCTTGAATGAGTAATTTTTTTCATCTTTTGTCTCAAAAACATGGGTTATGACCCCTTTTTGGAACGAGCTCGACGAGCTCGTTCCAAAGAGGGTTCATAACCTATGTTTTTGAGACAAAAAATAAGAATATAATAAAAATTAATTGGCGATTTTTGAGAATAGCGCTGGCCGGTTTTGTCCGTTACGTTGGGTAAAGGGTTAATAACCATTTGCGTGGAAACTTTACTCTGTGTTTTTTAGCGAAAATCAACTTGCCATACACTGTATAAGTATAGGACCCTGGTACACGAATATAATAACCACATGCCAGTAGGTTTAAATATAATAACCCCTAAGGGGTTCAAATGTAGTCATGGCTCTGAAGTCTTACACTTTGCATAAATTGTTTTACATGCTCTTTCACATACAAGCAAAATCTGAGAGTCGATATTTTTTTCAAATAAGCGTCTTCTTGTCCCTTTAATCTATGGAATCTCGATTCATTGGTACACTGAATGCGTCTCGACTGGTTCACTGAGAAAGAGGCCAATTTTGTGATCACAGTAATGTTTACAGATTCGTATTATTTTACGGAAATAAGGGTTCAAAACTTAAAAGTGATATTTTTTACTGTAGCGTTCGAAAGGTAAACAGACTACCAGAGGTCAGGGGGGTTCAAGTTTCGCGTCAGAATGCGGAGGAGTCCAGTTTGGGTTACTGCCGGGATGTTGTTGATTGCACGTGCATTGTCACTTTTAAAATATGAGTTCAATGGCCGAAAAAGAGTGACCTCACGTGATAATTTTTTTGTGTAGAATGACTCGGCAATGGGAAACAATACTGTTGATCTAACCCCGGAGAATATGTGTGATCCGCACCATCTGCAACGCAACTTTTGGGCAAGAGACTTATTCCCGATTGTCTACATAGGAGCACGGTGGTACTGTGTACTGAGGCGTACTGCCTTTAACCACTGCTTACTCTACTTGTGCTGGGTTAGTAAGTTAGAGAGTCAGATAGTTGCTTGCCGCTGCTCAGTGGTTCTCTCCAGGCACTCCGGCTTCCTCCACCTGGCAAACTGTCCGGCACGATATGACCCGGGATGTTGATAGTGTCGTTGAACCCACAATTACTTATTTATTGGGGCTTACGGTCACATACTTATGCACAATGGCTAATCGTGACCGTGACAGTTTTACGGGCGGAGGAAGCCGGAGTACCCGGAGAGAATCACAGAGCAACGACGAAGAACTGTCAGCTCCTCAACATTCTAACACTGTCCAAGGTCCGCTCAAGCAGGGAAACCCACAATAAAGCAAACAATAAATTAAAAGCACCAACGGGACGGACTTTTCCGAAACTTTCAAATTGCACAACTCTTTTTACAGCATCTATTTAGTTAACCCTCTACCCAACGTAACGGCCAAAACCAGCCAGCGCTATTCTCAAAAATCGCCATTTAATTTTCATGATTTTTTCATTTTTTGTCTCAAAAACATAGGTTATGACAACTCATTGGAACGAGCTCGTCGAGCTCGTTCCAATGAGGAGTCATAACCTATGTTTTTGAGACAAAAAATGAAAAAAATTAGTTATTCAAGAATTTTGTTTGCCAGTGTCGTCAGTTTTCATGTTAGGTAAAGGGTTAAATTGAGACAAAGAGAAAAAAGACAAACATCTGGGATGTGGTTGATGAAGTTCACGGTTATTTTGCTTCCATTCTTCTATGTTTGTAATCATTTGTCAAAGGTCCACTATGAGCTTTACTAATAATGCATCACTATAATTTTCTGGTCCCCTTTGATTCGTTGTGTTGAGTACGTACAATGCATTCCTGCCGCGACATAGATATCCGACAAGAGTTCAAGTGCTCTCTCTCCGTCCTCGGGCAATATGGTGAGAACATGCATGGACAAACAGGTATAAAATTGCACAGCAGTCCATACTTGCTCAAGGATAAACAATATTGAAATATAACCTGCTGAAAAAAATATAATTATTACAACCAATTTCTATGGTTATATATAGAGCCACTTGCAATTATATCTTTTTAAACATATAAAAACTTAATTTCCCACTCAAGAAAAACGCATACAATTGCACGTCCAGGTTTGTTATTTGTGAAGAATGCGTTGAATTGTTCGATGAAAAATAGCCTGAACGGAGCCATTGTAGCAACATGTTCGTGTGATTGTTGAAGGGGATGCTATTGTGTTTTGGATCTTTTTCTTCTTCAAACAAAACTGCAAGTTCACGCAAGGAGTCAAATGAACCCGTAATCCCACAGAAATCAAAGTAACAAAGGGTATTTTTTTTAGTATGCGTGGGCTTAGGAAGTAAACAACTTTTCTTCATTATTTGAGAGAGAATGACAAGGCCAAGACTAAAATAGTTACGTTTTTCTCTTTAATTCGTTTTTTTTATTTTTCTCTTTTTTCAGAAAAAAATAAATCTCTTTTCACACCACACACATTGCAGCCGAAACTCAGTCTCAACGAAGTAATTCTGAAAGTGCAAGGGAATCTTGTAACGTATATCAAACAAAAACAATGCCCTTCTCGGAATTTTACATTAAAACATTAAAATCACCTAAAATACATTCATGTGCGCATCTCTTCTCTCTCTCCCTCTTGTTGATCATGTTTCGTAACATGGACGAACGAGCTCGCGGAACAGTTTCTGCAAAGTATCAGGAGGATAGATACATTGTGGGTTAAAATTTAATTTTAAATATAATCTTGGTATCTTTTTACCTGCAAAAATAAAATAAAAAAGTACAAACGCCCTCAGCCCACTTGGACCGAAATCACAGAATTTCAACATTCAATTTTTTCCCACAATGCAACTTGGCGTTTAACCAATTAAATTTTGCCGTGACAGAGGTTATTAAATTAGTTGGCTGCCCATTTGCATTACGGAGTAAATTTGCCACTTGAGATTTCAGAATTTTGAAGTCAGTATTGCTGAGGGTTAAACTGAGTCTAACCCTTTACCCAACACAGATGATATCAAAATGTATTATTTTAAATATAATTTTTGTAAAACATTTCAAAAAATTTCAACCAAACCATATCATGTGACCCCTCAATGGAACGAGCTCCAAAGAGGGGTCACATGATATGGTTTTGTTGAAATGTTTTGAAAAATAATATTTGTTCAGCTGCTGAATTTGCATATTACGCGGGCGGATGTGGCCGTTTCGTTGGGTAAAGGGCTGAAGCTCAATTCGCAATTGTCGATTATAATTGTGATGCAACGAATCGTTGCGCCATAATTATAATCAATGGTTTTATATTTCATTTTTCTGCATTAGCAAGGGCGCCGGAAGTTGTGGTTGGGGGAGATATTCCTCCTGCCCTGTGGCTGGGGTGGCAATTGGGCAGAGCGTGACATTTTACGCCAAAAGTGCAGTTGCAGAAAAGACGTTACTTTCCAAGAACTGTAACTGTGAAACTCTCGAGTGTTCGTTTCTTTTTACGTGTGCCAATGCCAGTGGGAGGGGGATCAGGTATAATGGCGGAGTTTGGTCGGTAAGCGCCAAACAGAAAGGCAGCACACGGCGGAGTGATTTCTAAAGCTTAATATCATCCCTTGAATAAGGACAAGGTGCTATCTCCAATGGGTTGTGCATTGCAGATGGCACCTTGTTCCTCTCGAGGGACGTTACATATATATATATATATCCAATATATACCCAATGTCAGCACTATTGGGTGTTACAGTACATTCTATGATACGTTGTAAACCCCCGGTATTCACTAATACACCCAGAGTCGATTGCCCTTTTTTGATACCACTTGCTTCCGGCGTCCTAGAGCATTAGTTTCTTTGTATTCAACAGAGACCGCGTGAGAAATTTCACTATAAATTCTGATAGACTCTAATTTGTGGTGTCGAACATAGGATCCTAGTCTCCTGGCGGTGAGAAGGAGAGTATGGGAGAGACTGAAGGGGAGGGGGGTAACTGGAGTCATGACCGACAACTGCAACTTCTGCAGTCCAAATTCGAATAAATGTTATGTTATTTTCCGAATTTGGACAGCAAAAGTGGCCCCAAAACACCTAAGTGGGATAAAAATTACACTAGCAGTAGGCGCGCACAAAGATTGCCTGCATCAGATTTCCAGCACTGCCACTCCATTGAAATTTATGAAATACATGAACTATTTTGTTCCACTCTGATGCTTCACATGACGAAATCAAAGAATAATGTTTCGCGATACCGGATAAGTATCAATACACAGTTACTATCCTGTGTTCTATCTCAGAAAAAAGTAACAACAATAACTGACACTGACTAGAATAATCAGTTGAGAGAAAGACAGGTTATGAGTCTCCTGCGATAATCCAACAACCCATTTCCATTGGTGGTTCACCCGTTATTCCCTTTCAAGCTGGCAATGTCTGGAATGACGATTCAGTGAGTGGTTCTAACTTCCGAACTGACCTGACTGAGATTTCCTGATGGTACCAAAGGGGAATTCCCACCGGAAAAATACACAACAAGTTGTTCTTATATAATTTTACCACAGTGCCACAAATACCACTGCCAATGAGCTCAACTTTGACATTCTTTTGCCAACACAAATCATATCTACAATAATTTTGTGACTTGTTACAAACTCACCTTAACCTTTAAAGGACAATTTCAGGCTTTTGCGATCGCAGAGCATATGCCCTTAAGGGCCTATATAAGTAATGAAATTTTGTTTATTTTGAAAATTCTCACCTCTGATATTCCTTCAATTCAAATTAAATATACACAAAATGTACATCAAAATGAAGGTTGGGATGTATAGAATACGAAACACATATGTAATCAACTCAAAGAGTCGAAAGTAAGCACCACTGGTTCCTGGAAGTCTGCTGCCGTATTCACACCAGAACTGATAATTTAATACTATTTCACGAAAACAACTTGTGGCCAAATGTGCTTTACATATCCAAGAACAAAGCTAGGGGATAAAGATTCTTCAAAACACGGCGACAGAGCTGCATTGGGGAAAATTCCAAAGCCTTTGCTTTTGTTTACGTATGAGTCTACTTTCGATTTCCGGTCGACGTCATCGGACAGAAAAAGCATGTAAAAACAACGCCGTCTAAAATCAAATAATGAAAAAGATCGCCTTCATACAGTATACTGTTATTAGATAGAGATTACACAGTTGCCATATTCAGTGCAAGGTATCATGATACCTGTTGAAAATTCTTAAAATTACGATTTTGTTTTTCGATGGAAATTCGTGGTAACGAGTGATTTGCGCGTGTCTGTTGAGCATGGAAACCGTCTTCAATAAAAAATGCAGACAGTGTTGTCCTTTTCCAGAATGCAATCCTATCGCTGTGTTCGAAAGTGTTTTGAATGCCTAGCTTTGTTCTTGGATATATGAAGCACATTTGGCCACAAGTTGTTCTGATGAAATATTATTTTATTATCAGTTATGGTGCGATTACGGTAGCAGACTTCCAGGAACCAGTGGTGCCTACAGTCGACTCTATGAGTTGATTACATATGTGTTTCGAGTTCTATACATCCCATCCTTCATTTTGGTGTATAATTTGTGTATATTTAATCTGAATTTAAGGAATATGAGAGGTGAGAATTTCAAAATAAACAAAATTCCATTACTTTTATAGGCCCTTAACACGTCATTATTGGGAGGACCTGTTGACAATAGATAAATCACCCGGGTAGTGATTTCTAGTCACGTTTTGACTACCTTAACTGGCAGCCAGGACTTGACTAGAAATCACTTCGATGAAACTGAATATTTAACCCTTTACCTAACATGAAAATCAGACGACACTTGCAAAAAAAATTATCGAATAACTAATTGTTTTCATTTTTTGTCTCAAAAACATAGGTTATGACCCCTCATTGGAACGAGCTCGACGAGCTCGTTCCAATGAGGGGTCAAAACCTATGTTTTTGAGACAAAAAATGAACAAAATAATGAAAAATAATTGGCGATTTTTGAGAATAGCGCTGGCCGGTTTTGGCCGTTACGATGGGTAAAGGGGTAACTGGGAATTCTGGACAATTGCCAAGGCCATAACAGTTAACAAAAACTGAAAAGGAAATCAGTCACTTCTAACAGGAAAATGAACGTTTCAACTGTTGTCAAGCCTCAACGAGGCCTCATGAATAGAGAATGTTGGGAAATTTGAAAATACATACCTTTTTGATATTTAATGATTGGTTCAGTTCGATTTTTTAATGTCCCAATGATATCGATATCGGTTCAGTATTGTCCATGTGTACCAGAGAAAATAATATTTTGTTATTAACCCTTTGAACCCCGGAGGCCGTTTTTTCGGACGGGTCACAAGCTACGTCATAATGTCATTAAATGGGATGGCTACAAGGTAAATGTGCGGTGTAGACCAATCAATATTTTCAACGTGAAGCCCCAAGGATACACGTTGAAAACATTAAATGGTCTACCCCCGCAAATATTGGATATGGACTCTTCCAACTGCTGCCATTGAACTGACATGGACGACACCACCATGGTTCAAAGGGTGAACTTTAATGAAATTAGGACTGACAAGAATAAAGTAGGTCCCCGTAGTCCCTTCTACGTGGGCGTTTGGTTGGCTCCGACCTTATTTCAAAATGCAAGGCATGCAAGGCCTTCCCCTCCTACACCCCAGATTTCTTCGAACAAATTGGATAATAAAAGTAGAAAAGTGTCTTTACTCTCAAGCACACTCTTATTAAATTGTAAGTTAGCACGACTATTTTATCGTCGTCTGAGTTCTAGAATGTTCTGACATAGAACATTCTAGCACTCAGCCGACGTTATGTCAGTAGAGGATGGATGTATGTTATGCGTGCACATCGGATAATGAAAACAAATAAAGTGGGAAACGTAAGCGAAGGCAACACACGGGAAACAAGCAATAATGTCACTTTGGCCTCTACATAACCTTATGTGGACAGTTGTTCCCAACTGCAATTTGTTTGGACAAAAATATTGAATCTTCTTTTCTTCCACCACAGAATCATTGGCCAATTATCGACAGGTATTCTAGTTTTCAGACTCATTTCTATGGTATTATTAAGCGACTCGCATACCTATAGAATGAGAACAGAGGCTGGGAGTTACACAAAAGTACAATAGATATCTATGGGAATTTTCCAAGCATTGTTTTCATTTAATACCCGAGAAGACAAAATATGGACTTGTTTTTCGTTCAAATACAATTCTTCTTTTTTTCACCTGCACAGTTTGTATCAAAACAAGTCTATTCTTGTAAACATGTTTTCGTCTAAAGCATTTCTACACAGCACGTTGTGCTTAGGAATTTGAGATTGGATTTTCACACAGAGTGATGACTGAAACCGTCTGGATGAAGTGGCGTAACAGTAATATTCGGGGCCCTTTGGCCACATACTGTAATTATTCAGTACATTATAATGTTATATTCTAGCACACTGACTGGCTACAAACATTCTATTCCGCATAATATCCACCCAGCCTTGACTAGCTTAACCCCGTGCACACTGATGTCAAAATATCCAGATTTGAAGTACCATAATGCAACTGGAAATTTAACCAATTCAATCTTGTTTGACAGAGCTCATTGAGCTCTGTCAAACAAGACTGAATTGGTTAAATTTCTAGTTGCATTATGGGAAATATTTGCACCCTGAACTTTAGATATTTCGACATCAGTGTGCAGGGGGTTAAGAAGTTCTGGTGATGGTTAGTGGTTACAGTATGACCGTCGTGGACTGGTCACTTTCCACGAGTGGGCAATATTTCCGCGGACGCAATGATATTAGATCCCAAACACTAATTACAGGAGTAATAGTAAACAATTTAATTAATGAAGCACCGGTACAACCCGGTGCTTCATTATTTAAAATTAAATTTTCTTGATGGTGATTTTCGTTCGTCCTTTCGTTCATTTCTGCGTTCGTTCCTTCGTTAGATGGTCAGCACCTTAACCGAGAAAGAGTCATGTTGGCTTTTGTTTCGGATACTGCTTCGACGGTTTGATGTAACATCTTGTACAGAATGCATCCTCATTTCTGAATGAATTAAAATTAAAATTGTTTCGTCATTTGAACTACTGTCTCATGTTGTCATGATCCACAAACACAACCCTGTAATTGGTTTCAGAGAATATCGCCCCGATTCTTTGTGCAAGCTGGTATCGAAGCATCCAACCTCAGTGCTCCAACTACAACACTGTTTTTGACACCCTCAGTAATGATTTTTCCTAAAATGTTGGAACTGTTGGGGACCCCTAAACCGTGCAAATGTTGGGGGCCCTTAGAAGATGCCCTAACCTTGTTGTATGGGCGTTACGCCACTCTCTGGATGGAGTTGTTTCCCCTAGTGCATTTCGGTAGCGGGGGTTAATTTTGACAATTGACTTGACACCATCAGTAAGGTCTGGCGAAGTTTCGAAATTTCATTCATTTTGAAATCGTCCCCATCATTCGATTTAATTAGATTCGAGCCACGAAGACAACTGAAAATTGGTCACTCAATAATAAGACTAGAACATTTTAAGGTGAGCAAGGGTAATATTTTTATACTAAAACGAGTGTGTGACAGATGGTATGTATAACTAAAGGCACGCAGGGGCGGACTCGCCGGACTGGACCAAGAAAAATTACCGGGGAATGCACCAAGGGGCCCCCAGACCCGGAGAAAAGTTTTGATTTTGCGAATTGAACGAACGCGTCTTCCTTGCATCTGAGCGATCAATGGCGCTCCATATAGACGACATGTTGATGGCATTTTTGTATCATTTTCATCGATCATTCAACAAAAATGGTTCGGGGGGGGGGGGGGGGGCATCGGGAAGACCACAGTTCAACCCAATCGGAGAAAGTTTTAATTTTGAAATTGAAGGAAGGCTATTTCCCTTCACCTGAGCGATCAATGGCAGACTAGGCTGCTGGTATATCGAAATGTCCTCTGTGAACTGCCAATGGCAGTCCACATAGAGAACATTTCGATATATCGGCAGTTATTTTCACGAAATTTCACGTACCAACAGATGCTGGACTGCATAAATTCTGGGGACCCTAGGTGGGACCTAATAGGAGGCCCACCGGGAAGTTTCCCGGTGGACCATACTGCCACTCCGCCTCTAGTGACACGGTGCCTATGGAATCGCTGACATGAACAGCTCTTGATCCAATGCTTATTTTGTGAAAGGTGATTGCGTTTTGTAGAATAGCTAGCCTATGTCTTTACTGGTTGAGTACTAAATTATTTTTATTATCCAGATTTGTTCACATGTCTTTGCTATCATCCCTGACTTATATCGTCATGGAAATCGACTTTCGATAAAGTTATCTCCCTTGAAATTATTAGACGACCAGAGAAGGTCTAATTAGGACGCAAGTTATTGCTGAGAAATCCGTTTTGACAGTGGAGTCAAGTTTCCTTTGGTTACTTCTAATAAACGAAACAAACAGACATCTCTGAGAGCTGTCTGAAGTTTTCGTTTATTAAAAGTAATAAAAGGGAAAATTTGGCTATTTATGGCAAGCTAATTGGAAGCAAACAGTTCATAGATAATCCGCCACTAAGAATATCTATCAGTATTTCACAAACTAATTCTAAAGCACCAACTTTGGCTCTTTATTTAGCAAATGTGTTTTTACAGTAATTTCCACGTTTTTATTCTTCCCAGGAAAAAAATTAGTAAACCTCACCTCCTGGACCTGTTTTTTATTAATGGATGGAAAGGACAATGTCTCTATTATATGTCAGGATGCGCACACTGTTGTTGACATAATGAACAGAAAAACATCACAGAGCATCAAAAAGATGGTGAAAATGCACTAACAGCTCAAAATTTCTATTTTTAAATGGAATTTCCATGTCCTTAACCCTTTGAACCCCAGCGGCCGCTTTTCCGGTCAGGAACATGATACGTCATAACGTCATTATATAGGATGGCTGTTCAGTAAATATTGTGAGGTAGACCAATCAGTATTTTCAACGTGCAGCTCGAGGCTGCACGTTGAAAATACTGATGGGTCTACCCCAAATAATGAATATGGACTCTTCTAATTGCTGCCATTGAACTAGTATGGAAGATACCACTAGAGTTCAAAGGATTAATGTTAAATGTACTGACAGCTTTCGGATATTAAGGAGAGCTAGCTTTTCCGTAAATCTCTTCCAATGACAAAAATTGTCAATCATGGTTACAATTTATGGGAGAATGCCTGAAAGCACACTCTCATAGATTGTCACAAGACAGATCCATATAAACTAGATAATTTTACTTCAAAGCACACACAGGCCCGTTCCAGTCATCATCTGAGGCCAACCACAGCACTTTCGTCATACTGAAGCCAGCGTGTTCCACACTTTCATACTGCTGCCAAAAGGAAGGTGGTCCAAGTATTCATGAGAACTTAATCTAAAAAGCTAGATTCCAGCCATCGTTTTTGATGGTGTGCAATGGTCTAGTGGCTTAGGTGCTGGACTCCTGATTGCCAGGCGGAGTTGCCGAGGATTCGACTCCTGGCGGGGGATCAGAAACCAACATTCTAAATTCCTCTAAAACAGGATTGTGTCCTTCGAAAACACACACAGGCACGTGCCAGTCTTCGCCTGAGTCCCACCACAGCACTTTCGTCGTACTGTAGCCAGCACATTCAACACGTTCATGCTGTGTGCCGAAGGGAAGGTGAACCAAGTAATCACGAGAACTTCATCTAAAAAGCTAGATTCCAGCCATCGTTTTTTACGGTATTCAATGGTCTACAAGATTAGATGTTGGACTCCTAGTACCCGAAGGTTCAATTCCCGACAGAGGATCAGAAACCAACATTCTAAATTCCTCTAAACCATGACTGTGTCATTCGTCATTCGAAAAACACCCAACCACTTAACACCCATGCATTTTACAATCCAAAACGCTTCAATATTAATAACAATAATTCTAGCATTCACATACATATATACTTGATACAACAAACGAAAATGAAGCTAGCAAAAATAACAGTACGACATTCAAAACTATTATGAGAAAAGAAATCGTTAATATTCGGATTTTATATCCAAAACGCTTCAATATTAATAACAATAATTCTAGCATTCACATACATATACTTGATACAACAAACGAAAAGGAAACTAGCAAAAATAACAGTACGACATTCACAACTATTATGAGAACAAAAAATCGTTAATATTCAATTTATTTTATGGTGTTTTTTTTTCTGGTTTGAAGACGAACTTGTTGTCATCCCCGAGAAAAGAACCAATAGGGAGGAGTTATTTGTAAACACGTAACACACCTGTCGGCTGATCAGAAATTATCTTTACAAATGTGACTAATTGTGGTTCCGATTACTTCCGTGATCAAGAACAGTTCAATGTTGTCTTTGAGAGATTACAGTTGATATGAATAAATTAATTTTAATACAAGCAAGGGTTGCACACATTAACCCTTTCGACCCAGATGGTATATTCCATGCCGGTGGAAGCGCGGTGGCTCAGTGGTTACTGAATTGGATTTCAAACCGAAAGATTCACGGTTCGATCACCGCCAGGGGTAGCTGCGTTATGTCCTTGGGTACGGCCCTTCATCTCGATTGCCCAGATGGGGGTACGGTGGCGCTCTGTACTAAGGCGTTCTGCACGTCGATGGTGCAATTGTCCTCAACCAATGCTGACCCTGCTGTATGGGGTTAGTACGCTGGGGAGTCTGTCAGTTGCTCGCCGTTGCTCGGTGGTTCTCCCCGGGTACTCAGGCTTCCTGCACCCATAAAACTGTCCGACACGAAGTGACCCTGACTGTCGAAAGTGTCGTTAAATCACAATAAATAAACAAATAAATAAATTCCATGCTGGTTCAGAGCTGACTGATAGAGTCTATATTTTTTACATGAGAAAGACTAATCAAAATTTTCAACGTGCAGCCTCAAGGCTGCACGTTGAAAATCTTGATTAGTCTACCTCACAAATTTATCGAGCAACTATCTACTTTATGAATTCAGGTCGTATCGGGGGGGGGGGGGGGGGGGGACTCAGTAAGGAGAGGTTCAGGCTGCAAGCCGAGAGGTTCTCGGTTCGAATCCCGCCTGCGGCAACCGCGTTGTGTCCTTGGCCAAGACACTTCACCCCAGTAGTAGGAGATGAGGTAACCGGCCCCGGTTGGGAGGATCTCATGGGGAACCCCGCAGGGGACCGAGAAAGCGAAGTAGTAGGAGATGAGGTAACCGGCCCCGTTTGGGGGATCTCATGGGGGATCTCATGTGACGTCATAGTCACATGACCCAGTGACGCCATGTTGTGTTGTCATGGTAACCCCCGAAAGCGGCCATGTTGTGACGTCATTCCCATAGTGATGGGTGATGTGAGTGCGCATACGCAGCTCGTGTTGTTAGGATGATACGTGTTTCCGTCGACCATTTTGTATACTGAAGGCCGCCTTCTTGGTTTCTATGGTAGCACGTGGTTACTATGTTACCCAAAGGCTTACAACGTGACAGGGGCATGTTTGGAGGGTATGTTCCTTTGTACAAGAGTAATTTTCCGATTCGTGGAATTACCCAAATAGACCCGACAAGTTGTACTATTTCGAATTATTTCAGAATCCTCTGTTTCTGTCTATTTATGGAATAGTTTTCCGTCTACCCGACCATGTTCATTTGTCCTGGAGTATACTCCAGTATAGTAGAAGAGCATATCACGTGGAACAGCTTTGCTTATTGTTGCTATATTTAGCTTTTCTGGTCTGTTCTTGTTAGTTCTGACCCTATTCCGAGTACTCTTGTTGTTTCATTTATCTAGATAATCCAATAAGTTTACTTTACTGGCGCTAACTAACCAATCAGATTGCTTCATACCCCATAATCTTTATGCAGAGTTATCTCCCCTTATTACAACGAAGTCCTATACGATTCTCGTCACCTCTGTATCCAATGGCCACGTCCCATGGAATCCCTTTTTGGAAAACGTCTATGGTTATGGAATCCCTTTTTTATCGCATGAGGCCATGAGGGGGCCATGAGAAAATCCCTCAATGAGGTCTATTTTACTATCCCTCTTAGCCCCCACCTCGGTATTTAATGGCCACATCCCATGGAATCCCGTTTTAAGAATCCCTTTTTGGAAAACGTCTCTGGTTATGGAATCCCTTTTTTATCGTATGAGGCCATGATGGCTAAGAGAAAAGCCCTCAATGAGGTCTAATTTACTATCCCTCTTAGCCTCATTTCGCTTGAGGCCATGGGGGCCATGGGAAAATCCCCCAATGAGGCCTAATTTACTATCCCTCTTAGCCTCATTTCAGTATTTGAGGATACCTATGGCCTAGTATTGTATTATTGGAGGATACCTATCAATGATACCTTCTGGAGAATCCCTTTTTTAGTCGTATGAGGCCATGAGGGCTATGAGAAAATCCCTCAATGGGGTCTAATTTACTATCCCTCTTAACCTCATTTCGTTTGAGGCCATGAGAAACATGAAACAATCCCTCAATGAGGCCTGACAGTTGCTCGCCGTTGCTCGGTGGTTCTCTCCGGGTACTCCAGCTTCCTCCACCCGCAAACTGTCGTGGTCATGATAAGCCATTGTGCAGAAATATGCGACCTTAAAAACACCAATAAATAAATAACAGGTAGTATCGCGATCATGGGTCGGAAAGCGTCCTTTCGGGCCCCTCATTGGGGGACATTGCAAACTACAGCAGCACTATAATTATTTTCCTACTTAAAGGCTCAGTCCCTTATTACGAACAGGTTCTTAACTTCTTTGGTCTCCACTTCGACGCGCTCGTTCCAGCAAAAGGAAATAAGCTGTGAATTGGACAAATAATGCGAAATGTTTTTTTTTTAAGAAAGGATTAATATGGAGCCCTGAAAGGGGCATGCCGTATATTTTTTAATACGTGCGCACGGATTAATAATCTGTGCGCACGGACATAATCTGCGCACGAAATAAGCTGATACCAAGTCAAAATATTCCCAAACCACAGACCACAAAGGGAGGTAATTTATTGTTTAGTTCATTCGAATGATATGTGCTTTGTGAAAGACGAACCACAAATGTTTTTCTTTCCAGTACTATCGAATCGAGTCAAGGCCGCTTTATACTGCATTTGTTATACAATTTATAAACAAGAATAATCTTTCTGGAAAATTATTCGCGAGTTTGCTCCTTTCCATTCCCCATATGTGTGCAGAGGATAACCTCGCAGCTGTTCAGGTGAAGTCACACTGAAGAAAATATTTTAAGGAAGAGCAGTAATGATATTTTCTCCAGTGGTGACACACTCCTGTTCAATGAAACAATCGTTCCACAATCCTGAAGAAAAGTATAACTCACCTGATCTAATATCTGAATCAGACTTTTGTTTGCGCCACTTAATTATTGTTTGAGGTAGTATCATCCATTGATCAGGGAGCGCGGTGTCTCATTGGTTAGAGCACTGGGTTCAAGTCGGAGTGTCGTAGATTCGATTCTGGCATGCATCATCTGTGTTGTGTACTCGGGCAGATGCTTACACTAATTGCTCAATTGGGGGGGGGGGGGTGGTGTCATCCTATCGCAGTGTGCTAAAGCGTTCTGTACATCGATAGTTCTTATGCCTTAAACCGCTGATAGCCTTGCAGCATGTGCGTGGTTTGTAAGCACGAGAGTCCGAAAATTTCTCGACACTGCTTTGTGATTCTCCCCGGGGGCTTAGGCTTCCACCAGCTGTAAAAGTGGCCGACACGACACGACCCTGGTTGTTGAAAGTGTTACACCTCAAACATAAATAAATATGAATCATCGTTTGGTCGCACACCAAGAATTTCCATGAAAAAATTATAATGGAAAATAAGAGTAGGGCTGGCCAACCATTTACTCACCCTCGGAGTGGACCTTTATTTGGGGAAATAATTGTAACCCCCGTCAATTTCCATGGGAAACACCAGCAAACTTTCAGCCGATGGACTTCCGGGTTCAACCCGGAGGTCCATTGGTTGAAACTTTGCAGTGTTTAATATTTATTTTTCACGAAAGTCCTCTTATTATCTGGGCGAAAATTCCAGCAAGTGTTTGGGTGGAAAGTGCCTGCCTGTGTTCTTTTAGCTTGTTTTTCTGATTTCACCTATGGCACGAATAATTCTCCCCAAGGAAGTACCGTTGGCCATTCACTATCACTCTACTGTCAGACTATTTTCTGGATTTCTAATTGTGCAGAAATATGATCACAAAAGCGAGGAGATAATTTCGAATAGATCGCGACTGGATAGTGTTGAAATTATCTACCGCTTCTCTCCCTACGATACTGTAGAATCTCACACACTGGAACGAAAATGTGAGAACACTGAATAGGAACTGTTGTTTCATTTGTTTTTCGTGATTCGGTCTCGATTTCGCAATATCTTATTTACAAAATCTGGGTCCACTGTTGTATAAGAGTGTTGTGGCCCCGTCGCGATCGGATCGAGTCAAATACCACCTTTAATCACAATAGAGCAGATAAGAAGGGGACGTGACAACTATTACTTATTCCCAATTCCTTATTCGACATTCGTTATCAACCGATAAAATCTGTGGATAACGAATATCGAATAAGCAACCGGGAATAAGTAACGGTTGTCACGCCAGTACTCGTCAGCAGATAAGAACTTATTAACGGCTTATGCGACAGCAACGACATGGGCCTCCAGAGATAATTTCCTCTGTCGCATCGACTCTTTGGTGGCCACTTGTGCTGCATGTCGCAGGTGCCAAGATTCTTGTTCGATGAAATTGCCGGGATCGGTTATTTATTTATTTATTTATTTATTTATTTATTTATTTATTCATTAGGGGTTAACGACACTTTCGAAAGCTAGGGGTCACCTCGTACCGGACAGTTTTACGGGTGGAGGAAGCCGGACTACCCGGGAAGAACCATCGAGCAACGGCGAGCAACGGCGAGCAACTGCCAGGCTCCCCAACATACTAACTCCACACAAGCAGGCTTAGAATTGGTTGAAGACAAGTGCACCATCAGCGTGCAGTACGCCTTAGTACACAACGCCACCGTGCCCCCACGTGGGCAATGGGGGTGAAGTGTCTTGTCTGAGGATACAGCGCGGTTACCGCAGGTGGGATTCGAACCGAGGACCTCTCGGTTTGCTGTCTGCACCTCTACCTACTGAACCACCGCTCCCCTTGCCGGGATCGGTTTGACAGGGATTATCTTGGACAAACTGCAAAGACTGAGTAGGTTAACAACACATCGAAAGGTTTTATATCTTATATGCATTTACGAACCTGATCATATTCACAAATAAATAAATAAGTAAATAAATAAATAAAATGAGTAAACAAATAAATAAATAAATAAATAAATAAATAAAAATGAATAAATAAATAACTATAAAAAAATTAAAAAATAAATAAATAAATAAGTAAATAAATAAATAAATAAATAAAATGGAACATTATTTATTCAAGAGTGTTTGCTCGCTGTAAAGCGTTAAAGATTTGTGTAAACTAGGGGGTCTTTATTATATAACTTTGTTAATTAAAGTAATGTCCCACTTGGTTGCTTACTCCGCCTAGCTTGAATACGGGCATGGTTGCATTATTACGGAACAAGTTTCTATAAACAGGACGATTGTCAACTTCAACAAATTGAATTACTTAGTGGGAGCAGCAATTACAATTATAACGCAAACAACGCAACAGGTTGTTGTAACACCATTGATTACCAGTTAACGCTGTCATTTCAGAAAAAAATGCAAATGACGTATTGCATTCACGGAAGTTGTGCCTTTTAGTGGCCTTTCTAGTCAGCATAACTCTCATAACAAAATACATGTGTCGAGAATAGTTAAAATAAACTTTGTTGGTATGTTTAGTATTTGTTCGGGCCAGCAACGAGAGAAGTGTTTCACCAATTGAGTTCTGTTTTTACATGTTAAAGGAAACCCTGGCGTCAACCTCTACGAACACATTGTTGGCACCCACCCCTATACATTTTACAAACGAACAACGTCCCAACACTTTGGTGTATTCACATACACCTGGGATTTTTCTCAACCGGAATAGTTGGCCACTTGGGTGTATCAAGGCGCAATCTGCTAAAGCATTGCAGATGACGCATTGGTGCACTCGAGGGCTGGACTCTACTCATGTACAACAGCAGAACTTAACAATTGTAACTTGACTTTGAACGTTTGATTGGAAACTGCATTAGGTACGAGAAATTTGAACGATTCGAGCCCCACATTAAGATTGTATTTCAAGAATGCACGCGACTAAAAACACCATAGACACTTACTTGTACAGCGTTATCTACAAAACGCACATGCGCCATTATTGTATTGTTAAAATTGCATAATTATCCTGAAGGTAAGTCCACGAAAGTGTACTCGCCCAATGTATACTACGTGTGATCATGTTTTGTCTCCCTTCACTCCAGATTGGGAGGATTTGCTAAACTTGAGGTTATGTATCCAGCGCTATCCTTGGATGTCAGTGGAACCAGCCACTGGAGACATTAGTTCAATCTACTGAGGGTGTGTATTTATTTATTTATTAATGTTTAACGACATTTTAACAGCCAAGGTCATATCGCGTCGGTGGCAGTTTTACGGGTGGAAGAAGCCGGACTGCACTGCAGCTCAGGCACAGGGTTAGATTGGCTGAAAACATGTGTACCATTGACGTGCAGTACGCCTTAGTACACGGCATCAGCGAGCCCCCATGTGGACAATCGGGGTTAAGTGTCTCGCCCAAGGACACTACGCGGGAGTCCGGATCTATCGCTCACACATCCAAAGACTAACCGGGCTCGACGTAGCTTAATTTCGGTGATCTGACGACTGACGAGAACCGGTTACCGCAGCGGCACCGTGCCTCCATCTACTGAGAGACCTATCATAAAGTTGTTATTAAAATTACCGAATTTTCTAAACAATTATTCGAAAAACAAACCATATTCTTGATTTGTTTAGCAAAATAAAATAGATATTTTGGGAATCGTCGTTTTGAATACAAGTGGAGACTTGCAAATACCGATTGATAAATATGTATTACACATGTTTTAATAATAAACCAATTATCTCTCAAGTGAACAATTCAATACGCGCTCCTCCTTCATCCTTTATCAAATTGTTGTTCGCACTTGCATTCAAGTATTCCTAAAGCATCTTTCTTTGCAAACGAAGATGGAACTATTAAGCACATGGAGTATCTTTGACATAAACATGGCTAATTATAATTTCATGGAGCCAGAGAAGGGAGAAGAGAAAAATTAATTCCAGGGGTTGGTTGGTAACATGTACTGTTATTCATTTATTTGTTTAAACCTTTACCTAACATGAAAAGCAGACGACACTTGCAAAAACAATTCTTGAATAACTATTTTTTTCATTTTTTGTCTCAAAAACATAGGTTATGACCTCTCATTGGAACGAGCTCGATGAGCTCGTTCCAAAGAGGAGTCATAACCTATGTTTTTGAGACAAAATATGTAAATTAATTGGCGATTTTTGAGAATAGCGCTGGCCGGTTTTTGGTCGTTACGTTGGGTAAAGGGTTAAAAAATGTTTACGAAGCAGTGATTTTATGCACATTATCTGCTTTTGAACTTGGATTTAATGCAGATCTCTATGTGAAGTTCTGATGATTGCCACTACTCCTACACTTTTCGATTCGATTTTAACGATACATTTTATACATGACAACTATTTGGTGAACGTGAACGTATTCAAAACTTTTCATACTGTGACAATGTTATCTCCTTCTCTGTAGCTTGAATATCGATTGCTATATGAAATTCTTGGGTACACAACTCCTCCTACATTAATAAAGTGACTGATGAAACTTCTCAGATATTTGTTTAACCCTTTACCTAACGTGAAAAGCAGACGACACTTGCAAAAGCAATTCTTGAATAACTATTTTTTTTCATTTTCTGTCTCAAAAATATAGGTTATGACCCCCCTCATTGGAACGAGCTCGACGAATTCGTTCCAATGAGGGTCACAACCTATGTTTTTGAGACAAAAAATGAAAAAATATTGAAAAATAATTGGCCATTTTTGAGAAGGGCGCCGGCCGGTTTTGGCCGGTACGTTGTGTAAGGGGTTAATGAGGTTTTACGATACTTTCGACAGCCAGTGTTACCTCGTGTCGGGCAGAGTTACGGGTGGTGAAGAGCAAGTCGACATTGTTTCCTCACAAGTCGATAAAGTCGTACACACCCGGATTTGAAAGCACTGAAGGGGTTTTGTTTTTGTTTTTATGAATAAAATCTGAATGTCCACCATCGCAAATTGGTAATCATGCAAATACCTTCAAGATTTTACCGTTTGGAGATGGATGTTTAGCATCGCATGAAAGTTAGCTCCCCTTAATTTCCTAAAGCTTTCAAGTAAATTTACACTAAAGGTGTGGGGATTTCATATAAAAATAGAAATTTCGAAGTATTAGCAAATCTGTATTATCGATGTGCGCATCATTTCACAAATTCAATGTATTTTCCTTTAGAGTAGTATATTAATACAGAAGCCGTTTTTTACAACTTTTCACAATCATTCAAAAATAAAAAAAACAGCGTTTTCACGACCTGCGATGTTCGTAACTTTTTATTTCTTCATCATATCAACAGTGTACGCGTCGTGACACAAAATATAGACACCGTCCATTCCATTCATATAAAAGTCTAGGAAGTGAGTTGTGCTTATTTTTTCATGGGAAGAATAAAATCTTGCAAATTACTTCAAAAACACGTTCGCTAAAGAAAGAGTCAAAATGGACGCTTAGTTTTGGTAGGTATGATACTGATAGACATTTTTAAAGATGGATTATCTGTGAACTAGTTGCTTCTAATTGGCTTGATATAAAAAGCCAAGTTTCCTTTTGTTGCTGTTAATAAACGAAAACAACAGACAGCTCCTTGAGCTGTCTGTTATTTTCGTTTATTAAAAGTAACAAAGGGAAATTTGGCTTTATTTTCAACGGATGTTATAGATGGTTCCTCAGCAATTAGTGCTTCTTAATTGGATCTTCATCGCTTGTTTAATAATTTCAAGGGAGAGCAAGTTAAGAAAAGTCATTTTTCATGACGTTATGAGTCAGCGATGGATGGTCTGTTAAATGCAATATAAAATATTTATAATCATTGCTGGAGTTATATAAACTCTTTTCCTGTAGATTCTCCACACACAGTTCCGTGACAAAATAGAGGCTATTATCTGTTTTTAGGTGGGCGCCTGGAATATTTAATGGGTGACTGAAAGGAGATATAAGTTACCGCGATCGGCTTTGAGTCGCTCTTGAAAACGTGTAGAATTCCTTGCTGTCAGGATACTTCTGATACGCAATAAAAACTGTAAGTGTTGAGTATGCGTTGCGATGTTTTGCTTGCTATTAAAACGTATTAATTGCAGCTAAAAAACCCGAACGGCATAAACGTACAGGAATCTCGATCTAGATATATTGCGTAATGCGCGTCACTTCCGGTATATTTAATTCGTTTTTATCTATCATCACAACACATATAGAAAGAAACTTTGTCAGCAATTCTCACTATATTATATGGGAGTATACATAAATTGAGATAGATGAGTGGGAACGAGAGATATTTGCCCGACCGTTGGTTGGTAAAGGTTGCCCGCCAATTCTTATTTTGATTTACCTATGCCTCTCGGGGACATCCTCAGACAAAAAAATCTGCAATTACCGCAGTTAAAACAGTCGCGAACTGCCATGATTATCACCACAGGATTGCTATTTATTGTTGCTATGGGTGGTTCAACCCACATGTCCAATCTAGCAGTCACTGGCGACAGTTTTGTGACAATGAATAAACCACTTTAAGCGGTAGTGCTGTGTTTGATAACGCTTGATACCTTGGGTAGATGGACTGTCCATGTCGATATCCAGGTGTTGCTACTCTACGTCCACGACCCCCCAAGAGGCATCATTCATTTTACAAAAAAACCGACAATTCCATATATCAATCTGCGAAACATTCAGTTTTGTCGGTAAACGCTGGGTCCTGCTATTCTAAACTAACATTTTTTTCAAAACTGAGGTCTTTAAATGAATTTTCTTATACATTATTGTATAGAGCGAAACGAGTTAGTTTATGTCGCGTTTGTGGGGAGGTTCAGTAATAATTTAATCCTACAACCCTACATGGCTGCACGATTAAATTATCACTGCTCTATCTACCCAGTTATGTGTTTATTGTGCTATCTTCTAATGGCCCGACAACTTTTGCTTTACGAAAAAAAAGAAATTACGCATACAGCGTCGAAAGGGTTGAAATAAACGCACTGCTTGGAGTGACTACTCTCGAGTAGTAGCCACACTGTCATGCGATTATGCTGAATATGCATGTTCTACCAGTAACAATAACTACAAATCCGGAAATATGTCCCAAAAGGTGAAGCGTATCCTTTTGTGTATTTTCAAATGGCGCAAATCAGCTAATCAACGGAATAACCTTCAACCCTTTACCCAACGTAACGACCAAAACCGGCCAGCGCTATTCTCAAAAATCGCCAATTAATTTTTAAAATATTTTCATTTTTTGTCTCAAAAACATAGTTTATGACCCCTCGTTGGAACGAGCTCGTCGAGCTCGTTCCAACGAGGGGTCATAACCTATGTTTTTGAGACAAAAAATGAAAAAAATTAGTTATTCAAGAATTTTTTTTGCAAGTGTCGTCTGCTTTTCAGTTTAGGTAAAGGGTTAAATGACGGTCACAGAACAAGTAGCAATCGCAGTGGCTCAGTGGATCAGTGGTTACGGCACTTAACTTCAAATCGAAAAGTCCACTGTTCGGTCCCCACCAGGGGTAATTGTGTTGTATCCTTGGGAAAGGCACTTAATCCTGAGTGTCCACGGGTTAAGTGCTAGAAACCACTGTCAGGGTTTTCCAAAAAAAATTAGGGTACCACAGCAAAAGCCTATATTTTTTCATATTCAGTCAAACGCAAGTGATATTTTGTTTATATAAATTTGTTTTATCACAAATTATTGAAGAAAGCCTAATGGCACTCTTCAATAACTTGTAATAAAACAAATCGTGATGAGCAAATTCAGACCACCAAAAATATTATAGCGCCCAACCAGTGAAGGGAGTACACGAATTTGACAAGGATATCATAATTTTAAATATTGCAATCAAAAGTAGCCCATGATATTCCAGATCAATAGCACACCACAAGTTCTCCAATATTATTGTGTTTCTTATATAAAAGAAAATGTTGAGTCGAGATACGGGTTGACTTGGCAAAAAGGTAAGCGCAACTGGTTGATTTTCGCTTCATTATGCAACCTCTGTCAGCAATCTTATGATCCACATAGAAACCATTCTCATGTCTGCGCTCAATGTCTCATATTAACCCTTTACCCAACGTCTCGGCTAAAACAGGCGCTATTCACAAAAATAACCATTCAATTTTCATTATTTTTGTCTCAAAAACTTAGCTTATGACCATCATTGGAACAATCTCACTGAGCGCGTTTCAATAAGTTGTCATCAGCTATGTACTTGACGCGAAAAATGAAACAAATTACTTATTCACGAACTTTGTTTGCAAGTGTCGTCTCGTGGTAGGTGAGGGGTTAATTAAGGTGCTATATAGATAAGGAAAATTTGTTTACTTTGAAATTCCCACCTCTGATATTCCATAGATTCGTTAAATATACACAAATTATGCATCAAAATGAAGACAGAGATGTAGAGAATACGCCAAATATATGAAATCAACTCCCAAAGTCGACAGCAGGCAACAGTGGTTCCTGGAAGTCTGCTACCGTATTACCAGAACTGATAATAAAATAATATTTCAGGCCCACAACTCGTGGCCAAATGTGCTTCAGAGAACAAAGCTAGGACACCCAAATTCTTCAAAAGGCAGCGACAGAGCTGCGTGGGTAAATATAAAAAATTGTCGGCTTTGTTTACAATGTAGGTTCATTTCGATTTCTGGTCAAGGTCATCGGACGGAAAAAGCGTTGATATACAATGTCGTCTAAAATCAAATAATGAGAAAGATCGCATTAATACAGCATACAATTATTATATAGAGACTGCAAAGTTGCCATATTCTATGCAAAGGTGTGCAAAGGTATCATGACACCTGGTGAAATTTCCTAGAATTACGATTTTGTTTTTCGATGGAAATTCGTGGTATCGAGTGATTTGCGCATGACCGTCGAACATGGAATCCATCTTCGATAGAAAATGTAGACAGTGTTGTCCTTTTCCCAAATGAAGTCCTATCTCTGCATCCCAAAGTTCTGAATGTCTAGCTTTGTGCTTGGATATCGGAAGCACATTTGGCCACAAGATGTTCCCCGGAAATATTATTTTATTATCAATCCTGGTACGAATACGGTAGCGGACTTCCAGGAATCAATGGTGCCTGCTGTCAACTCTGTGAGTTGATTACATATATTATTCGTGTTCTGTACCTCACAACCTTCATTTTGATGCATACTTTGTGTATATTTATTTATATTTATGAAATATCAGAGGTGGAAATTACAGAAGTGAGCAAGTTTTCCTCACTAAAATAGCGCCCTAAATCTGATTACAATGGCTCCAGAAATCACAAAACAACATTATCTTATTCAGTGCTGACGTTAGATACCCAAACATAATTATATAGAATAGATTGTCCAGTCAAATACTCCACCATGTAAAGTGAAAATCGTTGAACCCGCTAAGTCTGTGGCAGTGGAAAAGGAAAGCGTATTTCTGTCTTTAACCCTTTACCCAACGAATCGGCCACATCCGCCCGCGTAATATGCAAATTGAGTAGCTGAAAAAAATATTATTTTTCAAAAAATTTCAACAAAACCATATCATGTGACCCCTCGTTGGAACGAGCTCGTTGAATTTATTTGAAAAATTTGAAAAAATTATATTTAAATTAATAAATTTTGGTATCGTCTGCTTTGGGGAAAGGGTTAAGGACCAAGCTGCACATTAAAAACCAAACTGCACATTGGTACAGAGGTGCATGGTGTCAGGTGAAAAGAAAATTTGCCTTCACAAAATCTGTGGAAATCGTGACACGATGTTCAAATGTGAATTCGAGTTTTTACGAACCAAGTGTAGATGAACTTTACTCCAGTAAAGGCCACTTACAAGCGACAATGTGTAATTGTTGTTGTGTAAATTGGTGTGTGTGTGGAAGTGTTGGATTCTAGTTAGCTCCTGTCCTGCTTGACCTTTACATGCTAACAATAGTACATGCTAATATTAACCCTTTGCACCCCAGCGGCCGTATTCCGGCCAGGAACATGATACATCAGAGCGTCATCAAATAAGATGGATTTTCAATAAATGTGTGGGTAGACCAATCCGTATTTTCAACGTGCAGCCCGAGGCTGCACGTTGAAAATACTGATTGCTCTACCCCAAATAATGAATATGAACTCTTCTAATTGCTGCCATTGAACTGGCATGGAAGATACCACTAGAGTTCAAAGGGTTAATGATTTAAATCATTTTTAACCAATGCAAAATCATTTGCATTGGTTCCAAACGATTTGAATCATTTATAAAGCCGTATAATGTGTTGGGGTTCATCTTGGTATCAGCGTTCACTGTTGTTGTAAAACTTTAATATTAGATATTTGGTAAATAGGTGGTGAGTTTAAGGCTGATAACAAACCATAAAATGCCACACGCCATTCCCGTACTCTATAAAATGGATTGAACACAGCCAAAGACTTGGCATTCCGTCAGTAAAGAGTATGTAGGTTTTGATACCTTCTGACCCGGCGTCATAGATCTTTCAAGCTTTTTCAAAATTCATCTTCATTTTCACATTGAAGGAGAAAGTCTCTGCTCGAATGAAATTTACCCCTCATAATGTATTCCACCTGCCACTTCAGTTCAATGACGTGAGTTGGGAGAGTTCACAGTCATGATATGAGGGAAGACCAATTAATGTTTTTCAACGTGCAGCCGTATGGCTGCATGTTGAAGATATTAATTAGTCTACCCAACAACTTCAGAGAGAAGCTATTTACTTTTAGGGAACTGTGTGATCATGGACTGGAAATGGCCACTTTCTCCGTTAAAATGAAATTGGTTGATAAAATTTATACAAAAACGCGACTCAGTGATCATCTACATATGGGTGTTAGTTGTCTTTCGTTTAGTTCACAGTGGTCTTTTTAAAACGAATTCAGTCCAAATATTTCCATTACTGAAATCGACCTCAACCCTTTGAACACGAGCGGCCGTTTTCCGGTCAGAAACATGATACGTCATAACGTTATTATATAGGGCGGCTATTCAGCAAATGCGCGGAGTTGACCAAGCAGTATTGCTTTGTCTACCCCAAATAATGAATATGGACTCTTCTAATTGCAGCCATTGAACTGGCATGGAAGATACCACTAGAGTTCAAAGGGTTAAGAAAGTTACTGTCTTCTTTCATTACCACATCTGCAACGTGAGCATTCTTGATAAGAAAACTGGTCCAACGATTCTCCCCTTTGTAATAATGTATGGGGGAAAATACGTTTTAATGTTAGTGACGGACCAATTGAATGAATATGGGAATATACGAAAATACATTAATAAGATGGCCATATCCAGCAGCAAATGTATGCATGCCACTGGTACGTTCAGTTGACTGAGGTTGTTATATCAGCAATTTGCCAGGTTTTGAGTTCAACACTCTAAATCGGTTGGGTTAAAAATCAACCCAAATCGACTGGGTTGAGTGAATATGAACCCAATTTGGGTTCATATTCACTCAACCCAGTCGATTTGGGTTGATTTTTAACCCAACCGATTTTAGAGTGAACTTATCGTCGCCTGAGTGCTAGAATGTTCTATGGGACATAGAACATTCTAGCACTCGGGCGACGATATTGTAAAAATTCAGTTGATTCATTTTTCTTTCATTTTTCGACCCAGCAATGTTTACATTTTATCCAACAATAAGCATACGTAAGATGCAATAGACAGAACAATACAGAACAACGTTAAGGGAAAATGAAGAGAAAATGAAAACGCTGTTTTGAATACATTTCACAATTGAAAACTATCACATGATCTAACTTTGGGGAAAATGTAAGGCCAGAGTTGATACTAAAATCAAGAGGACAATATCTGTTGACTTAATATCAAACGATGCTAACCTTGGGGGCAGAATTTCTTTAACATTCCGAAATTTTAGTTCATACGTAAAATTCCAATGCACGTAAGTTATTACGTTAACTTGAAGTCTTTCAAACATTCAGCAAATTAAAGGGGAGATAACTTTCTTGACAGCAACTCTGAATGATGGAAAAACTGGTCATGCGATAAAAGGAGTTAGGCCAGACCAACCTTTCAATGAACGGTTGTCACGTTTCCATCATCTCAAACGTAGTAAGTTACTAGCAGTGGCGGATTGGGATACCTCTGGACCCCTAGGATAAATTTTCTCGGACTCTTTTGGTAAAGCAAAACCTTGCCTTCCCAAACCTGAGTGCCAACATGTATGCGGTTGGGGGAGTATACGGGTGTGTGTGTGTGTGTGAGGTGGGGGTGGGGGAGGGTGTTTATGTTGCTAATCATGCTCTGCTGGTTTGTCACTGTTTCCTGCCGAGTCGAGTCGACATTCATGCGTTAACGTTATAGCATTTTTATCTTCCCAATTACAGTTATTTATACGAACGTACATTGTAGAGAATAGGTGCAGTGTCGTTCAATAAATTGTCATTACGTGTTAGATATTAACAAACCCATATCCTTGTCTGTTGAAATTGTTTGGCAGTCTGCCCAAAACAGGTGACAAATGATCCAAAATGATCAACATTCAACTGACAACATGTGTGAGAAATCAAGTGTTTTCGCTCTATTGAAATTGATTGCAGAATAATTTGAACTCGGTCGGGGGTAATTTCACGTGTAAGCGGGTCTATTTAGAACAATGTATGACTGCAGAATTGTTAAACTTAATGTTTAGTTTAAGGTTAACCTTTCCTGCGCTAATCTAGTCGCGGATCCCTT
The DNA here is from genome assembly GCA_031216915.1 of Pictodentalium vernedei. Lineage (NCBI taxonomy): Eukaryota > Metazoa > Mollusca > Scaphopoda > Dentaliida > Dentaliidae > Pictodentalium > Pictodentalium vernedei. The sequence continues at coordinate 239,026,778 of CM062292.1, forward strand.
GAAGAAGCTTTGCTGATAGGAATGGAATATGCAGGCCCATGGCTGAATATCAGTACCGGAATGGAATATGCAGACCCATGGCTGAACAGCTGAACATCAGTTATTTATTATTTATTGGTGTGTAAGGTCACATATTTATGGACAATGGCTAATCATGACCGTGACAGTTTTACGAGTGGAGGAAGCCGGAGTACCCGGAGAGAACCACAGAGCAACTGTCAGCTCCCCAACATACTAACTCCACTTAAGCAGGGTTAGCATTGGTTGAAGACAAGTGCACAATCGACGTGCAGTACGCCTTAGTACACAACGCCACCGTGCCCCCAAGTGGGCAATGGAGATGAAATGTCTTGCCCAAGGACACAACGCGATTGCCGCAGGTGGGATTCGAACCGAGGGCCTCTCGGCTTGCAGCCTGCACCTCTACCTACTGAGCCACCGCACTCCCTGAATATCAGTTCCATACCAAATAAATAATTTACCATATCATGTGACCCATATCATGTGACCCCTCGTTGGAACGAGCTCGTTCCAACGAGGGGTCACATGATATGGTATTGATGAAATTGTTTGGAAAATTTTGAAAAAATGATATTTAAAATAAAAAATTTTGATAGCGTCTGCGTTGGGTAAAGGGTTAATGGAATCTCACCGGTCAGTTGTAGATATTTCACCATCGTTTTTACAGTCGTACATATTGACAGTCCCACTCAAATATTCTATCCAATGGAGACTCGTCTGTCTGGGCAGGTCAATCAAAAGTGGAATTTTCCAGAACGGAATCAGAATAGCTTCGCAAGAGGAACCTCTTTGAAGTCTTCTTCCATCATCTGGTCTCCTGTATAGGAGACCTGATGATAGAAGAAGAGTTCAGGAGGAAAGTTGGTAGAATTTTGAGAACATTTCGATGCTTCAAAAATGTTCGAATCAGCGCGACTCGAATGGAATGATTGGGACGATTTCTAATTGAATCGAACTGAATTTCAAAGCATCGTGTGACCCAACAACTGTTCTACTTAAGATAAGCTTTCCACTTGGGCCGAGTACTATCGGGTCATAGTACTATACCAGACTACTGCCTGTCAAGGTAAAATATTTTTGTTTATGCATGGGTGGCACCCCCCCCCCCCCCCCACCACCCAAAACGTACACCAAGTTGATTCCATGGGAATATATTTAGAGTAGGCTGCCAAATACAATGTAAATATTTAAGAAGCAAAGGCAAACAATCCAACACGTCATAAAAATATTTTTTGACAATGCTTTTGATATGATTTGTTTTTGAACTGGTATCCTATCTACTTCCGAGGAGTGATAGTTGTGAGGAATCAGTTGCTCAAAATAGGCCCACGACTTGCAAAAGAATCCACTTGCCGATTTTCGCGTATGGATGATTTTCACACGTTGAAATTCACTCACAGACGATGATTTGTGTTCCGGGAATATATAAAAATGCCAGCAAGGGATGGGAGGCTGATGGTTCAGTAGACCGTCACCGAAAGGTATGTATATGTATAAAATATAGACGTCATCACGAACACCAAAGAACCTTACAGTAGGATCAAAATATTACTGATCCTCCCTTTTGTCCGCGAAACGTCAACCGTCTTTCAGGGTAGAGTCCTGCGAAGCTTCGAAACTCTATTCGATTCGAAACAGTTCCCATGATTCGATTCGATTTTAATCACGCCGATACGAATTTTTTTGAATCTTCGAAATGTTCTCAAAACCCTACAAAGAATCTCCTCTTGAACATTTCTACTATCATCAGGTCTCCTGTGCAGGAGACCTGATGACAGAAGAAGAGTTCAAGAAGGTTCCGCTTCCGAAATGACATTGATTCCGACCTGCCTGGAATCTCCGTTGCTTCATTTGCACGAGTCGCTGTTGCACACAGTACTTGAGTGGAGACTGACAATATTTACTGTTGTAAGCGGGGAGATTCGATTTGGGATTCGATTCGGTCCGAAATATTGTGCTTGATTCGATTCGATTCTAGATTCGATTCGATCCGAACATTGAGGTTCGCAGGGTCCATGTTACAGAGGCCAGGTGCTCAATGAAAGTGTGAGTATACAGGGGTTGGAGTAGGGTGAGAAGAACGCTTAAAAGCCCACGGCGCACTGAATCTACCATTTTAGCCAGATGGAGAAAAATTGAAGAATGGATGCACACAATTGTTATTTTATTGATTTTCGGATATTGATGGGTGCGGCGGAAGGCGTAGAAAGAAACGTTTGTTTGTATGGGAGCGGGGAGGGGTAACACTGAGTCACTGATTTACAAACTGTATTTAGTTATCAGCTAAAAATGACGTGCAATAATTGCTGTATTATATCGAATAACTGAAGAAGAATCCTTCTTCCCATCTTAATTCCAATCCTATGTTCACTGTCTGTAACAGTTGTCTAAGACCTTTTCCAAAACAAGCATTTTCTTTCTTGAACGTAGAAAATAACCTCTTACAAGGGCGGATTGTGTTCTATCGAACGTCCCAGAACATTCAACGGCTATTTTCAAAAGGTGTAACGGGAACAGTGCACAATTATTTTTCGAACATAGTTTTGTACCACTCAGTCAATCAGAAAAAGGGAATGTCACGTGGAATGTAGCAGTAGTTTGTTTGTTTGTTTATTGGTGTTTAAGGTCACATACTTTTGCACAATGGCTAATCATGACCATGACAGTTTTACTGGTGGAGGAAGCTGGAATACCCGGAGAGAACCACCGAGCAACGACGAGCAGCTGCCAGCTCCACAACATCGTACACTCCGCACTGCAGCACAGGCAGGGTTAGATTGGTTGAAGACATGCGCACCATCGACGTGCAGTACGCCTTAGTACACGCCGTCATCGTGCCCTCATGTGGACAATCGGGTTTAAGTGCCTTGCCCAAGGACACAACGCGGGAGTCCGAATCGATCGCTCAGACAGTCACCCATCCGAGGACTAACCGGGCTCGACGTTGCTTAACTTCGGTGTTCGGACGAGAACCGGTTACCGCAATGCCACCGCGCCCCCTTGTAGTAGTAGTAGTAGTAGTAGTAGTAGTAGTAGTAGAAGTAGTAGTAGCAGTAGTAGTAATAGTAGTAGCAGTAGTAGTAATAGTATCTTTTTCTGTGTACTTTATATATATTTTAAAAGTTATGACAGCAGGGGTAACTGCAATTGCCCACATTTGCCCGGTGGCTCAGTGTACTAAGGCGCACTACACGTGGTTTGTGCACTTGTCTTCAACCCATGCTAATCCTGCTTGTGTGGAGTTGGGGAGTCTAACGGTTGTTTGCCGTTGCTCGGTGGTTCTCTCCAACCACTCCGGTTTCCTCCAGCCGTAAAACTCTCCGACACGAGGTGACCCTGGCTGTTGAAAGTGTCGTTAAACCCCAATAAATAAATTAATTAATTAATTAATTAATTAATTAATTAATTAGCACTTACTCAAAGGACTTAAATGTCACCTAAGACAATCTGACATGTCGAATAAATTGCGCATTTGTAGAAAAGTACCTTGTGTAAGTATTGTTGCTTCAGAATTACCAGTTCAGTCTCTTATCATAAAAATCCCAAAATTCTTACCTCCTAAGTAAATTTTCTCTGAATAAAAAGCATGATAATTAGGCAGTTAATATGCCTTTTTGCGTCGTGGTCCAACCATCCCCATTCCGAGCACCGGGGCTCCGGAGTGATACAATGAGCCAATCCCGTTTAAAAACTTTTACTGACGTCATCCATTGTTATTCATTGGTAAAAAGTTTCACTATCCCATGCTTATGAGTTGGATATTTGTATATCCGACAGCTAACTGTTGGATATTTTACATCTGTTGAACTATTCAACAACAAAAAAGGTTTTAAGTTGGATAAATAACTAGTTGATGTTGGATAGGCGAGAGAAAGCACCTCATCTCGAGCCTAACAACCTGAGGCCTGGCATTTTAAGGACAGCGATTTATTCGCTCGCCTACTGCTCGCTTTAAAAAAATTAAAGAGGACGAAAACTAGCCCTCCTGGTCTTAGAAAATAATGATTACCATAACCGCATATGCCTAAAATACACATCTTGCTGCTACATGAATGTTAGTGGTCTCTGCAAGACAGCCACACGGGGGCGCGTTGGCTCAGTAGGTAGAGGTGCAGGCTGCAAGCCGAGAGGTCCTTGGTTCGAATCCCACCTGCGGCAACCGCGTTGTGTCCTTGGGCAAGACACTTCACCCCCATTGCCCACGTGGGGACACGGTGGCGTTGTGTACTAAGGCGTACTGCACGTCGATGGTGCACCTGTCTTCAACCAATGCTAACCCTGCTTGTGTGGAGTTGGTATGTTGGTGAGCTGACAGCTGCTCGCCGTTGCTCGGTGGTTCTCTCCGGGTACTCCGGCTTCCTCCACCCGTAAAACTGTCATGGTCATGATTAGCCATTATGCAGAAATATGTGACCTTAAACACCAATAAATAAATAAATAAATAAATAAATAAAAATGACAAATAAATAAATAAATAAAAATGATAGCCACACTGCACCTCCCACATCTCCGGGCCTTGCCAAGGCCCGGAGGTGTGGGAGGGGCAGTGTAGCCGTCTCACAGAGACTACCTTGTTAGCAGCACCAAAATAAAATGTACAAAGCCCAATTGGCAGAATTCATTAACAGTAAAACTTCATTTTGCAAGTTTAGCTTTTGTAAGCTTGAGGAGAGCTAATCGCTCGCCTAGGTCATGCGAGTGGAGCGAGTTTTAGCCCTCCTGCATTTTTAAGAATGTCAGGCCTGCAACCGTCGACGCGGAGCTTTCGCTCGCCTATCCAACATCAACTCGCTGTTCAGGCCCGTCGGAACCGGGGGGGGGGGGGAGGGGGGTTGGGGGGCTGCAGCCCCCCCCCCCCCCAATAATTTGCTCATATTTTGTCGTTAGTTTATCCATGCTGGGAGCAACCGATGTAATCTGAATAAAACTGGACATTACATTATTGAAATAAAATAAAATTAGCTTACTGCGCCTCTGGATTAGAATTATGAACGTATCACTGAATGTATAACATGCACCTGCATATGTTGATGTGCAAACGTTTTGAGCAATTCCTTTGGCAGCTCAGAAGACCACGACAACCGTTGGCGTAATGATAAAACTAATGAATCCACCATAAGGCCTGACTGTTTTTAGCATGACGGAATACGGCTACGGCCTGCAGGTGAGCCCGGTGCGAGAACCGTCCCCAAATGTTATGGGGTTCTATTGGGATTTTTGAAACATTTTGTTAAAAAAAACAACCTATCCCGTTTAAAAAAATAAAGAGGTTTTTGCTTCAAAAGCTACCAGAATGCTTCCTTTGATTGCCCTTTTCAAAAAATTTTCTGGGGAAGTAACCCCCCCCCCCCTTCCCTTCCTCCCCCCCCCCTCAAAAAGCTTGTGCCTTCAGCACTCGCGCCCTCGGCATCTGGATACCCCATACCCATTTAGTATCAGCCAGTTCACCCAAATTAGCAATATCCGCCCCCCCCCCCAATATAAATTTCGTTCCGACGGGCCTGCTGTTTATCGTCTACCTTAAACATGCAACATAATATATGTTAATAGAATAAAGTAAGGCAATATCCCAACTCGATAGTAACCCCCAGGGGTACTTGGCAGAAGAAACTTACAACACCTAGCAAGTGTTAATGTTTTGTTACTTGAAAAAAACTCAAAATTTAACGGGCATCAGAACACAATATTAAAAGAATGAAACAGTCAGGATGCCTCATTATATTATTGTGTTCCAAAGTGACTAAAATTCTCGCCCACTGCTTGGACCAGTGCTCGCGTAGTTTTTTCTTTGTCTACGGTCCCAGTAGGCAGGGCCGTCGAGAGGGGGGAGAGCCGGGGTAGTAACCCCGGGGCCTGGCGGTCCGGGGATCCGGGGGCCGGCGAGGACGAAGCCGCGCCACCCGAGGCAGCTAGTTTGCGAGCTTTTTTCAGTGCCCAGTGTGTGTGAATCGACAGGTGGGTATAGTAAGCATATATTCCTTTCAAGAACTGTCTTAAGTTATTAGATATATCGTGGGTCGATCCGCCCACAATAGTATATATATCCCTTCTTACCATTCTCTTGTGTAATCCAATCTAGTCTTTGAGAGGCAATTGAGTCATAATAGATATCGGTCGGGGAGAGGGTGAATATTTTCATGGGTCCTTAGTAAGTTGGGTTTGATACAAGGGGGCCCAGGTGGTACCATCTAATTGATCCCCCCGGGCCCGTATTTCCTCGCGGCGGCACTGCCAGAAATATATGTTACCGTTTGACGTCGCCACGCTAATTATTTGAAATGAGGTTGCCCGTTTCGCAATTATTTCATCAACGGGGTGACTTGCAAACCACTTCATTCATTTTTGTACATTTTTCACATATGCAGCCCACGGCGTTTCGGCGGAGGTGTTGTTTAAATTATAAATCAGTTATCGATTTGAACTAAGATGGAGTGGCCCAACCATTGTCTGATTCATTGATTATTTATCAATTGAAGTTGTGGACAACACGAGGGGCTTAATTACTAAACGCGCTATCGTTAAAAGTTGCCTTGTTCATTTCAGGATGTGGGTTTTGTTTGGGCTATGGGTCACGGATGGGGTCTATTGGAACATATTTGCGGCTCGGAGTGTACGTTCCACCGAGACCGCAAACCCCAGACCATGCTATCGTCAATTCATCGCAATAACTTATAATATATGTGGAGGTACGCGAAGAATACTTTCGTGACGTAATTTTGATGACTTTCATGCTCTTGTGAGATTCGGATTTGATATTACCTAGGTAGGTAAGTCAGTACTGGGAATATAATCACGGTTACCTGGTTATATGCTTCGTCTTTATGTTCCAAACAGAGTGTGAGTTGTACACAGTCAAAATGGCAGAGTATTCGACCGACGCACGATATTATTTTGTTGATAGTAGTCAATTTATTTAATATGTCATACTTATCAGATACTGGGATAGACGCACCACCACCACTGCCGGTAATATACAACGACAAACTCTCGTAGTTTAATCAAACAGTTTTACAAATGTTTGAAATGCATTGGAATCATTCCGGTCACAACAAGTCTGTTGAAGAGTTCATACAAGCCGTCGAACTTCACTTGACGTTTAGCATAATTCTACGGCGTCTCTCTCTCTCTCTCTCTCTCTCTCTCTCTCTCTCTCTCTCTCTCTCTCTCTCTCTCTTAACCCTTTACCTAACATGAAAAGCAGACGACACTTGCAAACAAAATTCTTGAATAACTAATTTTTTTCATTCTTTTTGTCTCAAAAACATAGGTTATGACCCCTCTTTGGAACGAGCTCGACGAGCCAAAAAAAAATGAAAAAAAATAATGAAAATTAATTGGCGATTTTTGTGAATAGCGTTGGCCGGTGTTAGCCGTTACGTTGGGTAAAGTGTTAATAGATAGTGAAGAGATTGTTGAATATTTCTTACTGAGACGAGCTCATTAGTTGATGTGTGGCAAAATGCGTTTCGTTCTGATGCCACGATAATTAACAGGCTGGAGTGAGTGACGGACCCACTTCAGAAATGAACAGATTGTGATTTAACATCGGGAGATTTATAAAACTATTTGCTAGTCGATGTAAACCTGATCTGTCCCGACTGTAATAACCCAAGTCCCGTCTGATACAATATTCCAACTACATCACCAACGCATGCCTTTGTCGAAAGTATGCCTTGATGGTTTAGTTGGACTATTATCCAACTATTAGTCGTAGACTGTTGGACTTCTATGCCAGAGGTCCCGAATTCGATCCCCATCCGGGACGACCCGCGTTGTGTCCTTGGGCAAGGCACTTTATCCCGGTTGCCTACATGGGGGCACGATGACGCCGTGTACTAATTCGTACTGCACGTCGATGGTGCACATGTCTTCAACCGCTGTAACCCTGCTTGAGCGAAGCTTGGAACAGAGTTAGACTGTTGAGGAACTGACAGTTGATCGTCGATGGTCGGTTGTTCTCTCCGGGAACTCCGGCTTCCTCCACCCGTAAAACTGTCACGGTCACGATTAGCCATTGTGCATAAGTATGTGACCATAAACACCAATAAATAATAATAATAATGGACTATTAGTCAGTCGGGGATATCTTGATAATAAAACTGAAGACTCCTTGGGAATTTATTTGTGTACAAATATGATGTACATGTAGTATTCGTTGCGCATAATTAACTGGTAGAGTGCTAAATTATTTTTGGCCATCACAACTTCAACACAGGTCTTTGCCTTGTTACAATTTATGGGAGAGTGCCACTCTCCCATAAATTGTAACAAGGCAACCCCTCACAGACTAAATGGTATCACTTCAAAGATAATGCAAAGCACATCCACTGAATGTGAGCCTTCAAACTATGGTACCGGCACTTCAGAATAAAGCCCCAATATGGGCTTCCATCACTTAACCAGTCAACACATATTGTAGCGGTACTCAAAATAGGTCATGCTGGGCCTCCAATAACCAGTATCTTATACTATTGACCTCTAATTTGTATGGCCGACTGTGTGTGTGTGTGTGTGATTAGTCGATCTAGTCTGGTAAGAAGTATTCTTATTACTAGTAAGAGAGAATCGATACATTTGAGATGCCAATCCAGATGAAATGCCCTTACTGGGCAATGACTGGGCGGAAGCGGGTGTACCCCTCTTAGCGACGCCCCTGGAAAACACATTCATTTTAGTCCCATGGAAAGCTTCTTCACTACACATATAAAAAAAAATGGAGATATATGTGTATATATTACAAGGGTATTGTTTGAACACCGGAAATAGTTGATAGTTGTCATCCACGGGCGGTACCCGCCCCCCCCCCCCCCCCCAGAAGTGAAATAGTGCTTGTTTACTCTGATAAACTACCTCTGTTTTACTGGTAAAAAAGGACACGGGCACAAGTGTTTGTGGTCGAAGGCCTCTAAATTGGGAACATTGGAATAAACGATTGACGAAACGTGACTTTATCTCAATGTTGCGATCATGCTTAGCGTTTGTGCAGCAGTATATTACCTTAAACACCAATAAATAAATAAATGGTTGTCTTGAAAACAACTTCGCGTGGATTGCGAATAGTCGTGACGCGAAATACAGAATTGCTGCGACAAAACCGTTGAATCTGAGTTAAATGGGTTGGTCAACGGTGAAGCTTCTAGATTCTAATCTAAACGCCGCATACTGCGATTTTATTTCATTCGAATGAGATACAATCGTTCATTAGTCCACAATCATAGTCATCAACCTCTTTTTCAATTAATGTTTAGTGCAAGTGCCCTTTCAAAGCGACAGCCAACATAATGGGACATTTGTTATTATTTTTTTTTCAGGTGTTATTGAAGAAGTTCAACACGCTAGAACTGAGTGAACAAAACAAAATAATCCAACAATCCTATACTGCGGAAAAAACGCTTCAGAAAACGAGAACTGCAGACGAAATAGAAACAAGAGAGGTAGAAAACGGCCACATACGTCCAACCTAATTTTATTCAATGTTTTAAGTAATATAGCCGTGTTTGAAAAATATGAAAATTAGATAAATAAATACTCAGGGGCGGTGGAGCGGGGGGGGGGGGTGGGTGGTGGCACAGGAGCCATACCCCCCCCCCCCCCCCAAACACACACACACACTTTTTTCACCTATTATAGGTACTCTAACGGCATTTTCTGAAATAACGTACACAACCCCTATATATATATGGTCACTGCACATCACCAATACATATATGACCACATTGATTTTCTTTGAACTCGAGAGGCCGCGCTTCCGGACTATAAACATGATACTTTATAAATTCATTAAGTATGATATATGGTAAGTGAATGTGTGGGGAAGACCAATCAATATCCTCAATCAGGGCTGTACGTTGAAAATATTAATTGGTTTACCCACAAATAATGAATATGGCCTCTTCCAATTGCTGCCATTGAATTGATACCATCAGGGTTCTGAGGCTTAAGTAAAACAAAACAAAATAATTACGCTGAGGTTAGTGTCTTAAATAGGGTATGTTCAAGGGTGAGGGGTAGCGTATATAAATTTGTATATGTTGCATGAATACACCGCCCAACCACCATTACAACCCCCACCCCCTCCCCGAAGAAAGTGTGACCCCCATTTTTTTTAGCTTCCGCCGCCTCTGTAAATACTTTAAATTTAAAAAGGATATGAGAAGTCCTTACATACATTCAGATGTTGTTGGATCACTGGATGAACTTGGATATCACTGACTGACTTAAGTTCATCTTTTTTCACCGGATTTGTTAGTTATTGCGTGGTTACTGACTCCAATCCGTGGGTGTTTTTGAGGGAATCCACTTAACATGTTCTTTTAACCCTTTATCCAACGTAACGATCAAAAACCTCAGGTGCTATTCACAAAAATCACCATTGAATTTTCATTATTTTTTCTATCTTTTTTGTCTAAAAAACATAGCTCATAGGAATGAGTTCTAGGAGCTCGTTTCAATGAGGGCGTCATAAACTGTGTTTTTGAGACACAAAATGAAAGAAAATGGTTATTCAAGAATTTTTTTTGCAAGTGTCGTTTGCCTTTCGTGTTAGGTAAAAGGTGAAAAGTAGAAAGCACTGTTGTTTACAAAAGCGGACCGAAGGCAGATCGCGACCGAGTCGCGATGCGGTGAAATTCTCTGACCGTTTACTAACTAAACTTTATAGCCTAGAAGGAGGTATTTATGGTTCGATATTTTTGTCTCCTTTCTGGTTGGTGACACATAAATGATATATTATGAAAATCAGTCACCACTGGGCTCCAATTTGGAGCTTAGCGCGTTCCTGTCTGAAATTTGTCTCACATGTCGAAAGAGAAAATGCAAAAACGTTGCATTTTAGTTTTGCTTGATAAAGACTTGATTTCATTATATGTATATACAAAATCTCATTCCAAATTGGTATAAATGTATCGCGATCTGGTTCCAATCACATTACAATATTCCTTGGTGCTGGGGGATCTTCTACATGTTGCCTTAGCACACAATAATATTTACCTGAACGATACATCTTCCAACCATTTTGAAAAATCTTCAGTTTCATTTCTTACAATATTTGATTTTTTTATATAAAAGTTGTCTCCCCATTTTTATAAAATTCCGTTATTACAATAGTTGTTAGAGTTTATTATTATTGTCCTAAAAGGCTCTTTCTATAAACATTAAATTGGGTGTTAACCTTTTACCCAACGAATCGCTCACATCCGTCCGCGTAATATGCAAATTCAGCAGTTGAAAAAATACTATCTTTCAAAAAATGTAAACAAAACCATATCATGTGACCCCTCTTTGGAACGAACTCATCGAGCTCGTTCCAATGAGGGGGTCACATGATATGGTTTTGTTTACATTTTTTGAAAATTTAAAAAAAATGATATTTAGAATAATAAATTTTGATTTCGTTTGCGTTGGGTAAAGGGTTGAATCCAGTAACCCTCTATGCCTATTATTGTGTGGCGCCGCATAGAGTTGGGAACGAACGAGAAACCTGGAGCCTGGGTGACAATAGTTACTCTAAAATGACACTCTTGTCTAATTTCGTGACTTTTCGTCGTCGACTTGATATTTAGATAATCGATTTTATACACATACCATTAACAACTTCTGGGGCATTTTTGATTGGAAAGATACACCCGGAACTGAATTAAGTGTCCCCTGATTTTTCCGCGGTGGTGTTAATATAAAATTATCATTACTTTCATGCTCTCTTTTAAGATGGCCAAAAGTGCTGCTTGTGGAAAGAATGGTCTATTGAAAAATGAAAGACAACACCATGATGAAAATATGCAGTATTTGAATGGCGCTAATTACACATATCTGTCACTAATGTTTTTGATGGAAAAATGTTCTCTCGACACGTTTGGTGCAGGAACGGTCCATGATGAAACAATGCCGGTGATTACTGACACAAAATGTAACTTGTGATCTCCTGAACACAATAGCAGTGTGTGACGCCAGTAGCGTGTGTATCCACCACGTTCCCGGATGACAGTCTGAACCCTCCTCCCAATGCCACCAGTGAGCCTTCTGATACGGTCCAGAGGCAACTGCTGCCACTCATCATGCAATGCAGCTTCCATATCGGCCAAATTCTATACAGACATATCCTTTTCTTGCACACGACGTCCAAGAAAGTCCCAGATGTGTTCTAAGGGATTCAAATCTGGTCTCCTTGCAGTCCAAGGTAGTGTTGTAGTGGCGTTGTTCTGAATGAATGCTCCCAAAGCATGGGAACGATGTGGCCTTGCATTGTCGTCCATGAATACAGTGCGAGTAGCCAACGGGTGGTTGTCAAAATTAGGCACGACGGCCGGATTGAGAATGTCCTGGATGTACTGATGACCATTGAGAATCGCATGTACAGTCATATCAAGTTTACAATCATGAGAGAGGCATCCCCAGATCATTACTGATCTTCCACCATAATGAACAGTAGGTCTGATGTTCCTGAGTACGTAAGCAGTATGCCTATGCCTCCACACTATCATGCGACCATCTGTGACATGAAGCAGGAACCTACTCTCGTCTGACAAATGGACTCTTCTCCACGTCCTGAGATTCCAATATTGTCGTGCCATACATGATCGGACAGAGCTGGACGCTTGATGACCGTTGTGAACCTCACTCCCAGTGCTTTAAGGCGGTTTCGGACAGTTCTGTTGCACAAACGCCTGTTGGGAAGCCAAAGACGTTTCGAAACCCCACTTGAAGCAGAGGGTTCACGCTAACGAGGCGTGCCAGACTCCAATCTTCCAGAAAAGAAGTCTTTTGGGGGTTGTCTTGGCCTTGGTCGGTCCTTAACATCGTTGGTTTGTTGATGTTTTCGGACAAGTCTGCTGATGACAGAATGACTATAGCCAAGTTGCCTTCCAATAGCTTTGAATGATATGCCTGTTGCGTGCATGCCAACGATTTGCCATCTTAGTGCCTCTAGCATGTCCTCCTTGCAATGTCAACATTTATTGATAAAATTAAGAAGCGACAAATTTTCTTGTTTTATACCCAGATATTGCATGTGAATGATAGTGTTTTTGTGACATTCGTGGGAAACTTGCTTCACGTGGACGATGGGGTGTATTTGGGGTACGCTATCAACCAGAAAAATCATGTTTCACTAGATCAAATGTACTGCGAGATATTGCAATGATTAAAGCATAATAATCAGTAACAGCAACTCCACTGTCATGAAACATTTCAAGGGGTGCTTAATTAAGTTTCTGGTGTGTATCATTATTCTCCCACTATTTAAAAAAGGGGGGTGTACTGGATTGAATCTGTTCGTCTCTTCGTCGGGCCGCCCATACGTCCGTTTAATTCACATCTTAGCTCAAAGTGGTTCGATCTTAACCCTTTACCTAACATGAAAAGCAGACGACACTTGCAAAAAAAATTCTTGAATAACTAATTTTTTTCATTTTTTGTCTCAAAAACATAGGTTATGACCCCTCGTTGGAACGAGCTCGTCGAGCTCGTTCCAACGAGGGGTCATAACCTATGTTTTTGAGACAAAAAATGAAAAAATAATGAAAATTAATTGGCGATTTTTGAGAATAGCGCTGGCCGGTTTTGGCCGTTACGTTGGGTAAAGGGTTAATGAAAGGATGCATTGATGTCCACTAGGTCTAAGACATACTCTTTCAGACACATACCAAGTTATGCTCTCCACTTCTACTTTATTCCGCTTTTCACGTTGCGAAATGGCCAATTTTGTCACGAGTTCATAACTCAGCTGATAATGATTCTCAATGAAATCTTACATGTATTGCCAGAATGGCATGCCATATCAGACACCATATCAAGTTATACTGTCCGCGATTTAACTAGCTGTACCTCATATTCTGTTGTGAAGTAGACTTTTTTTGTATGTACGAGTTCACAAATCAACTGATAGTGGTCCGAGCTTAAAGAAACCTTACACTGGGGTCCAACATGACATGCCCGTTCACATACTTATCAAGTTTTGTTGTCCGCGCTTTCCATCTGTGGGTTATGGCTCCTTTTTCCATTGCGAAATAGACAATTTTGGCCGCACGAGTTTATAACTCAACTGAAAGCGGTCCGATCTTAATGAAATTTTATATACATATCCAGTATGACATCCCTTTCAGGCATACATCTAGTTATGCTGTCTGAATATGTCCCTTTTTCTGTTGAGAGAATAGACTTTTCTGACCCTGTGAGATAATAACTCATCTGATAGCGGTCCGATCTTTATAAACTCTACCATGAATGTATTTAACAAAAATTAAAGACATTTGGAGGTGATCCACTGGGTGATTTCTTTTTCTTTAAAATGAGTTCTGCAATATTTTGAGTGATTTTATACAAAATATACCCTCTGGCCTCTGGGGTAGGCGGGTGTGGTCCATTGGGTTCATTCTAATATCACTCCTGGTAATGTCCATTCTATCATAGCCTCATCTCTTGATTTGACATTGTGGGAGATATGTTAGTATCTCTGGTGCAATCTCTTATTAGATTTAAATCAGATTTACTTGCTCCGATCTCTGCTGTACTGGCCTGGCGAATATACGATCAAAAAAAAAAAACAAAAAACTGACAGGCATAGAAACAAAATTTGCAAACATTATATATAACTGCGTGTTACTATTTCATGTGGCGATTGGCTTTGTACGGAAAGCTGATGCGGTAACTGATAAAAGAGACCAAGAGTCTCAAAATGGATACTCGATGAGGAATAGGCATCTTAATCGATAAAACGGTGACTTGGAGGAAGCAACTGGGTATATTATTTGTTATAAGGTTGGTCGATCTCAGACTAATCTCAGACTAATGAGGTCTTCCTGTCACTGTCACATTCCCAGGACCGTCACTATCTGGTGGTGTGAGGGAGTAATTGTCTGCACCCCCCCCCCCCCCCTCCCACACACACACACACACAGGTTCGTGGAGAAAAAAATGAAATAAAATTATTTCGGCATCATGCCGAAATAATTTTACCCGATTTTTTCTCCACGAACCTGTTTGGGGGGTGTGCGGGAGGTGTTGCACCAACACCCACACGCTCCGGTAACGTCGACCCTTGCACTACCCGGGGCGTCAACAAATCGTCCCCTGAGTTCCAATGTGTTCTATGTGCCAGTAGGCACATAGAACACATTGGATCTCAATGCCTCAGAGTTTAGGATTTTGCATCTTCTCGGTCCAGAAAATCAAAATTTTCTCACACGAAGCCAAACCAGCGGGTGCCACTAAAATTATCTCGTTATAACACACTACTCGGAGAGTCGACAAGTATCTCAGATGCAAGAATTTGGGCATCTTTTCGGCACGGGACATTTAACTTTTCTCACACACTGGATGGAACAATGGTCGGCCCCGTGTTCTCGAAGTTTCTAAGATGGGGCCTCTTTTATCGAAATTCCCAGAACAGAACGCTTCTGGGACGTTTAACAAATCAGATAATTGTGAACCAAAAAAGCCGGTAAATTTGATGGACTCTATCCCCCAGTCAACAATGCCGCGCGACGGCCCTGTACACACTTCCATTATTCTGTCCCACAGTCGTCCCAAACTTAATGAGGCTGGGACATCGCTTTTGCATGGTTCTCATGAACTGTTTAATACTCGAAGATGTTCTTGAGGCATCGGTGCATACTGAATGAATGAACAAAAAGATTTAGGATAGATAAGGTACTGAGTTTTTATTCATTTGCGTTCTATTCTATTTAGAAGAATAGTGGTCTATTTGTTTTTAAGAAACTATGACTGATTCGAAGTATTACAGCGTTTAACCCTTTACCTAATTCGAAAAGCAGACGACACTTGAAAAAAAAAATCTTGAGTAACTAATTTTTTTCATTTTTGTCTCAAAAACATAGGTTATGACCCCTCATTGGAATGAGCTCGACGAGGTGTTCGACATGTGCCAAAGATCATGAAAAATGTTGTATTTGAAGGGTTTTTTGACAAATTATGTATTTTCCCATGATTAAGTATTGTTCAATCTCAAGGAAAAACCAAATGCGTGAATTTGCAGTCAAGATATTGATGTCATCCGACAGCTAAGACATTATGCTTTATGTAGGTATACCACTTGTACAATTAAATACTTTTTAACGTTAAAACGGGTCAAATATATCTCTAGGTCGCACACGGCTGCAGACAGTGAAAATAAAACGAAGTTTCCGTTTGTTACGTTTAATAAACGAACAATAATAAACCGACAACTCCCGGGGCAGTCTATTGTTTTCGTTTATTAAAAGTTACAAAAAGAAACTTAGCTTTTTATGGCAAGCTAATTAGAGTCACCTAAGTAACCCTCCACTTTGTTGTTTTGTTTCCCTTTACCCAACGTAACGGCCAAAACCGGCCAGCGCGATTCTCAAAAATCGCCAATGAATTTTTATTATTTTTTCATTTTTTGTCTCAAAAACATAGGTTATGACCCCTCGTTGGAACGAGCTCGTCGAGCTCGTTCCAACGAGGGGTCATAACCTATGTTTTTGAGACAAAAAATGAAAAAAATTAGTTATTCAAGAATTTTTTTTGCAAGTGTCGTCTGCTTTTCATGTTAGGTAAAGGGTAATTTGTAAGTGTTAGTCTTCCCAGGAAAAAAAAATACTTCTTACTTCCTAGACTATTATACTACTCAAAGTTTGCTAATCACCAAGTATATCCAACTACCTGTTTTACGTTTTAGTTGAAATATTGTAATGAAAAGTGTATATATTTTGAATTTAATTATATCTTTAATGATTTGAGTTCAGAAATTAAGATTTTAATTGTGTTTGACATTACTTTTTAGCTTTTGAATACGATAACCATGAAAAATGGATATTATTGGTAAAAGAGGAAATTTTTCAATTTGCCAAAAAGTTGACGGTGCGAACTGGTATGGGTTCAATATCGAGTATGAGATCCATTACTGTTAATTACAGCTTGACAACGCCTTCTTATGCTCCCAATCAGGTTCCTGGTGGTCCTTTGTGGGATGTTGTTCCATTCTTGGACTAGCATGGCACCAAGCTCCTGGACACTTCTTGGCTGGACTGGACGGGCTGAAATTGCAAGCTGCAACTCATTCCAGACATGTTCGATTGGATTGAGGTCAAGGTATCTTGCTGGCCAGTCCATATGTTCAATCCCCTCCTTCTGTCGGTACTCCCCGATAGCATGGGCAACATGAGGTCGGGCATTATCGTCCATCAGAATGAATCTATCACCCACTGCACCTGCATACAATCTGACGTGGACATCCAGGATCTCATCAATATACCGCTGTGCAGTCAATGTACCACGTTCAAGGACACAGAGCTCTGTACGTCCATCACTACTGATGCCGCCCCAGACCATGATTGACCCTCCACCATAGCGGTCATGCTCAGCAATGTTGACTGCATGGAATCGCTCTCCTGGTCTTCATACCCTAGAACGCCTATCTGTGTGGTCTAGGCAATACCTTGACTCATCTGTAAAAAGGACAGGTCGCCAATCTTCTCTGGTCCATCCAACGTGGTCCATGGCCTATTCATATCGTGCCTGGCTGTGGTTCTGGGAGAGCGGAATGCGAATACATGGTCTTCTCGATCGGAGACCACCTTCGTGCAACCTTGCCCGGATTGTCTGCGTCGAAACATTTACCCCGGATGCATTCGGAAGGTCTCTGCGAAGCTGGGTTGCTGTGGCAAAGCAGATCCTACGGGCCTGAATGATCAAAAAACCGGTCTTCAGCTGCAGATGTTGCACTGTCTCTGCCACCACCACGCCGTCTTACTGGTGTGCCATACTGCTGAAATCTTGCCCAGGCTCTGGTGATCACCGTATGGTGCACACCAAGGGCTTCACGAACCTTACGATGAGTAGCCCCTCACCCCACCATCCTTACAGCCCGCCACATTTCTGCTTCAGACAAATGTTTTCTTACATTTGCATTTGCCATACTCAATCATTAGGGTTTGTGTTGAAATGAAGATTGAATACCCTGCACATGTCATGTACATGTGGACAGCACACGAAAACAGCATGAAAAACAAGGGGTACATGCTTTCCATGACTGTCACGAAAAGTCTGCCTGTCAAGAGAGCTAATGTAAACACTGGGGACCATCTCAATACATTCCTCAATCATATCCACCAAAAATATCGCAAAATATGTCACAAGCAAATTTCACAATGATGTGTCAAATATTTGGTGCTTAGCAAACTTTGAGTAGTATATATTATGGAAATGATAGTGCCTGTATTATGTCACGATACACACACTGATGATATAATGAACAGAACATCAAAAGATGGTGAACGCGTCGTTTTCTTATTTTTAAAAGGGTATAAACAGAGAATAATAGTCAAACGTTCAAACTGATTGGGAAAAAATTATAAAAAGCCAGATTCTGTATTTTTATACTAATCTATAGGAAAATGTCTGAAGTTTGGGAAATGCTCAGCTATGATACAACTTCGCTAACATTTCGAAATTTCAATTTTTATATGAAATTCCCATAGTCTTAGTGTTAAATTTACTGACCACTTTAGAACATTAAGGGGGGGGGGGGGGGGGGGGCTTTCCTGTCAATTTCTTTCCAATTGCGAAACTTGTAAGGCTGCACGGTATATCGATAAACCGAGAAATACCGGTATTCCAACCAACATCGATTGAATACCGGTGTAATTACAAAAATATCGGTTTATCGTCATTATTTATTTACCCACAATTTAATTTTCAAGATGTCTTGAGTTTTTTAACTGTCGCTCCGAATGAATAATATTATCCCTTTACCCAAGGAATCGTCTGCCTTTACCCACGTAATATTCAAATTCAACAGTTCAAAAAATAATTTTGAAAATTTTCAACAAATCTATATCATGTGACCCCTCATTGGAACGAGCTCGTTGTGCTCGTTCCAATGAGGGGTCACATGATATTGTTTTGTAGAATTTGGGGAGGGGATCTGATAAACTGATTTTTAAAATAATAAATTTTAATGTCGCCTGCGTTGGGTAAATGATTTTCGAACCGCATCATCAAGGCATGCTGATTCGTTCCGACTGTGATTCTTTAAGTCTCGATTGTGGTACCTATGTTCATATATTTGAACAGTTTCCGATATACCGGTATACGACCATATTTTTTTGAATACCGATACCGGTATTCAGTTTTGAGTATCGTGCAGCCCTAGAAACTTGTCGGCCAAAATTGTTCTACGTGTATAAACTGTTTGAATAAAGTAACAGCATATTACGAAAAATGTTAAACAACAACAAAACATGCGGCAATAAATATTTTTTCTGAGCTTATCATTATTGCCTCTAAAAATCCATCTTCCGTGGGCGGATCCGTATGTGAATGTCTAGTTATATTGTATTTTGTCCCTCCAGGCTTTTTGTTTACATTATGTATGGATGTTATTTGGTAATAACTTATGCTGGGGATATTAAAAATATACGTGATGAAAAGAAAAACACTATTTCAAACAGCATTGAATAAGATCGAATGTATATTCGTGCACGTCAGACATTTTTAATCTTCTACTCCACTGGCATGAATAATATTAGCTATCGGCGTTGGGACTAGAATATTCCAGACACCCGAATACCGATCGCCTGGGGTGTGTGTATATATAGTTGATGTTTAGACTGAAAGGCCCAAGTTCTCGAACCACCAGTCTAATCATGTAAGGGACTCGACGCTGTTATAGCCGGGATCCAGTCTAACCTTTAAATAGTGCATTCTCTATGTTTAGAGTCAGTCATCTGGAATATTTCAGTTGGTCGGAAAAGCGAACCGTTGGTTCGCTTTTCTGACCAAGCTGATATATTCCAGACGATTGAATCGACAAAATATCATTTTTTTGAATCGACGCAAAAAATCATGTTCAATAGAGACTTGATTTACACGAATTAGTACCTTGGAGATGAAGAATCATTACAATCGTAGTTTTATGATTACGCCGCGTAGTTCCACTAATTGTTGAACTATCTTGATGATTTGATGGCGAATTAAATACTTCTTATTGTCAGTATCTATAACTGGAGCTTAAGAACACCTGTACATCCCAGTAATTGAGGCAACATCACTTTACATGAACGGTAGCCTGCGCGCACCGTCTCGCCCCCCTCCCGCCAGTGAAGTGGGTAAACAAACACCTTATACGTTCTATTTATGTCGCTAGGGAGACAAGTGGTTCATTGGTTAGAGCGTTGGACTTCAGATCGAAAGGTAGTAGATTCAATCCTGATCCACGTCATCTGCATTGTAAGGCGTAGATGGTCCACATCCTAACTGTGCTTGTGTGGGGTTATTGGGGAGTTCGGCGGTTACTCTCCGCTGTTTGGTTGTTCTCTCCATGTGCTCTGGTTTTCTCTACCTCTAGAACTATCCAGTATGTAGGCTATGGCCTCGACCTTTGAAAGTAAATAACATATAAAAAACCTAAATAAATAAATCTACGCCTTTGGTCGACTCTATATTCTAAAGATTATCCCTTCCGTAATGGCATATCTTTACATAAACCTTGGATCTTAGTGGGAACGGCTAGAGCCAGTTTTCTTTACCTTCTCCATATTTCTTTTAAACCTAAATATCATAGCTTAATATTTTTCTTTCGAATCATTTTCCTTTGTTTCAGACGCAAAACAAACCTCAGTTTGGTTTGACATAAAATTCCGCATGCCATGCTTCATGAAGGGTTCAATTATTTGTATACATGGCGATTTGACAGTACGTTTTTCAAATAACTCATGTATTTGTCGACGGATAGCATAAATGAAATGTAATTTATGAATGAGATAAAAAAATGTCCAACAAAAATTCCGATATATCTGCTTTAAAGGTCGGCATAATCAGGAAGGTATCGCATATCGCGCACACCGGAAACGATGCGTGCTATGCGATAAAGTAACAATGATTTATTTTGGTAGTTTGATATTTATGATAAATAGTTTAACGCGTTTAATTGGTGCATTGCTGTTGAACAACGACACTAATAAATTAAACCAAGTCCAATGTCTAGATTGAAACACACACATACAATTATTGAATATAGTTGTACTGTACGGCAGCTATGGGCTGGTTACTTTCCACAGGTGGACAATATTTCCACGGACGCAATAATATTAGATTCCAATCACTAATTATAGGAATAATCATCAAACAATTAATTAATGAAGCACCGAGTACAACCCCGTGCATCATTAATTAAAATTTTGCTGATGAGGATTTTTATGACCTGCAGCCTGGGACCAATACTATAAAACTTTTACAATTGTATTTTCTAGAATTGTATTTTCTACTTATTAATGTAACTGACAAAAATGAATCATTAGCATTTTAAAAGATATGGCAATTTGCCAATTGGAAAATTGCCACATCTTTGAAAATGCTAATGATTCATTTAAACCCAAAGTTTTAAAGTCGTAACTAGAAAATGCAATTCTAGAAAATACAATTGTAAATGTTTTATAGTATTGGCTCCTGGTAAACGCATGCGTAGACATCATTGCCAACATGTGGTTTACGATCTTTCCACGGCGACTGTACTGTATTTGTTTTTCTGGCACGAACTTGGCGCGAATCATCGGGACACTTGCCTGAGACACCAATATCGACAGACTTTTAAGAGTGACCTTAAAATTTAACCTTGTCCTTGAAGTATGGACACAGCTATGCTGTGTGACACATCCTCCCATTGTCCCTTAATAGTGTATGAAGTTTGATAGTTGTTGCCATAATAGTATTTTGAGCTATTGGCTCGGACACACACATCCTAACACCCTCACACATATACCCTTACTCCAATCACAATAATGCTACCCGGCCTAATTAGGCGGCATAAAAAGGCATAACCTTTCACGGTAGAAGTACCCGCAGAAGGTTTCCAGTATTACCCTGTTTGTAACAGTAATTTGTAAATGGTGTGCTCGTTTCATCCGTGACGCAAAATAATATAAAAGTGAACAATATAATCACCCATGACATCCAAATTAAAATAACTATCAGCGAAAACCTGTGCATATTTTAGTGTCTGTATACCTTGTTTATGTAAAGAACACTTCGCGCTACCTCTGTTTAGTCTATAAAATTTTTAAATAAGCGAATTCAAATAGAGGTAAAAATTAGCCAGAAAGTGAGTTCAAGAATACATATTGCCGTCGATTTTTCTAACCCCATTGCTTTGGAAACCTTACACCCTCCTCCATCCCCACACTCGCACTAGAAGACTTGTGCCACAGTGGAAAATGTAAATACTTGTGACCCCATTGTCAAACATGAGCCTATCCCCTTGATGTACTCAACCAGGCAGGTACAAATACATACAAATACACCATGATACACATGAACAAAAAACATC
Source organism: Pictodentalium vernedei (assembly GCA_031216915.1). Taxonomy (NCBI): domain Eukaryota; kingdom Metazoa; phylum Mollusca; class Scaphopoda; order Dentaliida; family Dentaliidae; genus Pictodentalium; species Pictodentalium vernedei. The sequence continues at coordinate 239,049,099 of CM062292.1, forward strand.
CTCTCAATTCTTACCCACTCCACTCCATCCCTCACACATTATTACTTTGGAGGTTCATTGCCCCCATATTATTGATCTGCAAAAACTGAAAATTGCCCCCACATTATTAATTTAGGAAAACTAAAATTCATTTCCCTCCCTTATATATACAATGGTCGTTACAAAGTTTGTTAGATGAGTCCAAACGTCTAAAAAATGATTATGGCTAAATGTCGCTTGTGACAATCTGAGATGACCCGATTGCACCTCCAGCTCCCCTGGATCTCAAAATCCCCAAAATCCTTAACATTCTCCACATAGTAAATATTCCACTGCAATAATAAACTATGTATTTATTTTGAAAACTGTGAATCGCTTCTTTTATAATTGGCTTTGAGCACATTAATTTAACTTTGATGTCAGGTATGTTTTACTGTTTCAATATGGGAATGGCAGGAAGACAGCTTTTTGGCTATGCCATCTCCATGTAGTGTACTATTACTTTTGTTTTAAATTAACTTAAACTGTCAATCATATGTTATGTAATTGTATGCTGCAAATAAAGATTCATTCATAAAGATTCATTCATTAAACAACTCCTCGAAGTCTGTTGCACGTCGGTCGCGATACGAACTTTTGAGAGCGATGCGATTAAGTTATAATTGACAATTTTCTAATTCTCAGTGTGCAATTTCGACACAACGTGCTACATACGATTTGAGCATTGCTGTAAACCAACGCAAATTAACTGCACTGAGATCACTGTATAAACTGAAACTGTAAAATACTGGTTATAATGTTGATACGGGTCGAATAGAATCACGAATCTAATCAGGGAGATGATTTTGAAACGAATCAATATACATTATCATGACCATAAATAGTTCGTTATATATTCGTCTACATTCTTGACTTATCCCCAATATATTGTAAGATAAAATGATCATTACGATTATGTGGATGTACAAACTATATATCCGAGTCTCGCTCCGGGTTCTAAGGGTAGATCACGACTCGTCTTCGACTCGTCGTGATCTGCCCTTAGAACCCGGAGCACGACTCTGATACATATTTTGTACATCCACATAATGGTAATAATCTCTATGTATCAGATTGTCGGCCTTGTTTACAATCGGATCGCAACTCGACCTCAGGGCGAGTTGTGATCCGATTGTAAACACGACCGAGAATTTGGTACAAATTACAGGACATGCACATGGTCATGATAATACATTTATCTAACAATCCCGTTACAAAAAAGCCCTTTTCCCCAATTTTTCAGTTTAAATTGGGTTGAAATTGTCAAAATTTTAAATTTCAGGAACTATATTTTAATGCGTAATAACAACGCATATATGTGATAGCGCGGTGTTTACCGGAAATTTAATCTGTCTGATATGAAATCGGAACGGGATGGAAGGGGGTGGTGCTGATACAAAGTTTTTTTTTCGAGATCTTTGGTGAAAATGTAGTTGATTGTTAGATCAAATCTCGAATCGATGTCCATTGGTCTTCAGAGTGTAAATATTGCGCCTGCTCTTTTCCAACCGTACATATGTCAATCCACACTCTAGTGCTGCATTTAACGGCGATTCGTCGTCCGTTTGGCCAGTCAAACAAAAAGTAGACAATTCCAGAACGGAATCAAATTAGTCTCGAAAGTGAAACCTCTTTGAACTCTTCTTCTATCATCAGGTCTTCAGGTTCGAAAAGTCAGTGGTTCGATCCTGATCGGCGTCATCTGCGCGTGTCCTGTAATACACTTTATCACAAACAGGAGCACGTGTGCAGTGTTCTAAGCTGCATTGCGCGTTGATGGAACATGTAACTTCAATCGTTACTAACCTTCTTTGTATGATGTTAACGAGTTACAGATTCCGACAGTTACTTGTCGCTGCTCTGTGTTTCTCTCCGGGTCCTCCGCTTTCCTCCATCCAGCAAAATGCCAGACTCGATATGACTCTAATTGTTGAAAGTGTCGTTAAACCCCAATAAAATAAATAAATAAATAAATTGACCATGAATTTTCAAGGTTGCTGTGGACCGTGTTTTGATTTGCTCGTCCTCTCACTAAATTATTTTGATAGGTTATCCCACAATGTTCCGTTATCGATCAGTTCATTGCAGGTACAATACTTAATTGCCTCCCTTCTTGTAAAAAAATAAATCTCAGGTGTGAATATACTTTTACCCAACGTAATGGTTAAAATCGGCCTTGCTATCAAAAACATCGCCATTCAAATTTTATTATTTCTCAGTTTTATGTCTCAAAAATATAGCGTATGACTCTTCGCTGGAACGAGCTAGTAGTTCTAATGAGGGGGTTATAAACGATGTTTATGAGGCAGGAAATTTTATTTATTTAAGAGTTTTCTTTTCAAAGTGCTATTTGTGTTGTGTTAAAGCCTTAGAAACCTATTCGATAATTGGTGTGAATTATTTAACCATTTACCTAACGAATCGTTCGCATCTGCCCACCCCCCCCCCACCCCCGCCCCGTAGTTTACAAAGTGTTCAGTTTATAAAACAATAAATTTTAAAAAAAATTCAACAAAACCATATCAGGTGACCCCTCATTGGAATGAGCTCATCACATGATATGGATTTGTTGAAATATTTTGAAAATATTTAAAAACAATAATTAAAATAGTAAATATTGATATCTTGTGTATTGGGTAAAGGGTTAAATAAAATGGTCATGTGATTAGATTTTGAACCCCTCCTTTCACGACTTGGGGTGACTTTCATCCTTTGCTTTTACAGGGACTATACATACTATTGGTGTGGAAACTGTGGAAGTTGGAGAGCGATAGCTCAGTGGTAGACTGTTGGACTTCTATGCTAGAGGTCCCGAGTTCGATCCCCGTCCGGGACGACCCGAGTTGTGTCCTTGGGCAAGGCACTTTATCCCGGTTGCCTACATGGGGGCACGATGACGCCGTGTACTAAGGCGTTCTGCACGTCGATGGTGCACATGTCTTCAACCGCTGTAACCCTGCTTGAATGGAGCTTGAACAGAGTTAGAATGTTGAGGACCTGACACTTGCTCGTCGAGGGTCGGTGGTTCTCTCCGGGTACTCCGGCTTCCTCCACCCGTAAAACTGTCACGGTCATGATTCGCCATTGTGCATACGTATGTGACCTTAAACACCAATAAATAATAAATAAATATTCACGACTTGGTGTGACTTTCACCCTTTGCTTTTACAGGGACTATGCATACTATTGGTATGGGAACTGTGCAAGTTCACCCTGGCTAAAGGGTGAAAGATCATACACATTTGCATATTTTCATTAACCCTTTACCTAACATGAAAAGCAGACGACACTTGCAAAATCTATTCTTGAGTAACTACTTTTTTTCATTTTTTGTCTCAAAAACATAGGTTATGACCCCTCATTAGAACGAGCTCGACGAACTCGTTCCAATGAGGGGTCATAACCTATGTTTTTGAGACAAAAATGAAAAAATAATGAAAATTAATTGGCGATTTTCGATAATAGCGCTGGCTGGTTTTGGCCGTTACGTTGGGTAAAGGGTTAACAAATACATGGCATATACAAGATTTGTAAATCGGTCCTGATATAAGCGATTGTATACCCATTTGTAAAACTTATTTTACGTCATCAAGAAGTGTTTTCGTTCCTATTTTGATGTCAAACCTCAAAATAGATTAAAAAGGAGCATGCCAAGATACAATTATATACCTCTTTTGTATTCCCCATGAATATTTCGTCACGTAAGTAGAAATAAATGTCACCTGAATGTTTAAGTATGCGAAAATGAATCTCTATTCTTCCGCGATATACCATTGTTAAACCATTGTGTGTTCGTAAATAGATTTTTTAAATATACACACAATCGTTTGTTATTCGTGTTTTTCCCCCCATTTGGACAGACAATATTAGTTAACAAATATTCTTACATTAACGGGTAAAGAGCAAGATTAATTTTCGTAGTCAGAATTTGTTCACGGAATTGTTTTGACACATTTCAATACGGTGGCTGATTTTGGACATGTTTTTTATATATATCTTGCTTGAGATAATACATCAAGATCTCGACATACGTATTTCGAGATCTCGACACACGGACCGTAACATCTCAACACAGTATCTCAAGATCTCGACACACGGACCTTAACATCTCAACACAGTATCTCAAGATCTCGACACACGGACCTTAACATCTCAACACAGTATCTCAAGATCTCGACATATGTATCTCGAGATAATGTTTCGAGATCACGACATTAATACATCGAAACCTCAAGAGTCGATAACATCTCAAGATCTCAACATTATCTCGAGATCTCGACACTATCTTAAGATCTCAAGATACTTCCGCCAGATCTAGAGATGGCATGTCGGTGAATTATGTTGAGATCTCGAGATACGTATATTGAGATCTCGAGATATTAATTCAAGATCTCGAGATATTATGTCGATATTTAGAGATTTTATGTCCGGATCTCGAGATTATTATTATCCCTGATGTGGGTGGGTGTGAGATGTCCCCATCTCACACCCACACCCAAAAGGGATAACTCCCACACCCACCCCCACCACCAAAAGAGTCTGACGTCATCAAAAGTAATCCAAGGGCACGTACAGCTATATCGAACAATTTTGTTGTCCATTTCTGAAAAAAACCAGATTTGCTTATCGGAACGAGCGCACAAAAAGTCTTGTAAATATCACAGGTATACACCACGAAATTAAATCCCAGCGCCGGCATGACAGGGGTTAAAGATCTGTAGCGAAATGAACATTGACACATTCTGATTTTCAACTCTCTCCACTCATAATGGCGTTCACTTCAAAATTCATATGAAAGAATTAAGTGTCCTTTGGTTTTCGGTCTGTGTTTTTATTTCTATTTTCTTAGACAAACGTTCGTCTGTTAATATTTCCGAAACGTGATGCCATGTTGTTTGTTTACGGAAGACCGTGCGATGATTAAATAATCCGTGCGCTCATTAAATATGCTATTAAGCCGGTCACGTGGGCCATGTTATCTAGATATTTATCTCACACGGCCATCTCCACGAGACACACATATCTTGCAGAGGAAATGGGGGAGAAAAAAAACGTACATCTCCTAAATCAACCATCGTACGTAACAGTGTCTTTTGACTGAATTGCTAAATTGCAAGAAAATATTGTTTGATTTTAAATGAATACAAAGCAGAGGCGGATCCTGGAATTTTGATTCGACGGGATGGTAGTACAACTCACATCGTTGAGAAATTCTGGAGTCGCTGGCGTTCCTCTGATGCGGGAGAATTCTTCGTGTTCCTTGTAGAGAAGAAGCATGGTAAACCATGGTGTTGTCTCAAAATACCCCGGTACATAGAGTGCTGTGTTATGAAAGGTTCTCTGGAGAATTTACGAAGGTTTCCTTACACCTGAGGTTATTTGGTATTGGAAAGAATTAGGACTACCAATCTGTCTGTAAAAAATAAATGTCGGGATAGTTACGTGCCAATGCCGCTCACTGAGAACACAGCAGCATCAAAATACTTGATATGCTGACATGTATTAACCCTTTGAACCCTGGTGGTATCTTCCATATTAGTTCAATGACAGCAACTGGAAGAGTCCATGTTCATTATTTAGGGGTAGGCCAATTAATATTTTCAACGTGCAGCCCCTAATATTGATTTGTCCACCACAGACATGCACTTAGCATCCATCCTATTTAATGACATTATGACGTATCATGTTCCTGGCCGGAAAAACGGCCGCTAGGGTTCAAGGGTTAAAAATGAGGGAGGGGGCCGTCACCTCCTCGTCTGAAACCACCATCGCAGAGCACATACTCAGAATATAAAGCCATCAATAAAGTAGCGAAAGTCACTCCCAGCATTGATACATACATCTAAATAGTAACGCAAATACGGCAGAGGGGAGGCTTCCACTCCTTCCAATAAGAAACAATTCTTTATCATATTAGAGGGCAGTATTTCACAGTTGGATCTCTAAAAGATTTATTTTATCATACGAGCCCGCACAAAATTCTCTCATTCTTGAAAATAACCAACTTTTTTAATAAATTTTAGAATTGTTTTTATTCTTTGCATTCTCATCCATTCATATCTATTTCACAGGTTGATTAACACAGCTTTTCTTTTGAACGACTGGTCTCATTTTCTTATTACTGTGTCCACTCCTTAGTTTATTTTTTCATTACTTCATGGTGGATAATGATCCATTTTAAAATACATACTTTTCTTCGCCACGATATAGCCTAAGCTGCTGATGTGGCGTTAAACACCAATAAATAAATAAATAAAAAATCTCGTCGGCTAGTAGTCAGGGAAAGTACTTGTCAGATAGTCTTCTGTTGTAAGAGTGTGTTGGGATACGCTTGTCGTAATTGGAACAGGTGAACACAAAAATTCACTTTTTCAAAGGTTGCTCGACGAAACTGAAAATTTTGTTAATAATTATATCGCCCCTCGAGAGCATCAAGGCGGCATCTACAATGCTTTAACATTGCAGACTGCGCCTTTTTGCACTCAGAGAATGATGTGGAAATTCATTTTGCTGTGTGCCTATGGAATGTGGTGCATTTCACACCACTCCGTATCAAGACATCCGAAGTAAGAACATGCACAGTTTGGGACTCGATACCCATCTGGAATACACAGTTGCCCATGCGGAGAATCTGACATTATCAAAATCAACGGGTCAGCTAGGCGTGTTCAAAGATTTTTACATAGACATCAGATTTAGTACGAAATTGTCGATTGTCGTGGCAAATATCGAGTGTAGACATCTTGTCCGAATAGCTCATCAAGGAATGTAGGGAATGTGTACATAAGGGCTGTCTTATAAAATGATGTCATGTTCAGGCAAACATTGGTCACACCCCCAATGTCTGAAGGTTGTAATGGTATGCATCTAAACATCACCGCCCGCCTCTGAAAATCTTCATTTCCTCCTGCCCATAAATCTGACTCTGGTATGCCCCACAAAGTTTGAATGTCTTGTCCTGATCTCCTTCGAGAGAGCTGTTGGCCCTGGGTAATATAGCCTACACACGTAAGCCCTGATCAGAATGACCTAGGACGTGACATCGCATCGCGGTGCATACTGGGTTGTCGTTTTGGTAGTCATGGAAGCGCCCGTGAATTGTGGTATCATTACCAATAGTCAATAATGTTCATCTAGATCATGCAAAATAACATCCCCAGGTTATGCAATCTTATCTGTAACAGAATCCGACGATTCTTCATACGACGGGAAGACAACAACCCGGGAAGCTGAGCTCCTGCGAAGAAACGCTTAAGAATGTGATAAGAATACACACAGTAAAGACATCAGTTATATATACAGAGCGTCAGTGTGTTGTTTTTGATGGCTGAGAAAGACCATAGAGCATAAAACATTATGATATTCGCAAATATTATATATTTATCATTATATTATGAAAGGACTTTACTCTGAGGAGTGACAGGATAGTCTATTGCTGATTATGTTTTGCCAAAATAATTAATGTAAATGTTATTAATTATTGTTCACTATTTGTGTGTTGTTACCCATGCAATCTGCCCCAAATGCGGGCGATTTATTGTAATAAAGTTCTATTAAAAATAAGTTCTATTCTATTACCATGGTGATACTGCACAGTGCACGTTTTTGTGTGGTACGTGCTTCTATTATCCATTTTATCTGCTAGAGGCCGCCATCTTGGCTTCTAACGTGGCACGCTGTTGTTATGGTCCGCAAGTAGTGACATCGATATGGTTGTACGGCTTTGGGTAATCAACGGCCTATCAGTACAACAGTTGTAACAGATACAAAAGCTTGTAATGATAGTAAACAATCAGTTAAGTTTCTAGGCCAGTAGTCCTCCGACATATATACACACCACTGGTTCATACTGCCCCAAGAAACTGATCTCCACTAGTCTTCGCCATGGGCGTCGCTAAGCGGATTTTATGGGGTGGGACATTTTCGTCTGGATTGGAGTTTAGATATCGATTTGCTCTTGCTGATAATCGTGTACTTTCTTAAGCCTTTGAACTCTAGTGGTATCGTCCTTGCCTGTTCAATGGCAGCAATTAGAAGAGTCCATATTCATGATTTGGGGTAGACCAATCAATATTTTCAACGTGCAGCCTCGTTGAAAATATTGATTGGTCTTCAGCACACATTTACCGAACAGCCATCCTATTTAACCCTTTACCCAACGTAACGGCCAAAACCGGCCAGCGCTATTCTCAAAAATCGCCAATTAATTTTCAAAATATTTTCATTTTTTGTCTCAAAAACATAGGTTATGACCCCTCGTTGGAACGAGCTCGTCGAGCTCGTTCCAACGAGGGGTCATAACCTATGTTTTTGAGACAAAAAATGAAAAAATTTAGTTATTCAAGAATTTTTTTTGCAAGTGTCGTCTGCTTTTCACGTTAGGTAAAGGGTTAATGACGTATCATGTTCCTAGCTGAACAAACGGTCACTAGGGTTCAAAGGGTTAAGTTATACAAATGGAAGTCTGAAGTACAGGAACCGAGCTTGTGTTATTGCGTGCCCAGCAAGGCCAATATGGTATACCGGTACGAAGTTGCATCGCAATTACTACATATGTATTTTTTCCACAAATAAATTTCCAGGAAGCCTTGAGGTTTTTAACTATAATTCCGATTAACTAATATTCCAACTACACCATCAAACATGCCTTTGACGAAAGGATGCCTTGGTGTCGAATTTGGAAGTTGGAATATTTGTCAGTTTATCAGTCGAGTCATACAAGCATTCACACTTTCTCGTAAATTCTCATTCGATGGCGGTTTGTTTCCGGTAACTGGATTCCTTCGCAGCTTGCTTACGGTAATTCGAGTCGTTGACGAGCCGTGTTGTGTCATTTGACGTTATTTTTCATGGAATCGAACAAACTCCAAAATCAAGTAACCAGATCTATATCTTTATAGTAACCACCAGGTGTCACCGTAGACCCCAAACTATCACATTCATAACAACCCACGTGACACACAGCATGCGCTGCAATATAACTTCATTGCCCACGTCATCCACCAGGCCATCCAAATCAGGTTTAAAGGTGCATGCTTTATTACTGTCCTGCAAGTAACCATATGGGGAGGGGGCGTTCTCATTTAAAGAGAGGAACCGATTAGCGAATCATTATGTTCTCTGCGCAGCGATAACAGCGGACACATCAAAGGAAAATGCAGCAGTATTTCAGAATTACTCTATTATTGCGTTGCCTTAAAATTACGGCGTTATGTGCAGCGACGTTCACGCCTAATAATTGTATTATTATACTGGTACCATCTCTACAGCCCAATCATCAATGAGCACAGCAGCTTACGTTCAGCATCACGCTCTCGGGCCACTAGTCACATTCCGTAAGGAACCCGAAACTGTTATGAGCTGTTTGTTTACACACTTTTCGTTTCGTTTGAACGCAGATGACCGTCGATTTAATGTGATGTTTCTTTACAAAGATGTAGATATTCTTCCGTGTCCAGTTATATTTATTCCAATCAATAAATATTCGTTCGGCCTCAAAACATCAAGATATTAACATAATTGTTGGAACTACGCGACGTAATCATAATACTACAGCCGTGATGAGTCTTCATTCAAACATGTCTAACCACTATTGTAATGTCATTAACACTTACGTTGCCGAAAGCGACTATTGTCGCCCATTTTATGATGATTATCTGTACGTTCTGGAATGCGCAGATCTAACCTAACATCTGATTAATTGTTGGAAAGAGCTCAGAGAGCCCTTTCCAACAATTAATCAGATGATAGAGTTTCAAGTATGTCATAAATCTTATTAAACTTCTTCGCATACAGGCGCACATGGAGGTCCTCCATATATGGTTAAAGTGGGCGTGGCAGTAAAAGGGCCAAAGGTTCGGTCAAATTATTTCTTGATTCAGAAACATTTCTTGCACTGATTCCAAGAAAATAAATGTTAATTCCAGATTCAATCGTATGAAATGTCTGAAATATTCCATATGTATATTGGCGGTAGAATTTTCTTGGACTAGACACGTTCAAGGCCATAACAGCGTCAAATTCCTTACTGAATGTGATTGTTGACCTTAGAGCTTGCTTCAGCCCCACCGTTTACCTATATGCCGATCTCGGTCATCATCCATCCCTCTTCGGGTGCACCAATATACTTTTCATATTATAGTCAAGAGCACATATTGTTCAATAATTTGATACTGCTTTGAACAAATGCACTTTTTGCCACATCTCATTCACAATTTTTTCATTTGTTTTTCGATATTCATTAGATGCAGGCCACAATTCCTCCAATTAACTCTTCCACTTACGGAACGAATTAATTTCACATAATACGGAAATAGAATGCAATAATGTGAAAAAGACATGACGTGATTGTAAAATGAAAAACATTAATCTTAATGCCTCAATAAACGACCGGAAGGCTATTAACTGATGTTACACGAGCGAGAATAAACAGGGTAAGATCGTGAATATATAAGTTTTAAATTTGCATAATTAATTGGAAATGTGCAGGATCTATGCATTCAGGCAATTATTGTACAGGGAGGAAATGAATATCTAATTGGGCATTATACTGTATAAAATGGAGATTAGCTTCTTTGTTGACTGCGATATCTTTTTTCAATCTTTTTTCTTTCCTATTTTCCATTCAGACCAACGCAAGTCGCATCACTTCTATCCATGAATGATCGCTTGCTGGTAGCAAAGATATAAAAATGATATTAACCATTAACTTAAAATGCCAAGAAGACGATCCCTCCCAAGATATTCTGAATAACCAAAAATTTATTTTCTTTCCGTTGCATTAACTAACACGAAAAGCAGACGACACTTGCAAACAAAATTCTTGAATAACTAAATATTCTCATTTTTTGTATCAAAAACATAGCTTATGACCCCTCATTAGAACGAGCTGTTTGAGTGGTTAGGGGTCATAAGCTATGTTTTTGAGACAAAAAAATGAAAAAATAATGAATTTAATGGTGATTTTTGTGAATAGCGCTGGCAGGTTTTGGCCGTTAAGTTGGGTAATGGGTTAAAGGGTGAACATTTAGTGCGTAGTAGATTTTTACCAGAACTCACGGTGGAAACACCGGGAAATGGAGGAGTTTCGTTCAATGTGGAGGATAGGTTTTGTTTTACTTGTATAATAGGACCACCGCCTGGGGGTGTGACTCCTTTAGAATGGGCAGCATAATTAAACATGCCTGGGTAAACTTGACTTTATACCTACTGACCGGAGGTGATGTGGCGTGAGCCTTTGAAATTGACTTTAAACCTTAATCATCAAACAACAAGCCAATGCACGACTCCCGTGCAGCGTCGTTTTCGCACAAAGCCACACGTCTCAAATTCTGTGTCTACGGAAAGGACACGCCAGTAAAGCTCCAGCCAATGGAACTTCGGGCCGAACCCGGGGGTCCATTGTCTGAAACGTTACATCTGAAAACGATTCTGACCTGCGCAAATGCGTTAAGTTCGTCGGTCAGAAATGTCAACTCACTTGATTAGGGGAGAGTGTCATTTGCGCTGAATGTTTAACCCTTTACCTCACACGAAAGGCAGACGACGCTTGCATACCAAATTCTTGAATAACTACATTTTAATATTTTTGGCGTTCAAACATGGCTTATGACCCCTCATTGGAATGAGGGGTCATAAGCTATGTGTTTTTAGAAAAAATGGAAAAAAATAATCAAAACTGATTAGAGTTTTTTTATGAATAGCGCTGGCCGGTTTTGGACGTTACATTGGGGAAAGGGTTAATTCATGTTGGTTATATTAATATGAACTTGTTTTTAATCAACTAGTTGCCCCTCCCCACTTAAACTCCATATTTTTAACTTACAACCCTTCAGTTCGTGAAAAAAAATGTTTCCATTGGGAGCACTATTTTTTTTCAATTTTCGCATCAAACATATAAGTTATTACGCATCATTGGAATGGACTCATTGAGATCGTTCCAATGAGGGGGCATAAACTATGTTTGAAACAATTAAGTTACCATTCAAGTTCTCATTCTGGATGAGACAGGGGTCTGGCCATCCAATCTAACACACCTTCCAACACCATTACTGAGCCTCAACCATGCCGGCCAAGCCGCATTTACACCAGATAACCTCTCACTGACCCTTCTCCATGTTCTGGCGCATATGTCCAGAAAGTCTAGACAGAACCTGGTCTCATATCAAGTAAGACGTTGGACTTTTAAGACTGTGTATTGTTGAGAGATCTCAGCACCACTCAACCAGGTGCGCATTGCAGAAGAACACGAATTGTGCGTTTTATTGCACACAGTTCAGCATTGTGGAGTGAGATTGTTTGTGTGGATACAGTGGCCACAGATGCATTATGAAGGTTGCTTTGCAGAGCTGTAGCATTGGCGGTGCAGACCATACACGCTGCGTTAACAATGTAAATGTCCTAATGAGCTGTTTTGACCCGTTGGCTTGCACCATATTTTCTCTCAACTCTACCAGTTGTAATGAACAGACTTCACACTGAAAAAGCTTTGCCAAGTCAAAGCGGCTAACTTAAGTCAGCCAAATGCTTGTCCCACAGAGACTACGCTTGGTAAGTCAAAATGACTAACCCAAAACATTAGTAAAATTGACAAAAGTACATTTGTGAAAATTTTAGCCATAAATGTTTTGACTAATATTCGGTGACATTAGTCGAAAGTTGGTAAGTCATTACAAGATGATCCCGGTGGGAACCCTGTGAAAAATAGGATGGGGTTGGGTGAATTGGACACGAACATATCATATGCAGCAGATAAATTACAGATAAAACGAAAATGTGAAAAAAAAACAACTGACAGTTAAAATTTATTTTATTATCATAACGAAATTATCAAATGGCTGACACTTTTTGTCATTCGAAGAGATTTACATGAAAATCACCTCCCTTTAACTTCCTAATGCTGTTAATAAATTTAACACTAAGGGTATGGGAATTTTCGATAAAAATTCAAATTTCGAAATGATAGCGAATTTATATTTTCGATGTGCGCATTATTTCACAAACTTCAGGCATTTTCACGAAGAAGTAGTATGTAGTATAAAAATATAGAAGCTGTTTTTTTTTTTTAATTTCTCCCAATCAGTTTGAACGTTTGATTGTTATTCTCTCCTGAAACCGATTTGAAAATAAGAAAACGGCATTTTCAACATCTATTGATGTTCTATAACTTTTTTCATGCACATTATATCAACGTATGTACCGTGCGCGCGCGCATCGTGAATATCGTGCCATATAATACAGACACTGTCCTTTTCATTATTATACAAGTCTAGGAGGTGAGATTTTTTAATTTGTTTTTCATGGGAAGAATAAAAACTTTCAAATTTCTGTAAAAACACATTCGCCCAACAAAGAGCCAAGTGGACAGTTTGTGTTGGTAGGTGCGATACTGGTAGATAAAGCCAAGTTTCATTTTGTTAGTTTTAATAAACGAAAACAACAGACAGCTCCGTGAGCTGTCTGTCATTTTCGTTTATTAAAAGTAACAAAAAGAAACTTGGCTTCATTTTCCACTGATGTCATAGACGATTTTGTTCGACAGTTACTTTCTTCTCAATTGGATCTTCTTCGCTCGTCTAACAATATCATGGGAAATGATTTTATCGAAGGTCGATTTTTAGACGATATTTGTCAGGGATGAGAAAGACAGAAAATAAAAAACATAATTACGAAGTACATGCAACAGATCAAATGAAATTAAACCAAACTTTCAACACACTCGGTGAAATATGGTGAGTGATTATCTTCGCGAATGTTCACACGATATATTTCGATATAAGAAATAAGAGATATATAAATGTATCGAGCAAAATAACTGAAAATAAAAAGGCGCAAATCTGAAAATGGCGGAATCTGAGAATCAATCCCAGAAGTCTTTGTTACTTGCAGGAACGATAATCCTAAAATTTTCGCTTCCCATGACAATGAAATGGTAGCGAACTGTGCATTCACTTAATTTAAAACGTGTTGTTTCTGTGTTGTCTGTCACACCTTGTCTTCCCTTTTGACTAGAAATTCAACTAACAGAGTAAAGCAGATTTTTTAGCATGAGACAAAAACCCAATAACTGACTGAATTTCTGAATGGCTAACTCTCGATTTCAAGGATTTTGGTGGTTACGAATGATGGGTAGTCAAAATGTCTAACAATGACTCTGACTATCTTTTATTAGTCAGTTTGACTGAGGGAAGCTTTTCGGTACAGATACTAGAGATCACAACACTATGGCTCACCCGAGTGCTGCAAAAGTCTGTCTCTTTGTTATGCCTGACCGCCGCATCCCTTTATCCCTGGAATGATTATTATTCATTTATTTATTTAATGGTGTTTAAGGTCACATACTTATGCACCGTGACAGTTTTACAGGTGGAGGAAGCCGGAGTACACGGAGAGAACCACCGAGCATCGACGAGCAACTGTCAGCTCCTCAACATTCTAACTCTGTTCAAGCTCCGCTCAAGCAGAGTCACAGCTGTTGAAGATATGTGCGCCCTCGAAGTGCAGTACGCCTTAGTGCACGGCGTCATCGTGCCCCCATGTAGGCAACCGGGATAATGTGCCTTGCCTAAGGTCACAACGCGGGTCGTCCCGCACGGGGATCGAACCCGGAACCTCTTGCATAGAAGTCCAACAGTCTACCACTGAACCACCGCGCTACCCTCCCTGGAGTGATATTGGAGTCTCAGATGACATCGCAGAGGCATAAAAGATACTAATTTTCAGATGTGCACTGTCAAAGTAATATTTGGAATATTAATGATAAAGTCAGAAAGACTTAAACAGTAATCTGAAAATGAGCCTTACAGGGTTTGACATCCCCACAAAGGGAGATGGTCCACTCTTACAGGCTAAAATCTATTGTGTGGAAAGAAATAAACCAAATCAACTGGGCTGAGTGAATATGAACCAAGTTGGGTTCATATTCACTCAACCCAGTTGACTTGGGTTGATTTATAACCCATCTTATTTTAAAGATTATAGCTCAAGATTGAACATGGGTAGTTGTACACATGTAACAGCAAATTAACCCTTTACCCAACGTAGCGGACAGAACCGGCCATCGCTATTCACCGTAAAATTGCCCATTCAGTTTTCATTCTGTTTTCATTTTTTACGTCAAAAACATGGCTTATAGCCGCTCATTGGAACGAGCTCGTTGAGCTCGTCCCAACGAGGGTTCAAAAGCTATGTATTTGATGCAAAAATGAAAAAAAATGAGTTATTCAATAATTTTGTTTGCAAGTGTCGTCTACTTTTCATGTTAGGTAAAGGGTTAAAAGATCAGGGCAGGGTTTGCTTGTTCTATGATGAGTGATTCGAATCATGTATTTACCTTTTGTGAACAAATATGTCGATGAGTGTGTGTGTGTGTGTGTGGGGGGGGGGGGGGGGGGGGGGTGGTGAGACTGAATAAATTGAGAGGAGTCTAGTTGATTATGGGAAAACTTTGCGAGTTGTAATTCGAAATTTTCATATCAGTATGTAGGGGTTAATTTACCAACTCTCCGCGGCAGTGCTTCCGTGCCTTGGCATTTCTATGAGGTTAAGACCATGTTCTATTTAATCAATTTGACACGACTGATCATACCGCGGACAGTCGGAAGCTAGCATACTACGCAAAGAAAATGAAAAACGATATGGCCTTTGCGCCAATGGCGTAGCTAGGGAGGTTGGTGCCTAAAGTGTTCGGTAGTCAACCCAAATATTGGCCCAATGCAACTTTTAGATAACATACAAAGCCCTAAAATGATCTCCAATACAAGGCAACACACGCTATAAATGATTTGGATTCGCTCTTACGGCACTGAATTTTGCAAATTTTCTTGGAGTGGGAGGCCTAGTCCTAACTTGGACTTCCTGTCTTTACCTTTTCTCACACTTCCCCGAAGGGAAGAAGAAGGTGGTAACGACAGAGAGCCCTAGTTAAGACCAGGAGAGCCCTCCCCCCAACGGCCTTCCAAATATCTTGTTTGTCCTTACAAGAAGAGAGCATCCCCTATTATAGAATCCTGGCTACGCGCCAGCTTTGTGCACTAACTGACCGAAGATATCTTACAGCCATCTTGACGGAATGTTCATTGTTGATCAAAATAACTTCACAATGCTCTTTCGGAGACCGTATAATTTACGTCGAGTGCATACCACCCATCTACACGGCTCTTGAAAGAGCATTCGTCATCTCGTCATCTTGTTTCACTCCGTACCTCAACGTCGGGAGACGTAGTTGAACACTAAATTCATTTGAATTGTTTGCGATACAAGTAGATATTTTGACGAGATGTTATTTGGGTATTCATATCGGCACACAAAGCAATTCTGTCCATTTTCCAATTATGATGGCGGATGATTCTTTGGACGTCCTGCAGTTTAAAAAAAAGTTGAAGTGGAAAATTGGTGGGAAAAGGTTTGTAAGATAAATGGCTTTCTATTACAACGTTTGCAATTCTCAATCCTTTGATGTTGTCCCCAATGAACCACAAGAAACGATTATATGACACCCCGTCTTCCTCACCATACTGAACAGTTGGGTCTTAGTGTAGACAGGCTTGAACTAAGAAAGGTCATCGAGTTCCATCGATGGAACAAGGAACCTAAACATTCAACGCAGTCAGGGGATGGTGACAAATCATTCAGGGTGTGAAGTACCATAGAGGCGTGAATTCAGAACTTAAGATTTGGTGTGTTTCCATTGCAAGTCAAAGAAAAGAAAATGCCATGTACATGTACATGTTTCCACAGAAAGCACCCATAGATCACAACTTTCCAATCTTCAACTAGAGCGGTTCCTTGAACTTTAAAAGTGAGTGTCCGAGAGAGGAAGATGAAAGCACACCCTAAATCGCAGAGTAGTTCCAGATGGCTTATGTCCCCTTCGTATTGGCGGATATTGCGCTCATCTTGCTGAAAATTAGTTGCCTGTTCGTGTGTGTGTGAGTGGGGGAGGGGGGGGGGGGGGCAGGGTGTTATGTCAATGTGATAGCATAAAGTTGCGATTTTTCTTGTTTACAAGTGTAAATATTTTCGATAATCTTTCTGACTGGGCTAAACGTAAAACGTAAAGATAGGTATATGACGGACCCCGAAAACCGATTTGTCACTTAAACAGACCAGCAAAAATTCAAGCTCGCTAACTGAGCGTGAAATTTTATGTCCATTTCCGCGGGCGCGGAGAACCCATTTAGTAGCTATCTGATAAAGATTGAAAGAGTGAGAGTCCAGTGTTCTTCTGCAGTCATTATCTGTGTAATTATGACCAGTTAATAGGTAATTATAGTGAAAACAATACATCGCATACGTTCCGGCCACACACCCATATTACGCATCTGGCCTGTCACGAATGTCAGGAAATATCGAAATTCGAGTCTTTCAAAGGAACGTTAAAGCGAATATTAAATTAAGATAGATCTAAGCGGCCAAGTTCAAGAGAAAAAATTAAACTGAGAAATAATGTTCTGGCTATCAAAAGAAAAATCGGGGAATTTCTCGAAAACTTCGTTCCAGTCTGAAGGTGTGTAAGACTGTGGGCCGTTGCGAGTGGATGGGGATGTCCCATGCTATAGGTTTGAGGAGGTGCCGCATCGGTGCGAAAGTATAGACACGTTGTGATATAGAGGGCCCACAGAGCTGATAGTTAGAATATGAGCAGTCGCGGGCCAAGTCGGTAGCCATATATGAGAATAGGATCAGAAACACGAAGTACGAACTCAAAGAGCTATCCGCATTTAGGTAAACGGCATTACCCGTTTTAGAAGACAAGCCATACGTACAGGCAGAGTAGGTTTTGCCTGTATGAACATTATTCTGAGCTGAACGTAGGGGAGCGTTTAACCCTATTGGTGGCGACTGCTTGAGTGAAAAGCGTCCAGTAAAGAGAGAATAAGATAGTGGTCGTGCAACGGCAGCGGTAGAGTGACATTCCGTCACTTGTTAGAGGAAAGGCGTCCGATAAAGTGACAATACGTTAGTGGCCGCGCGACGGCCATGAAAGATTGAAGTGAAGAGGCGACCAAAGAAGAAATAGCAGCGAAAAGGAGGAAAAAACCAGCGACAACAGAGAATGCGGGTCCGCGGGTGACTCAAAAAGTGTGTGGGTGGGGGTGATTGAAGTTTTGTTTTCTTATTCTTTTGGATTCCATGTTAATCACAAATTATCATATTTATTTATATGTATATGTATTAAAATTCTTGTTTTCAGTGAACCCTAGCTGTTGATTTATGATTTTCGAGGAAAAGTTATTAACCCCTTCAGGATAAGAACCACCCCAACAAAAGTGAAACGGGCGGGTTCGCCACGGTGAGACATACGTTCAGCACGGATTCAGGCGACACTCCTTGAGTTTTGGCTGAATACGCGGCGTGAATCTATTTCCCCATCAACGACAAAGCCCGATTTCCGACAGGGTAAGTATTGAATGTTTGGAAATTCCCCAGTTAATTTTTCTGAGCACCCTGTGTGAACCCAACATCATCAGAATCATCACAGGTATTTTTTTAGGAAATTCCCCCGTTGACTTTTTCCTACGTTGATTTTTCGGAGCACTCTGAGTGTCTCATAACGGGAGTTCAATTACAGGTGATGAAGTACACTGTATACACCATATACAAGGGGGTCGGGTAATTTTTGCCGAGCTGCAGCTCCATTTCCACAGTAGGGTTCTTTAACGTGCACAGTAATTACTGCACGCGGGACAGCCATTTAAACGTCCTCACCCGACAGGACGAGCATAGCACCACCCCCGAACATGGCACTGGGTTGAATCCATGCCGGCATTGCATTACGTTACGGATCCCCGATTGGGGCTCGAACCGGCGACCCTTGGGCACCGGGCGCATTACGCTCTCGGCAAATGCATATGATTATTATAACAGTCAATTGATCGGGGTTATATTCCGTCGAGTTGACGAGACGAGATCAGTTAAATCAAATACCACGCCTTAGGCGCCGTATTTGATCTGGGTGATCTGGTCTCGTCAACGGGATAAAATATGACTGCCCAGATAAGTGACTGCTTTAATAATTTGATCCTTCATCCGGATTGCATATGTAGAAACACGGTGGTGCTGTGAACATACACAGAACGACACGCGCGTGTCGTTCTGAGTTTATTACACGCCTTCCCGTCTATAAAAAAACAATTATTACAAGGACACTCGGCAATTCATTTGACAACTCGTCCCCTGAGTTCCAATGTGTTCTATGTGCCAGTAGGCAAATAGAACACATTGGAACTCAGTGGGCGAACTATCACAAAAAGAACACATTTTATTGCCAACCAAATTTGCGCACTTATACTCTTCTCCTTTTTCTGGATATTCATATATCAATTCTATTTCTTCTTCATTATTTTCGTGCGCATTAAACTAGCCATATATCCTTCAGTTTTAGACATTTTATTTAGTTCTTTGGCAATCCGTTCAATGTCGGGTGATCAATCGTCTGCACAACGATTGCCGTTCGGCACATGTGTGGGGAACTGATTTATTTTCATTTTCCGCATGGCCTAGTGTTGGTGTAGATGGGGATTTTATGGAACAGGCGTGTAATAAAAAGGCGTACGGCACGACGACAGTACTCCTGCCCTCAAACGATGCTAATCTTGCTCGTGCAGGGTTAGTAAGTTGCGAGTACGTTACTGGACGTCGCTCGGTGGATCCCGCAAGCTTCTCCCACTCGTAAAACTGTCTCAAAAAATATGACCCATGTTATAGAAAACATCGTTAACCCCTTTAAACGCTAGTAGTATGTCATGTACCCGGACAGGTCTAGGTTGGATGATCTCATTTGGATGATCTCATGTGACGTCATGTCGCGTGACCCAGTGGCGCTATGTTGGGTTGTCATGGTAACCCGCGTGAGCGGCCATGTTGTAACGTCATCTCCATGGTGATACGTGGTGTGAGTGCGCATGCGCAGCGCGTGTTGTTAAGGTGATAGTGTTTTCGCCGTCTATTTTGTATACCGGAGGCCGCCATCTTGGTTTCTATGGTAGCACGTGATTGCTATGTTACCTAAGGCCTACAATTGGACAGGGGTGTGTTTGGAGGGTATGTTCGATTGAATCGGAGCATTTTCTGGAACGCCTTCCCTGGATAATTACCACAAACAACCCGGCAATCCCTCCAAATCACCAAAATCCACCCAAAATTACCGAAATTGACTTCATTTGATACGGATTTCCCATGTTATTGGTTTTATTGACTTAGCACGTAGTGCCATAGTACTAAGGGGGTATAAGGGGTGCGTTCGATTGTACAGGAGTAATGTTCTGGCTTTGAATTCGCCCACATTCCCTTTTTGGATCCCTATCCCATGACGTTGTTCCCATTAAAAGACACGTTCCTTTGGTCATTACCCAGAATTCTCTGCTTCTATCTATATATGCAATACTTTTCGTCTATCTGTCCATGTTCCTTTATTCTAGAGTATACTCCAGTAGCGTAGAAGAGCCTATCAACTGGAACAGTTTACCTTATTATTGCTATATTTAGCAATTTCTGGACTATTCTTGTTAGTTCTGACCCTATTCTAACTACTCTTGTTGTTTCATTTATCTAGATTATAACTAACCAATCAGATTGCTCGATTTCCCATAATCTGCATGCAGTGTTATCTCCCTTCTGTACAACAAAAGCCAATATCATTCCCAAAGCCAATATTATTCCCAAAGCCAATAAGCTATCGAGCAGTTACTGATAAGTCATTGCTCGAACGATTCGAAGCTCATCGAGCAAATGAGCCTTAGAGCAATTGCTCGATCGAGTGACTCGGCATATTGCTCGAACGACTCGAATCCCATCGAGCAAAGGAGCCAACGAGCAATTGCTCGATCGAGTGACTCCTCGAACGACTCGACGACTCATTTCAGAAAAAGGGATTCCATAGCCACAGGCGTTTTCGAAAAAGGGATTCCACAAATGGGATTCCAAAAAGGGATTCCATAAGTGGGATTCCGTCTTATGTCGAGTGACTCGCAACTATTGCTCGAACGACTCGAATCCCATCGAGCAAATGAGCCAACGAGCAATTGCTCGATCGAGTGACTCCTCGAACGACTCTTCGACTCATTTCAGTATTTGAGGATAACTATGACATGGCCACGTATCAGTTGAGGATACCTTTTGAGGATACTAAATTGAGGATACCTATCGAGGATACCTTTTAAAGGATACTTATCTGAGGATACTATATAGGCTGTACAGGTCCTTATAGGTCTCTTGTTGGCCCTTAGTACTATTAATCCACCTGATGCTTTATGTTATCCTATGATTGGTATAGGTAGTATGCAATGCTAGGCATAGGGGTATTGTGGGTAGGGGTACTGCCTGGTAGTTTAGAACGGTACTATAGTATGGCGGTATATACACCTATAGGCCCCTGTTAGTGCCTGGTACTATTAGCCAACCGATTGCTTTGTTTTATTATATGGCTGGTATATGGAGTACGTTATGGTAGACCTAGTGATTTTGTGGGGGTGGAGGTAATGCTTGGTAGTTTAGAACGGTAGTATAGCATAGGCTGTACATATCCCTGTATGCCTCTTGCTGGCTCTTGGTACTGCTGATCCACCAGGTGCTTCATATTATTGAGCGGTATTCTGGGGAGGGGGGGAGGGGGTCAATGCCTGGTAATACAGAACGGCAGCAGAGTATGGGTGGTATATTCCCCTATAGAGCCCATCCTAACCGTTGATAGTATTAACCTACCAAATGCTTTGTATCATCCTGTTACTGGTAAGGTGGTACGTAATACCAGTAGTTCCTACCTTATTCCGAGTACTCTTGTTGTTTCATTTATCTAGATCATTTATATCAATTATAATTAACCAATTAGATTGCTTGATTTCCCATAACCTGTACTTAATCGTACAGAGTTATCTCCCTTCTGTATAATAAAAACCTATATCAATGGCAATTTCCCCGGCACCCCATTTTCGGCACCCCTTTTTTGAAAAGCATATGGCCTTCGGCACCCCTTTTTCTGAAATGAGGATAAGAGTCGTATTAAAAATCCCTCAATGAGGGATTTTTAATACGACTCTTATCCTCATTTCAGAAAAAAGGGGTGCCGAAGGCCATATGTTTTTCAAAAAAGGGGGGCCGAAATTGGGGTGCCTTCTGGAGAATCCCTTTTTTGTCAAATGAGGATAAGAGTCGTATTAAAAATCCCTCAATGGGGTCTAATTTACTACGACTCTTATCCTCATTTGACAAAAAAGGGATTCTCCAGAAGGCACCCCAATTTCGGCACCCCTTTTTTGAAAAACATATGGCCTTCGGCACCCCTTTTTCTGAAATGAGGATAAGAGTCGTATTAAAAATCCCTCATTGAGGGATTTTTAATACGACTCTTATTCTCATTTCAGAAAAAAGGGGTGCCGAAGGCCATATGCTTTTCAAAAAAGGGGTGCCGAAATTGGGGTGCCGGGGAAATTGCTATTGATATAGGTTTTTATTATACAGAAGGGAGATAACTCTCTACGATTAAGTACAGTTTATGGGAAATCAAGCAATCTAATTGGTTAATTATAATTGATATAAATGATCTTGATAAATGAAACAACAAGAGTACTCGGAATAAGGTAGGAACTACTGGTATTACGTACCACCTTACCAGTAACAGGATGATACAAAGCATTTGGTAGGTTAATACTATCAACGGTTAGGATGGGCTCTATAGGGGAATATACCACCCATACTCTGCTGCCGTTCTGTATTACCAGGCATTGACCCCACCCCAGAATACCGCTCAATAATATGAAGCACCTGGTGGGTCAGCAGTACCAAGGGCCAGCAAGAGGCATACAGGGATATGTACAGCCTATGCTATACTACCGTTCTAAACTACCAAGCATTACCCCCACCCCCACAAAATCACTAGGTCTACCATAACGTACTCCATATACCAGCCATATAATAAAACAAAGCAATCGGTTGGTTAATAGTACCAGGCACTAACAGGGGCCTATAGGTGTATATACCGCCATACTATAGTACCGTTCTAAACTACCAGGCAGTACCCCTACCCACAATACCCCTATGCCTAGCATTGCATACTACCTATACCAATCATAGGATAACATAAAGCATCAGGTGGATTAATAGTACTAAGGGCCAACAAGAGACCTATAAGGACATGTACAGCCTATATAGTATCCTCAGATAAGTATCCTTTAAAAGGTATCCTCGATAGGTATCCTCAATTTAGTATTCTCAAAAGGTATCCTCAACTGATACGTGGCCATGTCATAGGTATCCTCAAATACTGAAATGAGTCGTAGTAAATTAGACCTCATTGAGGGATTTTTAATACGACTCTTATCCTAATACGAAGGCCACATGTTTTTCAAAAAAAGGGGTGCCAAAATTGGGGTGCCAGGGATATTGCCATTGATATAGGTTTTTATTATACAGAAGGGAGATAACCCTGCATACAGGTTATCAGAAATCAAGCAATCTAACTGGTTAATTATAATTGATATAAATGATCTAGATAAATGAAACAACAAGAGTACTCGGAATAAGGTAGGAACTACTGGTATTACATACCACCTTACCAGTAACAGGATGATACAAAGCATTTGGTAGGTTAATACTATGAAAGGTTAGGATGGGACCTATAGGGGAATATACCAACCATACTCTGCTGCCGTTCTGTATGACCAGGCATTGACCCCCACTCCAGAATACCGCCCAATAATATGAAGCATCTGGTGGATCAGTAGTACCAAGGGCCAGCAAGAGACCTACAGGGATATGTACAGCCTATGCTATTCTACCGTTCTAAACTACCAAGCATTACCCCCACCCCCACAAAATCACTAGGTCTACCATAACGTACTTCATATACCAGCCATATAATAAAACAAAGCAATCGGTTGGTTAATAATACCAAGCACTAACAGGGGCCTATAGGTGTATATACCGCCATACTATAGTACCGTTCTAAACTACCAGGCAGTACCCCTACCCACAATACCCCTATGCCTAGCATTGCATACTACCTATACCAGTCATAGGATAGCATAAAGCATCAGGTGGATTAATAGTACTAAGGACCAGCAAGAGACCTATAGGGATATGTACAGCCTATATAGTATCCTAAGATAAGTATCCTATAAAAGGTATCCTCGCGATAGGTATCTTCGAATAATACAATACCAGGCCATGGGTATCCTCAACTACCGAGATGAGGCTAAGAGTCGTAGTAAATTATGCCTCATTGGGGGATTTGTAATGGTCCTCATAACCTCAAAATTCAATGAGACTATGAGGGATAGTAAATAAGGACTCATTGAGGGCTTTTACATGGCCCTCATGGCCTCATACGACAAAAAGGGATTCCACAGTCACAGGCATTTTCCAAAATGGGATTCCATAGGATATACCTGTTAAATACTGAAATGAGGATAAGAGTCGTAGTAAATTATACCTCATTGAGGGATTTTTCAAGGTCCTCATAACCTCAAAATTCAATGAGGGTATGAGGGATAATAAATGAGGACTCGTTGAGGGCTTTTACATAGCCCTCATGGCCTCATACGACAAAACAGGGATTCCATAGCCACGGGTGTTTTGCAAAAAATGGGATTCCATGGGATATGGCCATTGGATATAGTCTTTTGTTATACAGAAGGGAGATAACCCTGCATACAGATTATGGGAAATCAAGCAATCTGATTGGTTAGTTATAATTTATATAAATGATCTAGATAAATGAAACAACAAGAGTACTTGGAATAGGGTCAGAACTAACAAGAATAGACCAGAAATTGCTAAATATAGTAATAATAAGTAAAGCAGTTCTAATTAATAGGCTCTTCTACGCTACTGGAGTATACTCTAGAATAAAGGAACATGCCTAGGTAGATGTAGACTATTGCATATATAGATAGAAGCAGAGAATTCTGAAAGAATTCGAAATAATACAAGTTGTCGGGTTGTTTGTGGTAATTATCCAGTAAAGTCGTTCCAGAAAATACTCCGATTCAATCGAACATACCCTCCGAACATACCCCTGCCCTATTGTAGGCCTTAGGTAACATAGCAATCACGTGCTACCATAGAAACCAAGATGGCGGCCTCTAGTATACAAAATGGACGACGGAAACACGTATCACCCTAACAACACGCGCTGCGCATGCGCACTAACACCACGTATCACTATGGAGATGAAGTCACAAGATGGCCGCTCACGCGGGTTACCATGACAACACAACGTGGCGCCACTACGTTACGTGACTATGACGTCACATGAGATCCGGCAATGAGATCCGGCCGGCCCCAAACGTGCGAGACATACTACTAACGCTGCTGACGGATATTCACGCCGGGCAGAATTTCTCTTGCCACAAAAGTAAGTATAATTTCGGCATACATTTAATCAAATTTTGAATGGAATTTTTCATCTTGAGTTATATTAATAGGAATTTTTCATCAAAACCACATTTCAGGGAAATATCTTTATAATACTCAGCGGGTTAAGAGTTGAAGCCTAGTAAACAAACGAACAATCAACAATTATTCATTTTCACCGTGTCTCAGACAAAGTGGAACTATTTGTTGGTGAAAATCTATTCTCAAAACAATGTTTTGCAATTTGGAATTCTGTTTAAAACTTGTGTTCAACAAGTTCAGCGCCGTTATTATCACTAATGTATCGAAAAGAATATCCTACCAAAAGCAAAGTGTCGATGTTTCACCCCCAACTCCAGACGTTCGTCTTTCTGAAAAGGTTCAGAGTTTTTGTGGTTTCCCCGCGGACTACGTATGGTCTGGGCTCTATATACGAGAGGTCTAGTAAGGATGTAGGAAATATCGGACCAGCATATTAATCATTGGCGTTGCTAAGGGGTGGAGTGACACCCCTATAATGTTTCCTGTCGGAAATTAGTGTCTGGATTGGAATCTAGGATATCGAGATTCGCGAGTTACGATGTTGGGGAGCTGGCAGCTGCTCGTCGTTGCTCGGTGGTTCTCTCCGGGTACTCCGGCTTCCTCCACCCGTAAAACTGTCACGGTCATGCTTAGCCATTGTGCATAAATATGTGACCTTAAAACAACAACAAATAAATAAATAAATCGAGATTCGCGCTTGTTTTAGTGTTCGTGCAGTTTCACGAAGGACAAGATTTGACACTTGGACTTGAGTCATACACACAGTCGGTTATACAATTGGAGGTCTGTACATACAGAGAAATTGTAGTTTACCCGGGAACTAAAACTGATTCTTCAGTTTGTCCTGGTATGTGAACCACATTTGGTTACATAGAACCAAACATACACATATTTTGGTTCTTCAATCTCCACATTAACTGGACTGGAAAGTCATCTAAACATTATATAAATTGTAAAAATATAAAGCCGTGCCAACTTGAAGTTTTAAAATGGTGACGAAGCAATGTCTAAAACACGTCTTCAATTGTTCCATTACGCAGGCGTTAACCCTTTACTCAGCAAACACGATATCAAAATGAATTACTTTAATTAATGGTTTTTAAAATCTCTAAAAATTGAGACAAAACTACGTCATGCGACCCGTCATTGGAACGCGCTCGTTCCAGTGAGGGATCACATAATATGGTTTTGTTGAATGTTTTTGAAAAATATATTTTTTGCAACTTCTTAATTAGTAAATTACGGGAGCGGATACTTAGATTCGTTAGGCATAAGATTAAGTTGCGCGACAACGGCAATTTTTCATATAAAAAAGGGGGGCAACTCGTTTTGAAATGGCCTGGTTGTAAATCGCATGAAGACTCATTTGTTTGGTTCTTCGATGGGCTTTGTTTCTACTTGGAACCCAATGTGACGCTGATTTCTCTGAGTGTAGTGCTCTATTTGGCCTGTTCGGTGCCCACTATGACAAATCTGGCGTAGAGGCTTCGGTTACGTGTTAATTAAAACAGCTTTACATTCCTCTTCTCGCCAGCCGATCATC
Organism: Pictodentalium vernedei; assembly: GCA_031216915.1. Classification (NCBI taxonomy): domain Eukaryota; kingdom Metazoa; phylum Mollusca; class Scaphopoda; order Dentaliida; family Dentaliidae; genus Pictodentalium; species Pictodentalium vernedei. Next base: position 239,076,052 of record CM062292.1, read on the forward strand.
ATCGCCGCGCTTCCGAGCTTGACAACCAGAATTCTACCAGCCACGTCTATCGCGAAAACCGCATCTAACGACTGACGATCTGACGACTGACGCAATTTATAAAGGGCACGTATTTTTAACCACCAGACACACCAACCAGCCAACTAGTCATAGAAATCAAGAAAAAATGAACCCTTTCTAAAAAGACACAAGAAAAAATTATAACCCAGTTAATTGACATGAGGAGTGTCTTTAACTCCCACGAGCTTGAGAAATAATAGAGAATTTATTTATTATTTATTGGATTTCAAATAGTCATCTCGCCCAGCATGTCGTCCCTTGAGTTCCAATGTGTTCTATGTGCCGACTGGCACATAGAACACATTGGAACTCAGGGGACGAAGTGTTTCTTGTCAAGTGTCGTCTGCGTAAGTAGTAATTACAACAACCGCACAGAGTCGAACCTTTTGCTGTTCTGCGAAATGGCATGTCTGTCTATTGGCGAAAGATCGCCACAAGAGATCAGGTTAGTTTGAGGGAACACCTTTCTGCGATGTACATGGCATGCCAATAGCTGCAACGAATGGGTATGTAAACGGTTAAAAAGGTTGTTGGACGAGATCTGATCTTCAAATTAAGACACGGAGCAGGCCGCACGTACATCGTCGTAGTTATCAAGAACAGGCGCATCTGAAACAGTGTACATGTATTCTGAGAGGGTATCTAAACGTGGGATTAGGTACACATATATTCGAGCACGTCATCTGCAGCGATACAGCCGGTGTGGCCATGGACGTACATCTTTCTGCCTTGATGTTTATTGTTCGAATAACTTCGTAAGATCTCGGAGTGGTGAGGCTGATGAATGTGATAGTGATGAGATATTAGAATCCATTTCTTACTGTTGATGCATCTTTAGTGGCCAGGAAGACTAACACGTTATACCTCAAGTCTCAGTTAACTTTAAACCTAAAACATAGTTTATGGCACTGTATATATACAACTTGATTGCTGGAACCTCAAGATAACACCAAGTCAATCATCTCTATGACCCCCCCCCCCCCCCCCATCTATGACGTCTGATGATGTAAAAGCTGTAACAGCTTTCACATCATCAAACATCAAACGAAAGCCCACCACGAAAACTAGTAACACAATATCAAATTTCTAATGTTTGCCCTTCTTTTTTGTCTATTATAATTAAAATATGTTGTAAAAATTCAGTTTGTATTGCCTTGATAAATGCGTACATCAACATACTACTTTTTGCAGAATCATCAGAGTATATCCAAGAAAACGCGATTAACATTTTACCCATCGGCCGGACCCGTCCGCGTAATATGCAAATTCAGCAGTTGAAAAAAATATTATTTTTCAAACAATTTCAGTAAAACCATATCATGTGAACCCTCGTTGGAGCGAGCTCGACGAGCTCGTTCCAACGAGGGGTCACATGCTATAGTTTTGTTGAAATTTTTTGAAAAATATCAAAAAATGGTATTTAAAATAATAAATTTTGATATCGTTTGCGTTGAGTAAAGGGTTAACGAGGGATCGGAAAACTGAAAACGTTTGAGAATTTTTTTTATCATATGACTTCTCCTTTTTCTCGGCTTATTACCGTTTCATATTTTCAATAAATATTAATTAGTACTTCATAACACCTTCTGATTTGATTGGTCAATTTCAAAAGACGCTTTCTGACTGGTTATCACCGATAAGATCTGATTCAAATTAATGCGCGTGTAAATGGAACTATTTCAAAACATCAACAAAGCCGCGATGCCTGATTTTATTTATTGTAAACCTTCACTAAAATCTCAATGATAAGAAATATGAAAATACTTGAAAATTAGGTTTATAACGCCAAGTTGTGGAACTATAATGTGTTGCGGTCATGAAGTATGAATGAGTGCAGCTGTGGCGCGGCAGTCAAATGCGTGACGTTCAAGGTGAACTTCCATTCTTTAACCCTTCTTTGCTATCTAAAAGATGTGTTTTTGGAAACTGTCTTGTCATATGATAAACAGAATATGAAATTCGTGTTTTGGTCATACTCCATTTACGAAACTCGCCTGGAGGCTCGGCAAAACGGAAAATTCTTAGACTCGTTTCATACTTGGAGTATGACCAAACACTCATTCCATATCCTCTATTTATGAGCATTGTATACTTTTTTATACTATGATTACCTATTCTACTATACATGAAAAGCCTATGACATAAATTTTAGCTTTACACACCAACCGTGATGAAGACGCCAGTAATGGGATTTCAATAGCAAAAATTTACACCTACAATAGAACTACATCCCCGTTGACCTTTGGTGACGTCGACCTGAATGCAAACTTGTCTAAATTTATCGCACGTCGCCTCGCGAAGAGTAAAAAGGAAGTGGCAATTATTTATTACGTTTTTAAACGGATTTACCTCATAAGATGCTAAAAATTAACAAACACGCATTGTCTCATGTTAATAAAGCATGCATAACTCGAAATAGTATGTTATTATGTTATTAAAAACCAAAAGGCCCAGTTTCGTTTTTTCATTTCGTTTCGGCGATAAAATTGACAGCGGAAGTACCGCCCACCGATGCTCGTGTAAACAGAAACAGATTCGCTCGTATGTACGTCTGGTGCTCAGTAAAATCGTGAAAAAATAATAGCGACTCTTAATAATCTGTCGATCGTGGTATAAATAAAATATACCCAAAGTAGCATGCATGGTGTACCAAATGTTCACCACTCGTGGTGAAGTGGTGTTAACCGCGCGTCGAAGGCTCGCTTTTAACACAATTTCACCACTCGTGGTGAACATTTGGTACACCAAGCTACTATGGGTATATTCTATATAGCAACAATTGTGTTCCACCCACTCCCCTACCATGATGACGTGATGATTGTGGCAGGTAACACAATAAATGCAGCACCTACAGTTTGTTTTTAGAGGAATGTTTTAATTTCAAATTAAAAATGAATTTTGTATAAATATGCACTTTATATATTTCTGTGTGGAAAAAGACAGCCGAAATCCTCTCCATGTTTGCTCACTTTCTGAAAAAGAAAAAGAAAAAGAATAAAATCCTCCCTCCCTCACTGATTTAAAAAAAATGCCCGAAAATCAATTAATTTATTTTGTGTAGCCTTATATGTCCTTACAGAAAAACACGGACCGTAAGTGAGGTTTTTTTCATGATATCAAACCGAAACCGAACGAAATCCGAAACATCAAAATCTCCCTGCTCTACTGCTTACATTTTCATCGAACTTTTAACGACTCTGATGACTCGTGGTCTCGAATGGACACAGCAGAAGGGTTGTTAACGTCACCTCTCTTATCCAGGTATATATAGTCATAATAGCATTATGCGTATATATATTATCGGACCGTAAGTTAATCTCCGTGATAAGTATCAGCTTTACGCATATTGACAAAGCGTAACCATTAAGGTTCTCAACAGCTGGGCGATGACTTTACTTCAGAACTTACAGCAACTCTTTATCGACGAAAGCTGTCCATTAATATATTTAAAAATTATTTTCTTCATTCAAAAACATGGCTTATTGTGAACACACATACATAAAGCAATACATTTCTCTCAAGCGTTTAGAAAAAATGTACGCCCTCAAACTACAGTAATCTGATAACAGGAATTGCGGCAAAACATTTTAATGTTGTCTGTTGGACGATTTCATCCAGTCGTCGGGCAAGAATTTGTTAAACCCGTTAAATTTCAGGGCAAATGACAACCGTGCATGCCACAGAATCCTTTATCGCTTATATGAGTAGAAGACGACATTTGCAAAATGAGGGGCCATAAGCCACTGATCTCCACTGATCTCTTGTCAACTGAATTGCTGAAAAAGGCTCTTTGGCCACAAACAGAAAAGCGGCTTTCCATGCTCTTCATATTATCTTTGAAGTAAAAGTATTTAATTTATGGGGATCTGACTCGTTATATTTATGGGTGAGTGCCTACAGGCAGCGTAGCGAGGGGAAACAACGCTGCTAGCAGGCCGGGATAAAATTCCAAGATGAAAACGACCTTACATGGTTCGGGCCAGAGGAAAGCAAATTTAAAAATGAATCCTCAGGCATGCCATTTTTTACATTGTTATGTCATGATGAGTGCCACAGAATGTTCTAAAAAGAGTATGAGGTGTGTATGTATGTGTGGATGGGGTACGATACTAATTCATTTATTATATTTTATCTTTTAATTAGCTAACAGCGTTCTCTCGGCTTAACCCTTTACCCAACGCCACGATATCAAAATTTATTATTTTAAATATAATTTGTTTTAAGTTTTCAAAAAATTTCAACAAAACCATATCATGTGACCCCTGATTGGAACGAGCTCAACGAGCTCGTTCCAATGAGGGGGTCACATGATATGTTTTTGTTGAAATATTCTGAAAAATTTAATTTTTTCAACTGCTCAATTTGCATATTACGCGGGCGGATGCGGACGATCCGTTAGGTAAAGGGTTAAACACCAAACATACTCATCCCCGTAAGCCATTCCATTTGTGTATGATAAGGTCTGGTCGTGGTTTGGTCCACTTACTTAACTCCAACGATCTCTGAACCCGGGGACTCCCCCCCCCCCCCAGCTCGAGATAAAATAAGAAATACATTAGTAACAGTGTTATCATAGTAGGACAAGAAGGTTTAGTAGGAAACATTTGCGGTAACAGGGCTGTAGTGGAAACCGTTTTCCGACACGAGGTGGCCATGGCTGTCGAAAGTGTTGTTAAACCCAAATAAATAAATAAATAAATACATAAATAAATAAATAAATAAATAAATAAATAAATAAATAAATAAATAAATAAATAAATAAAATAAATAAATAGTAGAAGCCGATGTAACCAGTGATTTTGGAATAAACCGATGAGGGGCGTGCGGCTGACCGTCGTCCAAGGAATTTCGTCAAATATCGGTAAACAAATGGTCGTATTTCATGGTTTGTCAAGGGAGATACCTATGTATGGGCAGACACCGATCGAGAACAAGATTTAAAAATACAATCTCCTCGGTTTCCAGATTCCGTGTTCTGAGTGGTCAATTCAGTTGCAAGAAACAATGTGCCGTTCTGGGGAATTCGGAACAAGAACGGAACGAGAACAGCAGTAGATTTTGAACAAGTCATATGGTAACAGAAATATTATTTTTCTACATTCTGGGGGTTATTTCACTCTCCACTACTCTTAAATAATCCAATAGTAGTTTAGAAGACTCCATTGAAAGACGCAGTAAGTTTTAAAAAAGATATAATTATAGCATTATGTGTTTAAGGCAATGTGAGAATTGGGAGAAAGCGTCGAGGGAAGTAGAGAACGAGATTTGGCGTCGAATTCGAAACAATAAAAATACTCCTGTCGGATATACCACAGCCACAAAACTTACCTAATAACATACCTCGAGGCATTCATACCCATAGCAACCATGTGTCACCTCAAACAGAGGTGATGGAGATTTTCATCAACCAAAATGGAAGACGGAAATTTAAGAGTAACATCACATACTATGCACGCTCACTAACAACACATGACAGCTAACGTTGTTCATCATGACAGCACATGCATTGGTCTATGAACAGCTTCCCAAGTCCGGCTTAAAAGTATCGAGAGGTATATGATATAGTTCTAAGTTCTAACCGTCAACGATTTGAAATACGAATTACGCGGAAATATGCAGTGTTTGTCAAACTGTGTTTCTAAGCAATATACATTGTTACGAGGATTTTGTTTGTTTTATTTTCCAATGTCGATGGGATCATGAATCGCTTATGCCTTTACAGTTGGGATTATAATCCTATGAGGGGACATGGTGGCTCGGTGGTTAGGGCATTGGACATTTAAACCGAAAGGTAAGCGGTTCGATCTTGACCAGTGGTATCAGCATTGTCTCCTTGAGCAAGACTCTTAATCTGTATTGCCCATGTGGGGGCACTGTGGCGTTGTGTATACTAAGGCGTACATCACGTCGATGGTACACTCGCCTTCAGTCGCTGCTAACACTACCAGTGCAGAGTTAATGAGTTGCAGAGTCAGGCAGCTGCTAGCCGCTTCTCTGTGTTTTCTCCGACTACTCTACCCGTAAAATCGTCCGACACGAAGTGACTGTGGCTCTTCAAAGTCTCGTTAAACCCCAATAAACAGGCAAACAAACAGATAATAAGACAATAATAAGAAATTGTAACAACCTCTTTATTAACGAAACTTTAAAAGGTTGAGGAAACAACTATTACACAAAAACTCAAGGTACCCAAATCAAGTGGTTTTCTACCAGAATAGAGAACTTGTCAACGTGGTTATTAAGGTAACTATTATTGTGTGCTTGGGCAGCATCGATAATATCTGGTTGAAACTGTTCGTCAGCAATCCTTTTTGACACAGTTATAAATTTTACCGGTCGAAAAAGAAATGCCAGAACATTTAATCCGAGACGCTATTATAGGTTGTTTTGTGTTTTCGCAGTATTTTATTTAGGAAATCTCGACGAACGGGTGTAAGTAAGTCGCGATCATATCGTGATCTGACAGCGAAAGACACCATATAGTGATGATAACACTATTTGAGTTATGACTGATAAAACACACGGTACTGGGAGCAGTAAAACAATTGGAACTGATTATCGTCCATTGAGAGGAACAAGGTGCCATCCGCAGTGTTAAAGCATCGCAGATGTCACCTTGTTGCTCTTAAGGAATGATCATTCATCCATTCAGTTGCTAAGTTCCGGCCTTCTTAATTCTCAATCCAGGGATCCGTCATTCATGAATCTGTTTAACCCTTTACATTACATGAAAAGCAGACGACACTTGCAAAACAATTCTTGAATAAGCAATTATTTTCATTTTTTTTTTGTCTCAAAAACATAGGTTATGACCCCTCATTGGAACGAGCTCTACGAGCTCGTTCCAGTGAGAGGTCATACCCTATGTTTTTGAGACAAACAATGAAAAACATAATGAAAATTAATTTCCGATTTTTGAGAATAGCGCTGGCCGGTTTTGGCCGATACGTTGAGGAAAGGGTTAACGAAGAATAGTAGAACCTTGTACATCTTTCCTTTCTAAATTCTGGTCGTTGTTGTACTTGGGTATCTCGTTCCATTGGTTTTATTTTACCTCTTATTATTGTTGTCGTTTCAGATAGGGTAACAAACGCCACTTTAAAAAAAAAGTCGCTGACAAACAATTTTATGATGTAACGTTAGACGAAATGATCTGGTATCTACCTTCAAAATCACAAAAACCACAACGTCGAATAAAGGACGCACAGGCAGAGCACTTACCACAGTAAACAAGATTGTGTATTTGAGAAGGAAATTCTAATTATGATTTTTACAGTTCAAGAGCTGTGAACTAGATATTGAGACTTAACCGTTCAAAGTCCACAATCGCGAACTGCGGAGGACACTTGTTTCTTATAAATAACCAACAGTGCTCACTTCAGAACAGAACTTATCAAGCCTTGCAGGAGCGAGTTCGACGCTATGTTTTGAAAGCAAATCCAAAAAAAGAATATGCACAATTTCGATGGATTTTTAAAATCAATCTTGGGGGGGGGGTGGGGGGGGGGGGGACATGTGCAAATGGTTAACACCTTTGATAGACCTGCAAAGCCATGTGACAAAACTGGTATATTCTGATCTGAAGACTTCTGCAGAGCTTGCAATTTGCAGTTTAAATACGAAATCTTGAAGAAGATCGACTGTTTAGTAGCATTTCATTACGAGTGGTGATGAAGATAATTGATGACATGAAAGCAGGGGATTTTGTATATGTATATTGAGGCCAAGGTGCATCAGTCTGAGCTAAGCGGAAACTGGCTGATTTAGACATTCCGTCACAGTTGCATGTTCAATGATTTTGGCACACCTAAACTCTCCTGGCGAAGATCAACCCATTTATTCCGTTACTGATGTTACTGAAAGAATCGCTTCAAAATTGAAGTTGTAAAACATCACCTGCCATATCACTAGATTTCGTTAAGTGAATGGGGGGAGGGGGGGGGGGGCGGGGGGGATTCCATGACCAATTTACAAATTTCGAGATACCAATTCTCTCTTGCCAGACGTCATGTACTACTAAATTTGCTACTTTCACTTGTTTGGTAATCACAGTCAATCATACAAATATCTGCAGTATCCGATTCGGCCTGTTGGGGGACCAGGGTGACCAACATAGAGTACCGATACGGTACGTACTTATTAAATAATAAGCTGCGTAAGGAAAACTATACGTATATTTTATTTATTCACGAATAATGAATTTAAAAAAGGCTTGAGAGATATTTTCTGTCTATAATTATGACAGACTAATTAATGTCCAGTTACATCAAGGCATGCCTTCGACGAAGGCATGCCTCGGTGATGTAGCTGCAATACAGTGGAGCCCACTTAATTGGATATCTCTTAATTGTATATCCCTGTTAATTGAATATAATTTTCAAACACAAAACCATTTACCATACCATCAGTACAAATTTGATCTGTTAATTGCATATGGGTTGTAGAGTGAACTCCTGTTAATTGTATATAAATTTTTGTAATATGTCGGAAAAATTACTGTGACACGCACCAAATTCCCCTTATTTATCAACCTTTTTGGTCTCACGACATCCAATACAGGCATTTATTGTATTATATCTTGTTTGACAGAGCTCTATGAGCTCTGTCAAACAAGATATAATAGAATAAATGCTTAGTTTACCCCCAGAACACATGAAACTTACGAAATCCCTGTTAATTGTATACTCCTGTTAATTGAATAATTTTCACTGGCAAAATGGATATTCAATTAAGAGGATTCTACTGTATTATTAGTCAGTCGGGACTTCAACCATCACAGCTTGGACAAATCAGTTTTACACCCCCTCCCCTAATCGGTCATCTTCGCGCGACGTACCTGACTGTAATGACAAATGGTCTCTTTTCGGTGAGCTCGCGATCGGATCACGACACACTTAAGCCAGTGATCCGATGTTTCATGGATATTGCAAAAGTAAGAATAAATCAAGAAAAACGAACCTAAAAGCCACGCGAGATTCAAAGTTATGGGTGGGTTTTTTTTCGATAAGTGAGATTCTACTGTGTGGTGGGGAAGAAAGCGGGCGGATTGTGGTTTCCCGATTCGGTAGAAATTCTCTGTCCGTTTTTGTAAGCAGATCACTGTTTTACTCTTAACACTTCGTCCACTGAGTTCCAATGTGTGCTATGTGCCAGTAGGAACATTGGAACTCAGGGGACGACTTATCCACCTTCAGATTTTAGTCCTGTTACACAGGGATAATAATTTTGCTTGTGTCCACAGTTAAGTATAGCGAAATAATTCTCATGTCGTTATTGCTGGTAAATATGCATGCTGCTTGCGGATACAGTAAAGAATTTCAATAGCAACGTAATTTTCTATTTACGTCATAGCGATCGCCCTTTCCCAACGCACTGAAAACAAGCATATGTACACCATTATGTGTACTGTTCTTAAAAGTGAAGGTGAAACAGTAATATTTGATAGAAACTTAAAGTCTAAAGATGGGACAGATTTTTGATGAAGGGGATGCAGAATATTTTGAAGTTTTGTTACCTAAAGAAGAGTGGCTACGTGCTCTCAAATAATAAAAGCTCACAATTAGAAGGGCCTACGGCAGAATCCAAATATTTTTTTTTTTATTTTGTTAGGCCACTTTTTTATTAATTCTCCAAAATATAGTTACGACCGATGTGAACTATCTATTACACAAAGTAATATGGTGTTTACCCAAAATAAAAACTGTATTTGAAAAAACGGCTGACACATTTCATTAATTAGCGTAAAAGTGAAACTTGGGTCACCAGTAATTACCAGCCGTATAAAATGGTGTTGCACAAGCTGGTATCAGATACTTAGTGAGGCTTTAAAAGGAAATAAATGTGGAGAATCATCTACATGAAAACAAGAGTTAATCGAAAATGCGCAGAAAATAATATTTGTGGAATTCTATTCCTTTCTAGATTTAGAGAAAGCTTTCGACTTTTTAGATTGGTCTTTCGTAGAAAAAATACAGTATGTTGGGAGGGGTTTTGACTCCCAATCATTCGGTGGATTCCTACATTAATTTCGTTAGCTATTTCCTGAATAATGAACATTGATCCGAACGTTCCAGTCCGCATAAAGGAGTTAGACAAGGATATCCCCTTTCCCTTATGCATATTAAACTTTAAGCGGAGATTCCTAGTTCTTGTATCCAGTACGACCCTAATATAAACGGGTTAGAAATGCCAAGCTCTGAATACCCGATAAACCAATATGTCGATGATGCAGCTCTTAATCTTCAAGATAACGGGCATAATTTGAACAATGTCGTACAGGCTGGATGCGTTTTCAGGTGTTTCATGCTGAACGCCACCTTAAAAAATGCAGAAGCTATATATAATGATCGGGCATAAAAAGGGTCGTGGTAATGAACTTTGAACAAAACAGACAATTATTTGGAATCTCAACGAATCATGCAGGATACTGGGAATAGAATCAACGAAAACTGCATCGAAATTACTAGATCAAAATAACTGAGAAGATTTAAAAACTACTCACTGATTATCCTTTTCATCAGCTAGCGATTCTTGGAAATGACACCCCATAAAGTCCGTTGCTCTCCCACGTTTGATGTTTTTTACGATGATACCCAATCTCCCCGAATACGTTTTCAGAAAATTCAGAAAGAAGGACTATAACTTCCCATGGTCCTATAAAAAGGATAAACAAAAAGGTGATTCACACCAGGGATTGTTCTTCTGGGGCAATCGGTTCCTATAAATACGAACGTATGCTTGAGCGACACTATAGGGCGAGTTGGGCATCCTCGGTAGATGTTGCTCAACTGACAAACATTTGATAGTTGCGCGTAAATTGCTGTACGCGGCTACGCACAAATAGATTCAAGTGGAGTTGAGCTGTGTTCGATTTGGGGTGCTTTGGTTGGAAATTTGCATTTATTTTTCTCTTCACAATACGCGGATCCAGTTAACTCAGTTTGTCAACATTTGAGCCATCGTGTTGGAATTTTAGAGCGACATGTTTTGCTGCGGGTGGTGGGGAGTGCTGTAGATTCCGTAATATGATGTAGTATGAAGACATGTTCGATTTTGTAGTGGTATTGTGGTGACTGCCTGTGCTATGTTTGGTCTATTTTAACTCTCACAACAAGGTATGTTTAAAATATATTTGCGTTAATAAAATATTGGTAGACGACAGACTACAAAATTAAAATAAATCGGCAGAGAGAATCAGTTATAATTAAATCCCATATTGCTGAGTCTCCCTATAAATATGAAATGAATTCGCCCATTTGCTTGTGACGGTATTGTGTTCGCCCATTTATGAGCTCGGTGGTGATTGGGTTAAACCACGGAAACTCCGTCGTACCATAAACCACCTGAATCCCAACATTGTATTAACGTACGGGTGTGTGGTAGTATGCTGATGTTAAATACATGGGTCGAGACCAGACCGACAGAGATGTGTGGCGTCGGTGCGTGCCGTTTGTGGCACTCGACAATGCTTTAAAATTTCTGTCGGGATATATGGTCTGGCCATGCCGCCATGATGAAAAGCTAGCTACACCCCGATCGAGTGTTGTCTTTCTAAGTTTTCTTGTAAGAAAAGTACTGTTTTTTCTGTCTTAGTGTCACTGTAAGGGTTGTTTGAAAGAAGAAATTTTCTTTCACAGAGGTGTCGAATTTCAGAATCGCAATGAATGGAAGCCTCTGAATTGAAACACCTGAACCGACTTCAAAACGAAAACCATTCACAAACGTGCTTGTTCTATTACTCTTTTTTAAATCCCCCAATTCAAAGAGATCCACTGCTGAAGTGTTTATTGGAGTCATCTTACAAAGCACTTTAATTGTACCCTGGACAATGATTCAAGTGTATTAAACCGTAAAACTGAATCTTGAAAATGGGCCTCGTGTATGCCATTTATAAGTCACACAATGGTAACTTATGTTAAAAAGGCTTTGTCAGATAATAATGATATAGAAATGCACTGTGTGGTTTGAAAAGAAATAAGATACAAATTTCAATGAGACTTGTGCTTACCTATAAATTTTGTTCACAAGCAGATTTAGTTTACTTCATTATTAAGTACTTAACAAATTTTATTTTTGTTTTCTTTGCGTCCCTAGAACAGTTATGAGTATAAATTGGTGTTGTGCTCCGTGCCATAAAAAGACACATAGATGAGTTACTGGGCTGTGCGATGATATCGTTATTGGGGCATAATTTTCAACAGGGACGTAGCTAGAGAGACTTCAATGGGGGAGGGGAGGGGGGGGGGGGTGGTGATCAGTTAGATTTCTAAATGGTACCAGGCTTGGATTTCTGAAAAATCCAGGGTGGCAACAAATCACTCTCCTGGAACGTACTTAGGCGAGCAAATTGCTCTCCTGAAATCTTTTTCACTTTTTTTGCTTCACAAAGATCTTCTAAAGACTTAATTAACCCCCTGCACACTGATGTCAAAATATCTAAATTTTAGACAGAAAAAAATTTCCATAATGCAACTAGAAATTTAACCAATTCAATCTCGTTTGACAGAGCTCATTGAGCTCTGTCAAACGAGATTGAATTGGGTAAATTTCTGGATGCATTATGGGAAAAAACAGCTTCCTGAATTTTTTGTATTTTGATATCAGTGTGAAGGGTGTTAATACCGGGTTGGGTAATTTCTCCTTCGAGTGCATTCAAGCCAATCAGTTTTAAATGAATTAATAAAATGTTAATGAATGAACCTGTATTCATTTTTTACCATCCCCTCCACTCCAGTGTAGTCAGATCGATCAAGAAGTTCAGGGGGACTGGTACATGTAGTGGCCGACACACACATGCACCCAGCATATTCTGTACACACGTTCCATGGTCCGTCACCATTGAAATAGCTGAAAGTTGGTGAGCAAAAAAACGCTTATGCCGGATTAAATTGCGTGAGCAGTTAAGGCAAGCTAAAAATCGCTTGCGTCAGAATTCCATGACTGTGGTACTGTTGGGGTTCCAGCCCGACATGCCGTAGTGGGAGAGTTCGAGTGAGGCTATATCCCTCTCGATGGCGGGCATTTTTTTAATTTTGAACCTCTGGACATGGAGTCTTCTAGGGCCTCCACCTGGCTTAAATCTTGTCAATTTATTCCTTAGAAAAATGCATTTCCCCAGGTATGTCCATGAGTTTTCCCTTACAATGACTAGGCCACACAAGGACTAAAGACTGACAGCTATTCAGCCAATACCTACTGGTCGGAAATTGGGTTTTCTGGTGAAAACTTGACTCAACTCCGCCAACTGATTCGAACTTCAATCGTCAGTCAAATGAAATGTTGGAATCTGGAAACTGAACCGAATCCAGAGTCAGAGCACTGCGAATGGATAAAGCCGGTAACCGCAAGCGATAGCCGATCACAGTCGGGAAAACTGTGATCACGGGTAGAAAATTCAAATCGACTGGTCTGAAAAGTCTGAAAAGTTGAAAGCACGAAGGAAATTTATTTCTTTGAATTTCCAACTATTGGAATTTATACCTTCGAATTTCCAACTATTTAAAATTATGATGGTTGTTGGGGTCGGTGACACACACACCCCACTTCACCCCACCCCCTGTCGCTACGTGCATGATTCTGTAGTGCCGTTGGACTGGGGCATGATGATTACGTGAATGGCCGTGGTAGTAAAATGGACACGAGGGCGTGACGTTGGTTTCATTCTCTCCAGCGTCGCCATCAGCGACGCTGGAGAGAGTGAAACCAACGTCACGCCCTCGTGAGCTTTTGGAACACCCTATCATAGGCGTTTCCAGGCTCTGTATGTGTGTGTGTGTGTGTGTGTGTGGAGTGCCTGTTATGGGAAAGGAAGAAGGGAGTGCAAATCCCTTTTCTCTGGCAACAGATAATAGTCTATGGGATTTTCTCTGTGCAGGGATGAGTACATTTCCTCAGTGAAACTATTTTGAGCAAATGATTTTGATATTATGAAATATATAAGCCTCTCAACACTGACGCACTGACTGCAGTGACGTGCAACATTTCGTCCCCTGAGTGTAACAAGGCGCTATCTGCACTGCATTGCAGGTGGCGCTTTCTTACACTCAAAACACGATTTCTGACTTCCGAACCCGAGCTATCACATACCTAGCTCATAGGTTCGAACATTAAGATTTCTTCAGCAGTTGGAAATTTAGATGTGGCGGAAAATTTTAATTCAAAAGGGAGGATGTCAAAGGCTTTATCAAAGGTGGGATGCTTGGCAGTAGGGTGTACAGTTGGAAGTTCGGAGGTGCAACACACCCCAAACCAAGGCCCTCTAGCCACCACGTCCCTGTCGGGATGGTATCGCCTTATACGCTAACTTATAAACATTGAGCACGGGCGAGTCTATTTGTTAGGGGTGAGGGGAGGGGTTCAGCAGTGAGTTATTGCTAGTTACTAAAGATAATTGTTAATTTTTAACCCTTTACCTAGCATGAAAAGCAGACGACACTTGCAAACAAATTCTTGAATAACTAATTTTTTTCTTTTTTTTTGTCTCAAAACATAGGTTATGACCCCTCATTGGAACGAGCTCGACACATATTTTCAGAATTTACGTCACATCCACATCCTTACCCATATCTTGATTAGGGAACGCGGCGTCTAAGAAGACTTACTCTTGGCTTCCTCCATCCGTGAAACTGTTCGACGAGAGGTTACTTCGGCTGTCGAATGTGCTGTTAAAATAAATAAATAAAATAAAATAAATAAATAAATAAATAAATAAATAAATAATCTCTGTATTGGAACAAGGCTCAGCTGTTTATGCCAGGCATGAGAATGGCATGCAAATAAATTCGCTGAAATTGACTAAAATTTTGTACAATAAAGTTGTGAAATTTTTTTTTTTCAAAACGTAAGAGCATACAGGGTGAACCCATTGGTTGACAGATATTGCAATTTTCATGCAAATTTATAGAAAAAAAATTCAGTATTTTGGGCATGAATTGGCTGAAATCGGCAAATCTGCTGAAATTTCTCACCCCTCATAATGTTGTTCTTCTCCGCTAGTGTACCGATTGAAGGAACTCTTCCGGGAAACTACAAAATGTGTTCACAATCTAACGGTAAACAGAGATACTCCTAAGCCGCTACGTTCAAATCGCTGAACTAGAGAACCCCAAGATTACCCTGACAATGGAGGGGGATACACCCCCGTATGACCTCTGTCACTCTGTGGACCTCCCTTCAGAAAGCTTCAGTATCACGTATTTATTTTCCTCTTTCAGACCTTGTTGACAGCCACTATGTACCGTGGTGCATGCACTAAATTTGTATTAATTGCGCATTTTTTCTATTTTAAGGAAGTGACAGATGCTTTGATCATTATTATTGCGACAAGTAGAAAAAATGGTGATAATGTAAAAAAAAGTGACCCAATTATATTTCCAGAAACATGGTAGACGAAACATATATTTTCGGATATCAAACGAAATTTTGTGTAAGTCAACGTGTTGTACATCAAACAGAACATTCTGTCCTGAATGGATTGTTTTACGTGGCATGTCGGTTTACACGACATTATTATTCGCATTCTTCCAACGTGTTTGGGTGATACTTGTTGACGCGCTTAGTGGCGCGAAGTGCCGGCACAGTAATATAGTTCTTGGGTTAAATATAATACGGACAAGGCCGTAACTATCTCCAAAGACTGGAGGTGAGGTGTGTATCAATTTTACCCCACTGCGAGATACATTTGCACGACGGTTCCTTCATGCACATGCTTTTCGCCGAGTCCATATAGTCATCGAAATTAACCACGACAATAGACAATGTCGTGGAATTAGCAACGACAATAGGCAATGTCGTGGACAATAGACTGCTACGCCTTTTTACAACAGTACTGCCGATTGCAGTGACTAATTTCGAGGGTTGGTCCATCTCTCATATGACCAAACTGGTAACTGGAATCAGTTAACAGCAGATCATGTCGTTGGCGCTGTCAGTATCAAGTGAGAGAGAACACTGCCGTCAAAGTGGTTTGATTATAAAGGACATTTGAGAAGTATCACTATTTAGCTGTGAATTGGATACGGGTTAGTGCAATTCCATAACCATTCAACCCTCGAACTTGGTAAATGATAGTGACGGATTCAGGAGGAGTGAGGTCCTGACGCACGCCCCCTTCTAACATTCTAAGCACATACATATATGGTCACAAACGAGTATATTGTTAGTTTTTCTGTATTGATTTTAAAGAACTAAGGTAATAAATTAATACCACAGTCTCATGTCGTACCTTGCGTTATTGCGTTCTCAGATAAAGCATCTACGTTCAGAAAGCAAACTTCGCATTGTTCACAGTTGTTTGGATAGGACGTGCCCATACCAGGGCTTCGTAAGTATTTCCGTATGATTTACGTTGCTGATTACCCATTCTCGAATATTATCCAACCTCTGGTAAATTTATGTATGAAACTATTTAACCAATGATTGATAGAGGTTATGAGACGACGTCGGCGGAGTCCAAACACTGTGATCGAGACACGCGACTAAGCAAATATGCGGCTGTTGGAGTTCCGTCCACTGATAGCACAACGAATTTGGAGTAGTCCATATTTGATACAACACCATAAAATTATTTTAATAAGTTGAGTGATGCATTTTTCAAGATATAATTCATGTTGTTGACCGTTACTATATTTGAGTACGTTTAAGCAATCAAAGTTCAGGGAAGTGGGAGGCAAGCCAGAAAATAAGCAGACTGTCATCTGAAAAATGAGGTCCCCCGAGGGTGAAGTTAGTGATGCTACCCTACAAAGCAGGGTAACATCACTAAATTTACCCTCTGTGAACCTCAGTCTGAATCAGGGTCCCAAAACTAAACAGAAAAGGGCACCCAGAGGATAAACTGGCCCACTGTATGGGATAGCATCATCAAATTCACCCCAGGGGACCTTATTCTGCAAAGGTCAGACTGCTTATTTTCAGGCCTGATGGGAGGGGTACATACGCTTCATGGTATCGAATTAACTCTGTGTGTGATAATCAGCTTCAGCAACAAAGTTTTATACGGATTGGCTACCAAGGGTTGCAGCTTATTTTTCCCTCTTCCTTGCTTAGCGTTGGTGTGCTTCCAACAGGTCGTATCTCCCATTTTGGTGCGAAACACTGATTTACAAATTCGAAATCTACGGGTCCGATTACATAAGATGTACAAGAACAGAAGCAATTGCTCCTGGCGGATGGTGTCGTTTAGTCCGAAATGTTCTCTTGTTGTTCCAAAATGTCGTCTCTTCAAAACATTTTTCCAAAAATGGTGGAAATGAAATGGGAGAGAAGTTTTGACAAACCAATTCGAGATTGAATGGCACAGGTCATAAAATGACAAAGATGTAAATAATTTTAAAATATTTCCAGGACATCAAGGTAACTCTCCAAATGTAGGTATCACCACCTAAAAGTTATTTTTTTCAGAGAACACACTACTACTACCCTATAACTGTTCTTTGAAACAACGAAAGCTGCATGTGTTCTACATGGCGAGCCATATTTACTCTGGTTCGTTTTCTCAATATTTGGAGTTATTCAATTTTTTGTTTTTTCTGAAAAGTTGGAAAATTCGAGATCCTCCAATGTGGAAGCCCACCGACGATAACGGTCAAACAAAAACACGACGCTATTCACAAAAATCATCATAGAAATTTCCTTTTTAATTTTTTTTTTGTCTCGAACATAGCTCATGGGCCTTCACTGTAACAAGCTGATTCCAGTACAGTGTCATAAGTCATGTTTTGGAAGGATAAACATGGAAACGTTTTACTTACTCTAGAATTTGAATTGCAAATATTTTATTTATTTATTTACTTAATGATTTATTTATGTATATATTTATTGAGGTTTAACGGCACTTTCGACAGCCAGGCTCACCTCGTGTCGGACAGTTTTATTGGTGAAGGAAGCCGGAGTACCCGGAGAGAACCACCGAGCAACGGTGAGCAACTGTCAGACTCTCAAACGTACGAACGCCACACAAGCAGGTTTGGTGTTGGTTGAAGACAAGTGCCCCATCGACGTACAGAACGCCTCAATACACGTGCATTCGTGTTACTCGTAGTATTTAACCCTTTGAACACGAAAGATCGCTGTTTCCGTCCAGGATCGTGATACGACCTGAATTTATAAAGTAGGTAGTTACTCGGTGAAATGGGGGCGCGGTGGCGTCGCAGTAAACGGTTCTCGTCAGATCACCGAAGTTAAGCAACGTGGAGCGCGGTTAGTAGTTGGATGGGTGACCATTTCAGCGTCTGATTCGCGCTCCCGCGTTGAGTCCTTGGGCAAGGCACTTAACCCCGATTGCCTACATGGGAGCACGATGACGCTGTTTACTAAGGCGTACTGCACGTCGCTGTTGCGCATGTCTTCAACCAATCTAACCCTGCCTGTGCCGCGGTGCAGAGTTCAGAGTTATGATGTTGGAGAGCTTGCAGATGCTCGTCGTCGCTCGGTGGTTCTCTCCGGGTACACCGACATGATGTGACCCTGGCTGTTAATGTGTCGTTAAACCCTAATAAAAAAAAATACTCAGTGAATTTGTGGGAGAGACCAATCAATATATTCAACGTGCAGCCATAAGGCTGCACGTTGACTATATTGATTGGTCTTCCCACAAGTAAGGAATTTAGACTCTACCAGAATGATGATGGCGTTGAACTAGTATGGAATAGGCAATCAGTGTTCAGAGGATTAAGATAATCGATATTTGTCGGATAAAAATGAAGATGTTTCAAAAAAAATAAATTTTGTCCTCGTTGTACCGATCATTCAAATATTTTACCTCGCTCAAGGTCTGCAGATATACAGTTCAAATACATGCTAGTCTAATCCAAGCGTTACTTTTTGCCCGCAGCTATTTAAAATGTTTGTCGAATTGAATGTTTAATCAAATTACTAATTACTCGTAATTAGTATATAATTAACTACTGATTAATGAATCATTTAAAAATGCTAAACACCATGTACCAATTGAAAATCATTTTATGTATCAGATACGAAATGGTTAGAATAAAGTGTAATAACAGAAGTTGTTCAGAAAATGCCGACTTCCAATTCTTCATTTTGCTTCATGTTTGTAAGAGCCTGTTTCGGCCCAAGTCAGCACCGACTTATTTCCTATTGCTTTGTCGGCCTCCGTTGCCCGTTCGTGTCAAGACTCCGAAATGAGATAAAAAGTAATGGCCCGTGGTATTAACAGTTAGTAACCCGAATCGAGTCTACCAGCCTCGAACGTTGTACAGGAAGTTCGGTTGTGCCGACGGGAGCTGCTACATTGGCCAAGACTGTTTTAATCTAATTCATTGTGAGGTTCGAGTTTCGTCGGTGCAGCGCCCTCTTGTATTTTTTTCATTATTTGCACAAACGAACAGTGTGAAGTTTGCCATCCTCTTACAAATGCCATTTTAGAATTGTTTGAGATATGACTGCGGGGTTAAATCTAAAGATAGAAATTTAACCTCTTAGAGTTGAATAATACTGACTGAAACCTGTAGAATGTTGGGCTGATCCCACAACGAAGAATAAAAAAAAAACAATTTTGAAATGTTCACACAAATAACCCCCAAATTGTTTTTTATTAGAGTTTAACGACACATTAACAGCCAGGGTCATATCATGTCGGTGACAGTTTTACGGGTGGAGGAAGCCGGAGTACCCGGAGAGAACCACCGAGCAACGACGAGCAGCTGTGAGCTCTCCAACACCGTAACTCTGAACTCTGCACCGCGGCACAGGCAGGGTTATATTGGTTGAAGACATGCGCAACTTCGACGTGCAGTACGCCTTAGTACACAGCGCCATCGTGCCCCCATGTAGACAATCGGGTTAAGTGCCTTGCCCAAGGACACAACGCGAGAGCGAGAATCAGTCGGTGAAATGGTCACCCATCCAACTGCGAACCGCGCTCCACGGTGCTTAACTTCGGTGTTCTGACGAGAACCGGTTACCGCGACGCCACCGCGCCCCCTAACCCCACAATATATGCATGTATAGCTTTGCTAATATCCTTTTCACTCGCGTTTTGGATGATGCAGTGGGCGGGTAAAGTTGTATAACCCTACAAGTCGTTATAACTAGTCAAGTGTCGAATAGGCAGACGACACTTGACCAGAAACAACTGCTTCGTTATTGGTCTTCATAATTTCGCATTCTCTAAAATTCATTCTTATTTCCAAGCTTGTGATAGTTAACAAGACATCTCCCGGGTTGGCAAGACAAAGACTGAAAAGGGTTATTACACAATGGATGCGATGCACAAGATGTGATAGATTAGCAATTTTTCACAATTTAGAATTTCGACATAATGTGGCGTCTCTAGTTTGAGACTTGCTGTCGAACAAAGACAACGATAAATTAACCCTCTACACACTGATATATGAAATATAACTAGGAATTCAACCAATTCAAACAAGACTGAACTGGTTAAATTCCCAGTTGAATTGTGGGAACAATTTACGACTTGAAGTTTTGATATTTTGGAGGTAATTTGAGTTGAGTTCAATGTCAAATACAAGCAGCATGTAGCCAGAAAATTTGTTGGGGGCGTGCGTTAAGTGGCGATCGACAAAGATGAGTATCCAATGAAGCGCTGAGGTCGTATTCTGGGAAAATATTATGTGAAAGTTAAGATCAAGCCAGAAAATAAGCAGACTGTCATCTGCAAAATGAGAAGGTACCCTCTGTGAACCTCAAGCTCAATCAGGGTTTCAAACCAAAACAGAAACCCAGGGGATAAATTGGCCAACTGTATGGGATAGCATCAGCAAATTCACCCTCTGGGGGACCTCATTCTGCAAATGGCAGATTGCTTATTTTCAGGCTTGTTTAGGATCTAAAAAAATAAGCAATTTGCGCTATTGTATGTGAAAAATTACATACAAAATAGACTGATAAAGTTAATAGGCATATTTATTTTACAGATATATATTATACCTATATAGGTAATTTTGGTACTATGTAATTCTGGCAGAAATTAAACAGCGATAAGCTCAGTGTAACATACAGAGCCTGTAACACCAGGATCATGCAACTATTTTCTGTGAAGTACCTAGGCACTTAAGATATTTTTTTTATAGCCGAGGCAATAAAAAAGTATCAAAGTCGTGCCTGGGGGTTTCACACAAACTGCATGCAAACGACTGAAAATTTATATTTTAAAACAATTTACCCGATAAATCATACTTACCTCCGTAAACCGTATGATGAATGTGGGTGAGTGAGGTCGCCCCATTTTATAAAAAATTTCAAACTCAGAAATGGACGATAGTCGTTCAAGCTGAACTCTAATTTTGTGCGGAGGTACGTTCGCACCCGTCGCGCCAGCCTGGTTGCACCTAAAATATGGAACAAACAATCACGGAACAAAACACCATACTCTTCCTTATTTTTTCCAAAAGAAAATTGAAAACCAAATACCAAAATGTCCTCAAAGTCATTTATTCGAGAAAAATGTTGAGAGAAAGTGTGCTGCTGGAAGCCATCAGCAGGGATGTGGCTAGAGGGTTTCAGCTGGGGGTGCCACCGGTGTAAATTCCAACTGTGAGTGGTTTCGATGGGTGGTTGCACTGCACCGCTGGGTGATATCTTTTAACCCTTTACCCAACGAATCATCCGCCCGCGTAATATGCAAATACAGCTGCTGAAAAAATATTATTTTTCGAAAAATTTCAACAAAACCATATCATGTGACCCCTCTTTGGAACGAGCTCGTCGAGCTCGTTCCAAGAGGGGTCACATGATATGGTTTTGTTGAAATTTTTTAAAACAATTTAAAAAAATGATTTTTAAAATAATGAATTTTGAAATCGTCTGCGTTGGGTTATGAACCCTTCTGAAAATGTTCACTTGTCCTGAAACGGAAAAAGCATCATTTATAATGTGTCTGGGTCAGAAAATTTACCGGATTGATGTCATAGTCGAACTTTTGAGGCCATGTCAATTTTAGAGTAGGAAATTTGAAACTCAAGTTTCCAGCTGGAAATAGAAGATCAAAATTTCTCATCGTTAGTTGGAATTTTAATATTTTTCATGAACAATGTTAATTTACTGAATTTCCAACCATTTGATTTTTGACCTCGCAATTTCCAACTATTGAGAAAAAAATCCTCCTAGCTGTGGGGGGGGGGGGGGAGACACCCCCACACCCCCCTGTCGCCACATACATGGCCATCAGATAATCATACCTACAGTACCAGTATGATAGGATTCAAAGGGTATATTAGGATAGGACGGCTTGTAAGGCATAAAGTATAAGAGTCCTTCATTACTAACACACCTCTATTGAATTCACCGCAGCTGTGCCATTTTCAGTAGCTCCAAAGGCGCGCGGTTGCTCATTGGTTTGAGCATTCGACTTGAGCTCGAGCGGTCGTAGGTTAGATACAGGTCCGCATCATCTGCCTTTTGTCCTTGGGAAACATGCTTAATCTGATTGGTGGGGGAAAAAACATCCCCACCCCGACATAAACCACAAGGCACAAAAAGTACACGTTCTATATAGTCTATACTACTAACCTAACGGTTAAACATTGCCAATTACTCAATTCAATATGAATTAAGCCTACTTGAATGAATTGTCTAATGTAAATTTTATCAATTTTCGATGGAAATGTAACAAATGGCACTGAGCACGAGAGATTCGAAAAAATCGAATCTTGAGACTGATTCGGGATCGATCTCGAAGCAGATGTATGATATCAATTTCGGAACCGAATCTCGAATATTCGCACGATCCTACGACAAGCGCTAATCTCCATCCAAAGTTTATTATCCTTTCATTTTTTTATGTCAAGAACATAGCTGATGACCCCTTCATTGGGGCGAGCTCAATGAGCTCATTCCAATGAGGGGTTATCAGCTATGTTTTTGAGATAAAAAATGAAAATGTTTTGTCATTCAAGACTTTTTTGCGAGTGTCGTCTGCTATTCGGTTGTGTGCAGGGTTAACAAGGGTAATAATAATATATTAGGCCTGAACTGTAGACTTAATGTCGGCGAAACGAATTGAAAGGTCAAAGTTTAATCCCTGTCAAGAAAGGACAGCTTGAAAGTCGCTGACATTTCGTCGTGGTGTTTAAGAGAAGATAGGTCGATTGTTCCAGAGACATAGCCTCCGGCTATAGTGTCCATAATGGTGTAAGATACAGAAGGCAATTAGCCACAGCGCTGCGTGGCACACTAAATAAAGTGTTTGACGCAACACAACTGGTGACCCGAGATGACTCGACGCGTTTGACAGATAAGTGGGTTTGTTTGGCATGACACTTGTCAGAATGGACAGCGTTTGGCAATGTTATCATGGTTCGCGCTCGATACATGATACCCCTGGCAGTCAAAATCAGTTGTGTATGTCATCGCTATAATAATACGGCATTCAGCAAGTAAATGATTTACATAAGAGACTAAATATTGGCTGGGATTCAGTTTCTGCTATGGAATGTTCGCTTTGAACGATTTCAGTTCACGCAAAAAAAGCATCAGAACGCATTCTGACACTCTCAAAACATTTGGGTTAAAAATCGACCCAAATCATCTGGGTTGAGTGAATATGAACCCACGAGGGTTCATATTCATTCAACCCAGGTGATTTGGGTTAATTTTAACTCAGCTGATTTCAGAGTGTATGCAAAATAGGGCTTGTTTTTATTATTTTTCCAGTATTGAAGACAATACTTTCAATCGGGCGGAGTTGTGGCTGGGGCACTTTTTAGAGAACCGCAAATACAGCCGGTAGCATTTTTGTCTTTTGGCTGAAAATGTTGAAGCCGTTGAATTTCGGATCAAACTTCTGTGGCAAAACACCGCAGAGTGTCAAAAATAGTATAAGGCAATACTTCACAATAATAATTTATATTTCTGTGGGAAATTATATTGTCTGTCCCGCCAACATAGGCTTAGTGGACATTCCGGGGCGCCGATAGCTTTTTTGTGGCTGATTACTGAGGACGATGAATTTCTGATCGAATTACGGTGGCAAAGCACCGCGCCGCTTTTCAAAATTAGCACAAAGCAATACTGAAGCCGTTGAATTTCTGATCGAACTACCAGGGCAAAGCACCGAGCCGCTTTTCAAAAATAGCACAAAGCAATACTTCACAATAATTATTTTTTCTCTGTCGGAAATTATTTGGTCTGTCACGCAACCAACCTTCTCCTTCCGTCCGCTCCCCCCCCCCCCCAAAAAAAAACATCAAACCCCAACACGCACATTCTAACTTTTACTCAATAGAAACGGACATTCTCAGAAAGCACTATTCGCAAAAAACGCATTTCAAACGTTATTTTCTTCGATTGTTGTCTCCAAAATATGCATTGTGACCCTCATTGGAACGAGCTGTGTTGGGTTTGTGAGGCAATAAATGAAAACAAATTCCGTCATCCCAGATAAAATCAAACGCAAGGATCATCAGCCTTTAGTGTTCGGTAAAGGATGAGAAATGTACCCCTCTCTTATCTTTGGACATTTCTGAAGAACAGTTGTTCGAAATGCGTAATCTTCATGCACTCGAAAGTCGGTTTAAGCGAATATGAACCCAACTGGGTTTATTTATATTCACGCAACCCAGTTGATTTGGGTTGATTTTTAACCCAACTGATTTTAGAGTGTGAAAACTTGATTGTATACAGAAATCTGTCAATTATGTGTTTACAATGAATAAAGCCTCAATCGTGTAATCAAACTATCCCACAGAAATCGTTTGTGTGTTTGGGTTGGGGTAAGCTGGTGGTGGAGGCGTTTTCACACAGAGAAATTTTGAAAGTTGCAAGAACCTAAACTGGTTCTTCAGTTTGTCCTGGTAGGGGAATCAAATTTGGTTTCATGAAACCAAACACACACATGTTTGGTTCTTCAATCTTTCACATTAACTGGTCTGTCAAGATCCATGTGCATTGGATAGAGTGTAAAATATAAAGCCGCGCCAAGCTGAAGTTTCAAAATGGCGACGAGGCAACGTTGGGAACACGTTTTCAATTGATCCATCACGCATGCGTCAAGTTGTGCGACAAAGGCATATTTTTATATAAAGAATACCGGCAACTCTATAAGAAACTTCCTGGATCTAGATTACACGAAGACTCATTTGTTTAGGTTCTTCGACGTGTTTTGGTTCTGCATGGAACTAAATTTGGCGCGGATTACACTGAGTGTATTTACGCTATTCACATCATGCAAGGTCGACAATATGAACATTTTGAAACTGAAGGCTTGCCTTCCAAGCCTAGAAGGTCTGATATGTCCAAATTTCCTAAAGCAAATGTATGCCAAATGAGTTTGGTCTGTTAACATTTTCAAGGTGCAGCCTAAATGCTGCACGTTGAAAATATTAATTGGTCTACCCCAGGTACTGAATATGGTAGCCTTCAACCGATTTCTTTGAACTGTTAAGGAAGTTAACATTCAGGCGTTTTCAAAGGTAATTCTCCAAAACATTCATCAAATCAGTATGTTACAGAGGGTGCTAAGCATATTGGATTTAATCTTACCTATCAACATTTCACTCTCAGGAGATATACACTCAGAAAAATCCATATTCTCCATAGGTGTTTTGGAATACCCGGCCTCCTGGAATACCTATAACATTGATTGTTAATGGCATCCCCTTGTACTTTACGCGTCGAGTACCAACGTGTCAGTTTATCATTTAGTGTGAGAGTTGCAGTCCCCGATTCCAGCGTCATCTGACAATATCGCCTGCCACGGTGGAAGCGTAGTCAAAAGATATGATTGCCTACTGGCACCAAAGGGTCGGTATGGATGAATTGATACACGTTTTTAATTTCAATAACCCTTTACCCAACGTAACGGCCAAAACCGGCCAGCGCTATTCTCAAAAATCGTCAATTAATTTTCATTATTTTTTCAATTTTTTGTCTCAAAAACATGGGTTATGACCCCTCGTTGGAACGAGCTCGACGAGCTCGTTCCAACGAGGGGTCATAACCTATGTTTTTGAGACAAAAAATTAAAAAAATTAGTTATTCAAGAATTTTGTTTGCAAGTGTCGTCTGCTTTTCATGTTAGGTAAAGGGTTAAAGTGTTGTGTTGTTTCTTCTATATATTTAAACCTGATCAGTACAATGAGTGACCGAGTAAAGTCATTGGCATTTATGGCGTTCATGTATACTCATTCATGTATACTGACATTCATGTATACTCATCCATATATGTTGGCATTGGTGCATACTCATGAGATGAAGAGGGGTCAGCTTAGTTACACAGCATTCGATTCTGTAAAGATCACTTTGGTTCAGAAGAAGCTTCGTTTTCAGCTGATCAGAAATTTCTAATTTGTTTTTCCAAAAGTACATTGGTATGTTATTCTGACTTTTTTCAGTTTTAGCATTGGTACTTAATGGAACCTTTATATTTGGCATTCTAGAGTTCCCAAGAATCCAACCTGTATATTTTGTATTCTGACAACCAGTAAGTACCTTTCGGTATTCTGGAGTACCCAAAATGTTTTGGTATCTTGTAGTACCCATCTTGGTACTCTAGAGAATCAATACATTTGGTATTCTGGAATACCAAATGGCGTTAGATATTCTGTAGTGCCTTTAGTTTGGTACTCCTATGATGACAAGTGGAGTACCAAATTTGGTACTCTGTAAAACCTGGATGTTTTAGACTGTACGTTTTACACTGTGGGATTAACCCAACATTGAAATAACACCAACTGTCAAAAACGAACCAAATGGCAGCATGCGGATTTGTGGTTTGGGTGTTCAGTACCACAAACATTTGGCTTTGTGAACTGTTTTGTGGAAGTGAAGCAGTGCCTGTTTAGTGCTGTAAGCAAGTTCTGCTTTTCTGGTAAAACGGGACCCGGAACCAACGCCAGAGGTGGAAGTCTTCTAAAGTGGTCACCATAGGTATAAACGATTGGTTAAACGTGACTTCACCCCTATGTTGCGGTTATGAGATAGCCAGACGTGCGGAAAGTGGCTTTAAACGCCAATAAATAAATAAATAAATAAATAAATAAATAAATAAATAAATAAATAAATAAATAAATAAATAAATAAATAGTTTTGTTGGACACGATATCTCAAAGTGACAGATTCCTCTGGACAAAAAACTCCACATATGTACAAACCCTATACCCCATATTACAAAGAACAGACACAGCGTTTGTCCGCTGTATTGGTGGTTTGTACGTCTTTTTGCCCGTGCAAATATTTATCAAGATTTTAAATTTATAGGCGACTAAAATATTTCTTTAACAGTTTACCTCCACGTGTTCTGTTGACACTGTAAAGAGAATCTCCGTGGGATACGAACAGATTAGGCCTCTAATAAAGTGTGCTGGTAAACTGAAAAAAGTGCCTTCTCCCTCTGGGGGAAAACAAATTTTGAGAAATAAAGCCTTGAAGCGCATCGGTAAGCGTTGAATGACTCGCGTGTGAGTCGCGTCAAATATGTGGTAGGCTGACTTTTGATGACCTTCCTATGCCTTTGCTTGAAATTCGCAGATGGATTCCCATCCCTTGTCTTATCGAATACACAAGAAAAATGTTAGTTAGATGTGCCGGCCACAAAAGGGTTAAAGTTAAATTCCTTGAGGCATTAAATGTCACGCAGTTCCCGAAAAGAATAAGAATGACATTGTCTCCACATTTCATGACATTCTAAAGGCACAGACAGGCGGGCTATTGTAAACTTTCTTTGAGTTCTGGACATATGTTCCACAAAATTGCGACATAAACCGAAAGTAATGAATGAATTTAATCGATGTTTACGTATGTTTATGAGTAAGTCGATAAACGAATCAAGAATGAGGTCACAGATGTTCTTCGATATCGTGTTCTGTGTCACAAACTGGGGAATCCCCTGTCAAGGACGTGGGGTTTCAGTTTTGTAAGACGTCTCACCTGTATGCAAATGAATCATTGAGTCAAGGAATTTTTACACTATTATCTCGAATGAATCACCACAACGTATCACTTACTGAATGTTTCTCTGTGAATGAAGTTAAATTGAATTGGTTAATTAATGCTTAAGGTGAAGAGGAGAAAACCATGGAAAATTATGCGTGGGCATCACTTATTCTGAATGTTGGGGAAAAACATTCTGTGCGATTAGGTACACAACGAAGTATTGGTGCATAGCAGTGGGGCCACTGCGAAGACTGGGTGGGAGACCCTACCCTCTCCACAAACATACAAGTGGCGTACCTTCAGGGGAGGGGGAAGCCCTCCTAAAAAATGTACCCCCCCCCTGCAAGTTTCACACAACATAGAGCCCCAACATGGTCTCCAATATAGGGGCTATACATGCTACAAATACCTCAGATTCGCTCTTGGAGCACTACATTTTGCAAACTTTTCTCGGGGGTGTGGAAAAGGGGCTAGTCCTAACAAGGCCCCTCCGGTCGTTGCCCTCTCCTCTTACTTCTCTGAAGAGAAGTGGGAGGAGAGAGGAACGACCGGAGGGGGCCTACTTTTAGGACTAGGAGAGGCCCCCCGAAACCCCACACAAAGGCCTTTCAAATATCAAGACCCCCACCCCCACTCCCTCCAAACCTGGCTCGGGCACTCCCTATTATAATTATAGAATCCTGGCTACACGCCTGTCACACATGGACACACACACACACACTTTTACTGAAGAATGTGAACCTTCCATTCCACTCAAGCTGGGGCGTAATGAAGATGACCGATTGGGAGGGGTGTAAACCCGATTTGTTCCGATTGTGATAGATCAAGTCCGAGCTGATCAAATATTCTAACTAAGGCTTCGTTGAAGGCATGCCTTGATGATGTAGTTAGAAATATTAGTCAATCGGGATTAGAGTTCAAGAACTCGAGACTTGTCTGAAATTTATTTGTGGATAAATAAAATATACATATAATAATCGTGACGCGACGTATTATTTAATTAATTAAGACGTAATGTGCCGCTGCACTAGATTGGTCGTGCACCCATCAGCCCGAATCGGGTACCACAGACCTCGGTTGATATGACCGAGTCTGTGTTTGTGACACCTGTCTAAGTATCAAATAACTCTCGGAAGATATAGGCTCCCACCAGCCCGAATCGGGTACCACAGATATGACCGACTCTCCCTCTCTCTCTCTCTCTCTCTCTCTCTCTCTCTCTCTCTCTCTCTCTCTCTCTCTCTCTCGCTCTCTCTCTCTCTCTCCTCTCTCTCTCTGTGACACCTGTCCAAGTATCAAATAAGTCTCAAAGATATAGTCCCCATTAGCCCGAATTGGGTACCACAGACCTCTGTTGATATGACCGACTGTGTGTGTGTGCCACATGTCCAAGTATCAAATAAGTCTCGGAAGATATAGGCTCCCATCAGCCCGAATCGGGTACCACAGACCTATGTTGATATGACCCACTCTGTGTGTGTGACACCTGTCTAAGTATCAAATAAGTCTCAGAAGATATAGGCCCTCCATGGCCCGAATCGGGTACTACAGACCTCTGTTGATAGGACCGTCTGTGTGTGTGTGACACCTGTCCAAGTATGAATAAGTCTCGGAAGATATAGGCCCGCATTAGCCAGAATCGAGCACCACAGATCTCTGTTGATATGACCAACTGTGTGAGTGACACGTGTCCAAGTAGCAAATAAGTCTCGGAGGATATAGGCTTCAATCAGCCCGAATCTGGTACCACAGACCTCTGCTGATATGACCGACTGTGTGTGTGACACCTGTCCAAGTTTCAAATAAGTCTCGGAAGAAAGTTCATCATTACAAGCAAGGGCGAATCGATATCAATGACTGCAATCCCGATGAAATGAAAATGTTCCAAAAACTTATTGGGGGGAGCATAAACTCCTAAACTTCGCTTAGCGACACTCTTGTGCTGATGCCATAAATTTCTGGTACCGGCTCATGCAGGGGTGGCATGATTTGTCTCGGGGTGAGAAAGGTTACAATCGTATATCGGTCACGTATTATGACTCGCTATAGTCTCTCGTTCAGATGAATAATGCCGCTGTGTGGTCACTGCCCCATCCGTTTTTTTTTCAAGTTCAACCATCTTCCAACCCGAAGGCCAGCCCTCGAGATGGAAGGTAGTTGAAGAAGAAAAAATTATCCGAAGTGGCCGAAAGTGGGATTCCTTGGCTGAATATTTGAATTTGCAAATAATGTTACAGGAATGCCTGTATACTGACACGTTTGCAATCGCCAATTTTAACTCATTGTGTAACTGCGAAACATATCTGTGGGAAAAAAATTGGGGCACTTGCTCTCGGTGCCCGCTCTGTCGCCTCTATATGTATTATGTATTCTCGCCTTGATATTTCTTGGGTCATTTTCCTATAGTTACGCCTTCACATTGGGGGTAACTTAAGCCTTAGAAAAGTAAACTGATTGCTCCAATTGACATGGAAATATTTTTTTCCCCTGGGAAACCCTGGACCATCGTCCTGGGGTTTGATAATTCCTCTTAACCAATCACCAGGTGAAACAAAGTGTGAAAAAATCCGCCACCCCACTAACAACACATACACACTTCATTTAGCCTGCACACGGAGAAATTTCCGTTCCTCCAGGAACCAAAACCGATTCTTCAGTTTGTCCCGATGAGTGGAAGCAAATTTGGTTACATGGAACCAAACATACACATTTTTTGGTTCTTCAGTCTGTCATATTAAGTGTGCTATCAATGCCTCTGTTATAAAGTATGAAATATAAAGCCGCGCCGAGTTGAAGTTTAAAAATGGGGCCGAAACAACTTCAGAAACACTTTTTAAAAATTGTTACATCACGCATGCGTTAACCGTTTACCCAACGCACACAACATAAAACTTTATTTTAATTACCTGTTTTTTTAGTTTTTCAAAAACTGTTAACAAAACCATATCACGTAACCCCTCATTGAATCCAAAGAGGGGTCACGTGATATGGTTTTGTTGACATTTTCTTGAAAATATTTTTCTTCAACTGCTTAATTCGTAAATTACGCTTGCGGATGCGGCTAATTCGTTAAGTGAAGGGTTAAGTTGCGCGACAACGGCAGTTTTTGTTTCATATGAACAGAACAGGCAACTCCATATGCAATAAAAATATTGCCTTGTTCTCGACCACATGAAAACTCATTTGTTTGGGTTTTTCGATAGGTTTTGGTTCTTCTTGGAACCAAATTTATCGCGGATTTCTCTGAGTGTGGCTACGTCACTGCTGAAGTATATTCGTTTTAAATGGTTTAATTTTCCACTGCTGTATTTCTGTAATTGTAAACATTTTTGAAAAGTGTCGTTAAATGGGTTTCGATGGTTTTCTGTTAAAAAGGCGAGTCCTCGTTATATGCGTTGGAAAGTTCAGCGAACATTTAATTCAACAGCCCGTTGTACTAGTTCTGAGTCAACCATAGTTCACATTCTTCAGTTTATTAACCATTTGCCTAACATGAAAAGCAGACGACACTTGCAAAAACAATTCTTGAAAAACTATTTTTTTCATTTTTTTGTCTCAAAAACATAGGTTATGACCCCTCATTGGAACGAGCACGGCGAGCTCGTTCCAACGAGGGGTCAAAACCTATGTTTTTAAGACAAAAAATTAAAAAATAATGAAAATTAATTGGTGTTTTTGAGAATAGCGCAGGCCGGTTTTTCCGGTTACGCTGGGTAAAGGGTTAACTTACTGTTTCCGTCTCCTTATCTTTCCATCGTAATCGTATCCTCCCGGATAGGTCGCTCCTCGACGGGTCTCTAGTCAAGAAGTTGGGGAGTTTTCGGTGTCGAGAAAACATTTACCGACATAGCTCTTTCCGTCAAAGGCATGCCGAACCTCTCTGACTCATCCTCAGTCCCATGTTTCTTCTTAACCTAAATATTTCCTGTTTTTTTTTTCATAGTTGGAAGACTATTATTGAACCTTCGGTTCGGAATTGCGAGGATGAGATACCAATCCCGCCCCCATCCCATCCCGTGTCGCTACAACTAAGAGGGTAGCTGCATCTGGTCAATTTCTATCCTCACACTTCTGAGCGCAAGTTGAGAAAATAATACCCGGGTCTTCAGTGCTGGAGATATAAATTTCCGCGCTAATACGATAATATTAACCCTTTACCTAACGTAACGGTCAAAACCGGCCAGCGCTATTCTCAAAAATCGCCAATTAATTTTCATTATTTTTTTCATTTTTTGTCTCAAAAACATAGGTTATGACCCCGCGTTGGAACGAGTTCGTCGAGCTCGTTCCAACGAGGGGTCATAACCTATGTTTTTGAGACAAAAAATGAAAAAAATTAGTTATTCAAGAATTATTTTTGCAAGTGTCGTCTGCTTTTCAGGTTAGGTAAAGGGTTAAAGTAAGCTGAACCATGGAGTTATCGAAGCGGTGGGTTGTGGAATACCAAATACCTGTTAACTCCTACCACTGTTAATTTAATAGAAATATTTTCAATGACGTCACTTTTTTATTTGCAGGGCTAGAAGTTTAACCAATTATATCATGTTTGACCGAGCTCAGCGAGCTCTGTCAAACAAGATACAGATGGTTAAATTCACAGCTGTGTCTGGTTGCATTATGGAAAATGTTGGTTTTTAAACATCGGGATATGGAGAGTTAAAATCGACTCTAGTTAATGCTGTTTTCATTTTGGATCACGGTACCGAAAATAAAAACATTGTTAGGGGTGAAAAAGGATAAAGACGAAAAAGAGGATTATGTAACGTCATTTTTCTTTCCTAATTCCCCGGTACAATTCCATTCAAATTTACAAATGGCAAATTGTGGCCATCATTAATAATAATAGCAGGTTTTGAATTTCCCAAATGCATCTTCTAAATCGCCGCGAGATAATGTGTAATATATTCAATACATTCGTCTTAAGATTCCAATTAAATATATCACAATACGTGACAATAGTCTGTCTTCGACTCGCTACGGTTACGGAGTTGATTGCAAATTAAATAGATTTCAAACAATATCAATTTATGCACTGGAGACTTAGAAATAGACAACACATCCGAATAAATAATATAATTTCAGCTTTGATCTACATATTTCAGTTATTCTTTTGACAACAGCCCATGCGAGAAGATTGAATTTCAAATTTGATACCGCAAATTGTTCCAGGATTGTGACTTTTTGAAATTTAAATCAACGAAACGTATATATTATTTTTTGTCTTTCGTTTGCGTTGAAATAACTGATTTATATCACATTGCAAATAAGATACACCTCTAAAGGCAATTAAATCTGTGTTATGGTATGTTGAACAATACAAAGCCAATATATTCCTAAAGCTTGGTAAATAAATTAAGGAGGTCGTTGGATAAATATTTCAATACTCTCCACTCTGACTGTACGGTGTACGGTGAGTGGATTACCACTTAAAGGGACAATAAACCGCGGTTTCATAAAAAAAGTTGACAATTTAACAAAACCACAATTTTCTTTAAGCATCAATACCCTCATGTTTTGTATATCATTCGTATGAAAGCGTCTAATTCGATTAAATAAATTAATTTTTAGGCGAGAATTTATCAGCTATTTGAAAAACGCTGCCATAGTTTTTCAATCCGAACTGGTTAGCCGCTCACTAAAGGAAAATTACAAGGCAATATCATTTTCGATATTCGTCAAAATCGGCTTTCTCAGAAGGACAAATGTTCACGCCGATCTACTTCACGCGGACTCATCAATGAAATCTATTTCAAATCGCCGCTATCGAAAAAAAATGCTATGGGTTTTATTGTATACATCATACATAACTGCAATTTATGCACTGTTGGTGTTCGTGGTAATTTATTCGGACAGCAGAAAAGTTCAAATTAGTAATCGCGTGTTCTCAGAAATGATTTGTTTGTTTACTTTCGATAACGTTCGGGTAACTTCGTTCATACCTTCGCAATGTCGCGTTTTCGACTGCGTTAAAGCGTTTTAACTCCAAATTTAAGTAATTTCGCGTTGCTTCGGCTGTCTTAGACTTTGCATGTGGCGGGTTTTTACATGCTCTTCGAAAAACAAGGAAAATCTGAGAGTCAATATTTTTTTTTCAAATTAGCGGCCAATTGTTCCTTGAAACAACTGAGAAATTGGAGCTTCAACTTGGTAACAATATGCTTGTAGATCACTGTTAAAGATAAATAGGATAAAACCATTTAACGCCAAGTTCAGCATATACCAGGGTGGATTTGAATAACGTGGAATTAACTCCTTGAACGAGAGAGGCAGGTCTGCCGGCCCAGGAGCATGATACGCCATAATTTCATTAAGTTGGATGGGTGCGAAGTGCATATGCGCGGTAGACCAATTAATATTTTCAACGTGCAGCCCTAAGGCTGCACGTTGAAAATATTAATTGGTCCACCCCGTAAATAATGAACATGGACTCTTCCAATTGCTGTCATTGAACTGAAATGGTAGATACCATTATTGTTCAAAGGGTTAAGCCTTGAACTGACTCTAATTTTATGTATTTCTCATAAGATTGTGGCTTATTGATTGTTGTTTGTGTTATTTTATTCATAGACAGAGTGCCCGAGCACTGTTAGCTTAAATCGAAAGAGACTTTTTCTACAAAAGGCGAGTCTTAGTTTCGCATAAATATATCAAATATCTCTCAAAATTAGTTAGGTGTAAAAGGGAAATCGATAATAAAAAAGAATTGTTCTTCCATGCAACTCATCCATTTCCCGAAAAAAAACTACTGGCCGAGATGCACCTGAGATGCAGACTCATACCCGAGTTACCTCCCTTAACATATGAACTCTCTAATGCAATGAACCGCGTTTTCGCCAAAACAGAAACGGAAGGTTTTTTTTGTTTTGAAAATAAATGTGTAACAGCTAATATTTTATGCAACGAGAATCACACATTTTGCAAAAGCAATGTATAGAAGTCCGAATTTTGGAAGAGTTTGCCATTTGATCAACAGCTTGCTGGATGATACTGCAATTTACAGTTAATTTTTAAACTCCGTGTTAAAATAATGGCAAAAGCCAGTTAGAACCCGTGATCGACGTTTTGGTCATTAAAAATACTAATAATTAATTTTATAGTAAAAATAATAAAAGAATCCTTCATCATAAAAGGGTATTTTATTATTTTCGATATGAAATCAATTTTTGTTTGTTTTGCTAATCTTAGTGTCATTCACCTGTGGTTTAACATTGAACCATAAAATCGCTCAATGTCTCGCCAAAATGGTTTAACAGGGTCAAACTACATTTCGGTTCAGCCTTAAAGGCTGCATTTTGTTTGTCTTTCATGTCTAGGTACGAACGGCAAAGAGGCGAATGGTTAGGATACTTAGCGGCGTCGGTGTCTCCTGCGCTTTTCGTGGAAGGTGGAAGATGTGTTGAAGAGATGGATGATGGTGGCGTTGTTGGTTTAGGAGGAGTAGCTTGGCTATGAACGGCCATCTCAAATGTAGAAAAGACACAAAGATTTTATATATTTTGCTTGATGTCTTCACACCTTCTCCAATTTGGACACACCTGTAAACGGTGTAAAACTGGGGTAATCTAAAGCCTGTTGAGTGTCATTAGATTCGGACAAAACATATCCATTGTCATGGTATGCTTCGCAATCTTGTCTTAGAATCGAGATGGCCTTTTCATGGTTATGTGCGTTTTTCTTTATCAACACATACAATTTAATGCATACAATTAAGAACTTACAAATGCTGTTATTTATTTCTAAACTGCAAACTGTCCGTCCGTATTTAATGTACCCCTTCCCAAATCATTTGAAGCATAAGTATGACATATAATTATACAAAAAGTGCAATGAAATAATAAAAAAAACATTGTTTAGAACACATCACGAGCAACGGCTTAATGTTTTTGTGGGTTTTATTACTTCATTTTTTTTCTTTATTAATATTATTTATTATTACTTTCCAAAGTGTGATTTACTGGGATTTCCGGGTTTCATTATAAACGATAACTTCACAAGTGAATTATGCAATCAACAATTGGGCCATGTATCAGTGCGCGCAAACGAAGACGCTTTGCCATGGGTGTAATGGGGACTTCATTGGTTTTTGGTTTTTACCCCTTTACCTAACATGAAAAGCAGACGACACTTGCAAAAAAAAAATTCTTGAATAACTAATATTTTCATTTTTTGTCTCAAAAACATAGGTTATGACCCCTCATTGGAACGAGCTCGTTTCAATGAGGGGTCATAACCTATGTTTTAGAGACAAAAAATGAAAAAATAATGAAAATTAATTAGCGATTTTTGTTTGAGAATTGAGCTGGCCGGGTTTGGTCGTTACGTTAGGTAAAGGGTTAAATAATATAATTATCGTTAATAATGAAAAGTAATAAAAAGAGTAATCGCTTGACTGGACTGGTTACGTGAAACAATTCATTCGAGGCGAGGGACTATATTGTAAAAGACTCGTGCGCATTCGCGCAATCGTGTTTGTACAACGTCCCTCACCTCTCGTATATTCCATGTAGATTAGTTTTATCCCATGGAACGAGCCCAAATGCGAGTTTGGAAACATACGTTATATAGGTAATAGTAAATGTTTTCTGAAGACCTTAATTAGTTAGATCAGTGTATGATATATACAGGTTTTTTCCAGGCTCTCAGCATCATCCGTGCTCGATAATTTCAGAGGCGATCAAATGCGATCTCTGCATCAGGTGTAGCGGAACGACTTTCAAAGTGTAGGGGGGAGGGGGAGGGGGAGGGGCTGGATCGGACGATGGATGGTCGTCAGTATGAAAATTTTAAATTCCAGGGTCCCAAAACCCCATTTCCATGCATCTGAGTGGATATTTTGAGATTTTTCAGGAAATGTATTTGAAAGATTTCACACTTTGAGAGCCGTTAAAAAACGTCGGTAAAGCATACAGGTGAGGTCTATTTATCAGCTTTGGTCGACGACCAAAACTGATAAATAGACCTCACCTGTATGCTTTACCAGACGTTTACAGCAATTATACTGTCTGTGGAATATATTGTCTGGGTGGATTTGGTACTTGTATGTCTGTAAGATTACGATCTACTCCAGTTAACCGATTTTTTAACAGACTGTATACATTTTAGCGTTTGCTGCCACTTACTGAAAAAAATTATCCGAAATCCATCGAAACTGAACCAGTTTGAAACATAGCTGGCGAAAATATGGGGGAGGCTCTGGACCCGCCTCTGGTTTCACCGGTCATTGGTTGTGTTAAAAAATATGCATACAAAATAACATGCCCCCCCCTCCCTCCCCTCGGTTTCGCCGCCCCTGTACATCCGCGCCTGGCACTGACTTTGGTTCTTCAGTGTCTGAAACGTTATTTGTCCGTCTTATACGAAGGTGTTTACATAATCTAAAGAGAATTGCAAGGTTGCAAACGCCACGCCGCTAGTATTCCGGTGGCACTTTCCACATACTGTATATATAAATGAATAGCCATGACGTCATTAAACGCAAAACCATATTCCAAAATAATCTAACTTGAATAAGATCGGCGACTTCAATGCCACGAGAATGTTTTGGAAAAGTGACGCAGCTCTTGGTGGACTGGTTTAGAAATTAACCCTTTACCTAACATGAAAAGCAGACGACACTTGCAAAAATAATTCTTGAATAACTATTTTTTTTCATTTTTTGTCTCAAAAACATAGGTTATGACCCCTCGTTGGAACGAGCTCGACGAGCTCATTCCAACGAGGGGTCATAACCTATGTTTTTGAGACAAAAAATGAAAATATTTTGAAAATTAATTGGCGATTTTTGAGAATAGCGCTGGCCGGTTTTGGCCGTTACGTTGGGTAAAGGGTTAATATAGCCCGTGGAACATGTTCTTCACCTTTATTACTGCCGAACAAACTGATGGTCCGGAACCAGGAAAATATTTCGGATATGAAAAAGGGCTTGATGTAAACAGGGCTACGCCACGGGTATGCCGTTCTTTTAGGATACCCGGCCAATAGCGCTGTTGGTCACGGTTCTCTTTGGAGAAAAATGAACCATACACTCAGAAAAACAGGTAATAAATTATCCAAATTGTAAGGATATAATTCAGTATGTATTATTAACCCTTTGAACTCTAGTGGTACCTTCCTTCCAGTTTAATGGCAGCAATTAGAAGAATCCAAATTCATTATTTGGGGTAGATCAATCAGTATTTTCAACGTGCAGTCTTGGGCTGCACGTTGAAAATACTGATTGGTCTATACCCCACAATATTTACCGAACAGACATTCTATATAATGACGTTATGGCGTATCATGTTCCTGGCCGGAAAAACGGCCGTTGGCATTCAAAGGGTTAAGAAAATAAATGCGGGAGAATGTTTCTACCATTAATTTAAAAAAGAATTGTGGGTGAGACCCCCACCCCACCCAACCCCTCCCCTCCCCTCCCCTCCCCGCGAGAAAAATCTGCACCATACACACAGAAATACAGCTAACAAATTACCCAAATTTTGAGGAAGTAATTGAGTAGATACTGTCAAGAAAATGAAGGAGAATGTTTCTCCTAGCATTAATCTAAAAACTTTTTCTTGGGAGGACCCTCAGACCCCACGCTTATCGCTTCGCGCCTTCGAAAGTTCGCTGGGTCCGTAACGCCCGTTCTATACAGTGCGTCGGGCCCGTTATCGCTCTCTGTGGCCCTGATCCCGGCAATCCCAAATGGCCGAGATACCCGTGGGGATCTCGATATTTCGGCATCTAAAGTAATACCAATACAAGTCAGCGTGATGGGCAACATGCGGTTAAAGACTCTACTTTATTTCTTCTCCATGGCCCTTCCCCACCCCCGACAAAGATACACACACACAATATAAAAATATTGTACAGCTGAGATCAATTTGCTTTTTATAATTGGATGACAACAAATATAACAATATCGAAAGATTTATCTTGTTTTCTGTCAGGTGAGAGCGTTCCGGTGTTCAAATGCTATTATCTTGGTTACGTGAATTAAAAATAGCCATGACGCGAACATCCGCATCAGGTGAGTTTATACGATCCAGCATGTTAGTTTGTACCTGCTCGAACACATGAATATATAATCCAGAAAAATGTAAATATTGCATCATTGTCGCCATCAGAAAATGTGGATTTTACTATTCGTTCGCACACATTCCCTGCTTCTAAAATGGGGGTGATATCATTAACCACCTTCAAGCAATATTACATTACACAAGGAACGGCCACACATTATTTTCTAAAAAAAACATAAGCTAAAATGAAAGAAACTCATTTAAATTAAAGCTGCATGCTGACGCCCCACTGGAACGAGCTCTTCGTGCACGCATTAGTAACTGGTTGTAAGCCGGGGAGTAGTGTTTTTTTAACCTTTTGAACCCGAGCGGGCGATTTTCCGGCCAGGAACATGATACGTCATAACGTCATTAAATAGGATGGCCGTTCAGTAAATATGTGGGGTAGACCGATCAATATTTTCAACGTGTAGCACGTTGAAAATATTGATTGGTCTATTCCAAATAATGAATATGGACTCTTCTAATTGCTGCCATTGAACTGGCATGGAAGATACCACCAGAGTTCAATGGGTTAATTGAACGAAATATAATAGCTAAGCGAACTTGGCGTGGTGCATTTCGTGTAGTCTGGCGAAAATAAGATTTTACCTATTACCCACGAACTCACGAATCTTGCACCATGAGTTGATAATATTTTTAAAACGAGTCAGAACTATTGTGCGTCTCAATGAGGACCCGGCGAATCGCGATTTTTTGCTCCAATAGAAAATCGGATCGAATTTGAAAAAAAAATTCACGGAAATTCGATTCGATTTTTTCCCCAGTTGTTGCGTCTGGTTATCGAGAATTTCTCCCAAAATGCGCGTGTTTAGTATGCAATACTTGTATTGCGCTAATAATAATAATAATAATAATAATAATAATAATAATAATAATAATAATAATAATAATAATATGGTTTTAAGCCGAGTTTCCACTGAACGTGCTCACGGGCTTTACAATAAGTACATGGCATCTAATATGAATATGTAACTAACTAGATATTATGGCGGGATAGGCTAATTTAAACAGATGGGTTTTCAGTGGCTTTTTGAACGAAACTATTGTGTGTGTACCGCCCCACGTCCGTATGAAGTCAACCAACTTCACATGGGCGTGGGCGTTGCGCAACGATCTAGTACATATACCTTACACTCTAAAACAATTTGGGTTAAAAATCAACCCAAATCAACTGGGTTGAGTGAATATGAACCCAATTGGGTTCATACTCACCCAACGCCGTCGATTTGAGGCGATTTTTAACCCAGCTGATTTTAGAGTTTAAGACAGAACACAACGAGGGTGGAATATAGGTACTGGAATGAACGACCCGAGATGGAGTTTTTTTTGTATTTCTTATATACAGGAAAAACTCCACTAAGGATAGTTGATTCCTGTCCCCCGTACTCTATCCGAGTTATGTTCAGTATTTATACCGCGATTAAACTTGACTTAAGTGAATGAAGCTGGTATTTTTAAACAAAAATATCACCTTCGGTAGTCTGATAATTTTTCTTGCTTAAAACCCTTTACCTAACATGAAAAGCAGACGACACTTGCAAAAATAATTCTTGAATAACTAATTTTTTCATTTTTTTGTCTCAAAAACATAGGTTATGACCCCTCATTGGAACGAGCTCGTCGAGCTCGTTCCAATGAGGGGTCATAACAATGTTTTTGAGACAAAAAATGAAAAAATAATGAACATTAATTGGCGATTATTGAGAATAGCCATGGCCGGTTTTGCCGTTACGTTGGATAAAGGGTTAACTATGTTTTGTGTCGAAGCATTTCATTCACGACATTACGTGATTCAGACAGGTAACGTTCAATCAGACACGTAAACGGAAATGTGATTGTTCACGAGATAAACGATATAAACCCTTATCGTGTGAAAAACGTCCGAACCCACGATATTTCAGCTTACTCACACGAAAATTTGTTTTATTTGTCTCGTTCCGGAATATCTTATCGTCTGTTGACGTCATGACAAAAGCTTGTTCCATGTTAATTTATTATAATACATTAAAGTGATTTTAGTTTATACCATACTTCTGTGCCAAACAAATGGGACCCAGAGTATGCAGTGGCGTAGCCAGTCCAAAGCAAGTGTGTGTGTGTGTGGGGGGGGGGGGGGGGGGGGGGGGGGGGGGTGGGGGTGGGGGTGGCGCAAACTCGCAGAGCCTGGCTTAGCTCCATTTTAATTGGGGTGGGTGAGGGGTGAGGAGTGGTGTGTGCGGGAAAATCTTTCCAAACCTTCACATTTCAGAATTTTGCGCCCCGAAGTTTGAGCTAGGTAACAACCAAGGTAACAATAATCAGGGTTTCCACCAGAGGGAAATAAATGTGTCCGATATGGGGCGGCCAAGGGTCGTCGATAGCACGGGCCGACCATGGTTGGGCCCGTGTTGGAAAAGTTTTGAATTCTAGGGTTCAAAAACCCCCATCTCCTTGCATCTGAGCGGATATTTTTCATGTACTGATGACTGTTTACTTTTTCACCGACACAGATATTAGGACAAGGAATCTAAAAATCTACAACCTAACCCCCATGGACCTAACCCCTTGCGATTTTTATGCCGTTTTTGAACATATTTCGAGGACCAACTTTGAGGGAAAGTGGGGGGAGGGGCGCGTCCCACCCAATCCCTCCCGTGGCAACGCCAGTGAGAGTATGTGCAAACATTGACAGTCTTAGTTGTCAATAGATAAAATTGTCACCCGTGTCTGTTCACGTAGTACAGGTTTTTAACTACCCGAAGCCAGCCATATCCCACGAGGCCGAACGGCTGGCTTCGAGTAGGAAAAAACCTGTACTACGTGAACAGGCACGGGATAACAAATATTATCTATTGACTAAAGTGAATTTTTTGATTTGATTGGTTGAGAGATACGTGGTATGAGACCATATTCATTGAAACCCACGATACGTCCACCCAGCCACTGACAAATTTTCCATACCCAGTGGAAGCCTCGTTCCGAAATCTACAAATTGTCCATACCCCGTAGAAGACGCGTCATTCCAGTTTTACAGTGTACATGTATTATATTTTAATTTTTTATCTCCAAAATATAGCTCATGACCCCTTATTGGAATGAGCTTGTCGAGTACCCTCTAATGTGGGGTTCATAAGCTATGTTTTTGAGACAAAAAAGAAATTCAATAATTTTTTTATACAAGTCATATCGGCATATTTTCACAAATACTCTTTTGCACAAAAATTCCACAGAAACCTGTATGGCTCAACAATGGAAGATAAAAGATCTCATGCTGTGTGTGTCCACACATGAAATAGATTGTACTTCTAAAAAGGAAAGCCAATAGATAAATTCGTTACCCCGTGTCTGATCACGTGGTACGGGTTTTTACCTACCCGGCCGAATGGGATACGGCTGGCTTCGGGTAGGTAAAACCCGTACCACGTGATCAGACACGGGGTAAGTAATAGTATCGCGTAACGTAAACGCAATCGTGGTATAAAAACCAAAGCAGCGCGGAAGGTGCTTGGGCAAACGGAACCAAATTGCAGAACTTCGAGTTAATTAAGTTTAGCTGAGGGGAGAATCGTCGCTCGTAACCAACTTTCCACTGAACAGCATCTTGTCCGACTAAAAGTTTTTCGGCCTTTTCTGTTACTTCTCCCAGTTATTATGAGCAACCCAAGAACATCCAACGGTCGTGTAATACACCACTGTAACGCGTATTCATTCCCCTTTCCACTACCGGGTACACTGCAAAAAATATAGGTTCTCTTTAGAACCAAAACTGGTTCTAATCTTGTCCCTGAGATGGAACCAGTTTTGTTTAAACAGAATGTATTTCAAATCAAAAAAATTTACCAAGATTGGCATTCAGTTTTAACAGAATATTACATGAAATGAAGTAGATTCGGCAGTAAACTTGGAGCTTATTCAACGCAGTCGCCAAACATTTTGAAACAAAGGAGATATGAACAGTTAGCATATCGAACCAGTTTTGGTTCTGTATAGAACCAAAACTGGTTCGATATGCCAACTGTTCATAGCTCCTTTGCTTAATAATGATTTGAGACAATCTCGTATGAGCTCTAAACTTACGGCTGAAACTCCCTCAATTTATGTTTAATTCTGTTAATATTTAATATTAATTTTTATAAATTTATTTGATTTGAAATAAATATTGTTTAAACAGAACTGGTTCCATCTCAGGGACAAGATTAGAACCAGTTTTGGTTCTAAAGAGAACCTATATTTTTTGCAGTGTACTTCTGGATACGTTATGTGAATCAAATTTGAGGAAGGACATAATGAAGATGAGTGCTAAATATATATATCGTTTTCGGGAAGCGAGCTGGGTACCTTGTTAATATTTATATATACCATGTCAGCATCGATTCAAAAATGCTATCAAATATCATTATTCTATCGATTTCATAGCTTGTGTCGAGTACCTGTGGTCAACCCCACCCTAACACACTGCTTGTAAGAGAGA
The DNA here is from genome assembly GCA_031216915.1 of Pictodentalium vernedei. Lineage (NCBI taxonomy): Eukaryota > Metazoa > Mollusca > Scaphopoda > Dentaliida > Dentaliidae > Pictodentalium > Pictodentalium vernedei. The sequence goes on from CM062292.1 coordinate 239,119,474, forward strand.
TTTGTCGTAGACATTCTGAATATTGCAAATGACGCATTATTATAAATTTACATCGTGCAAACACATAAAATACAGCAACACCCGCACGTGGTAAGAGGAGAAAGAAAACGAATAAAAATCTTTTTCGTGGGGTGGGCATGGATTGGCTATTATGTGGATATCTCTCGTCTTGGCATGTTTTGGTCACTTATTTACGAATCAGTGTTAATTATACCAACGGACACTGCATGCAGGTGCGAAAATGGACTTGGTAATTCCATCACGTGTCATGAAGAAGGTGTTAAGAGCTATCTATATCAGGGTGATTACAGACAAGGACTACGGGGTCTAATCAGCTAACGTCCGTATGGTAAATTTACCAGGTAGCTAAAATTAAATCCATCTGATTACTTCAACACCTGAACAGTTTAATGGTAGATTTTATATTATCACGTCTCAGCAGACTCTCTTCTCTGATATCAAATGTATTCATTGCTGATCCATACACACATTATGCAGTTGCTACATATCTGCCGATTCTATTCACAGCATTGTGAAGTTCTTTTGCCATTGGAATCTCGATGGTGTGACCTTGCATTGGGCCCCGCGAATCTTAAATTCCTCGTCAAATCGAAACCGAATCGGATAAGACAGAGGATTTCATATCGATTCGAATCTCGAATCGAATCTTACTCCTGGTCAAGTAGTAAATAGTACACCTTCTTTTTCACAGCCATGTATTATTACCAGTCTCCCAGAGTCTCCTCTCAAGTATTGTATTCAATACGGACTCGTCTGTTCGAGCAAGACAATCCAAAAACTGGAATATTTCAGAACGAAATCAAAGTAGTTTTGGAAGCGGAACCACTTTGATCTCTTCTTCTGTCATCAGGTCGCCTGTGCAGGAGACCTGATAACAGAAAAAGAGTTCAAAGAGAAGGCACTTGTTAGGATTTTAACCCTTTACCTAACATGAAAAGCAGACGACACTTGAAAAAAATTCTTGAATAACTCATTTTTTTGTCTCAAAAACATAGGTTATGAACCCTCATTGGAACGAGCTCGTCGAGCTCGTTCCAATGAGGGTTTATAACCTATGTTTTTGAGACAAAAAAAAATAAAAATTAATTGGAGATTTTTGAGAATAGCGCTGGCCGGTTTGGCCGTTACTTTGGGTAAAGGGTTAAGACCATCGCGATGATTCGAAACTTTCAGAATCAACGCGACTCGAATTGAATCGAATTGAATCATTGGGGAGATTTAAATCTAATGGAATTATGAAGCTTCGCAGGACTGTAATTTGTACTGAGTCTCTGGGGCACCAGATGCGATCATAGTGACGAAAACTTCCGAATCAGCGTGACTGGAATCTAATCGAATCCAATCGTCGCTACTATTTCGAATCCAAGGGAATTTTGAAGATTTCCAAGACCTAATTTGCACCAGAGGCCTGGGGTACTGGATACGAATTGGGACGGTGGGGGAATATAAAAGGGCCTCTGTTGAGCTTGGGGTGGAAACCCGTTTAACTCTTTTACTTCCACGCCCACTTTACTCATATATATATATGTACGCCTGTATGCGAGGACGTCTAATAGGATTTATGACGTACTTGAAACACTATCAATTGATTAATTGTCAGATGGTAGATTTGATCAGATGGTAGGTTTGATCTGCGCGTACCAGAACGTACAGATAATCATCATAAAATTGGTGACAATAGTCGCTTTTGGCAGCGTAAGTGTTAAAGCTGAGATTTACGCAATTCTTATTGTTATTTATTGGTGTTTAAGGTCACCTATTTCTGCACAATGGCTAATCATGACCGTGACAGTTTTACGGGTGGAGGAAGTCGGAGTACCCGGAGAGAATCACCGAGCAACGGCGAGCAACTGTCAGCTCCCCAACATACTAACTCCACACAAGCAGGGTTAGCATTGGTTGAAGACAGGTGCACCATCGAGGTGCACAGCATCACCGTGCCCCCAAGTGGGCAATGAGGGGGGAGGGGGTGAAGTGTTGCCGCAGTGTTCGCTGTTCGAAAACGATAGCACTCATCTTCGTTTTTCTTCCCTCAAATTTGATTCACATAACGTATCCAACAATACCCAGTATCAATGGAAAGGGGAATGAATAAGCTTTACAGTGGTGTATTACATGACCGCCGGGTGTTCTTGAGTTGTTCATGATATCTGGGAGAAGTCGCAGAAAAGGCCGAAAAACATTTAGTCGGACAAGAAAGTGCACAGTGAAATGAGGTTTCCGAGCGACAATTATCCGATTTATTATAAATAATTCGAGGTCCCATTGTCTATGGAGGGCAGATTCAAATATTAACCGTATGCCTTTATCAATTACTAATCTCGGATCCACATTTATTCATTTCTGGCGATCACATTTGCCGTTTATACATTTTTTTAACCTTCCCTTGGAATAAAACAAGCTGGAGGCATCCACAGAAGCACAATGACATCCCATTGGCTACTATTTATGCCGAGAGAATCATCGATGAAAATAAGCCAATGGGAGAATGGGGAAAGCTTTGCGCAAGTCGCGTATAGATCTAAGGACGCCGTCAACTTGTCAAAAGATGTCAAAGTTACGGCTAAAAAGTGTATAAACGTTAAATGTGAACTCCAGAAATTAATAAATGTGGATCCGAGATTAGTAATTGATAAAGGTATACGGTTAATATTTGAATCTGCCCTTCATATGCAATGGGACCTCGAATTATTTATAATAAATCGGATAATTGTCGCTCGTAAACCTCATTTCACTGTGCACTTTCTTGTGCGACAAAATGTTTCTCGGCCTTTTCTGCGACTTCTCCCAGTTATCATGAACAACCCAAGAACACCCAACGGTCATGTAATACACCACTGTAAAGCTTATTCATTCCCCTTTTCATTGATACTGGATATTGTTGGATACGTTATGTGAATCAAATTTGAAGGGGGAAAAACGAAGATGAGTGCTATCGTTTTCGAAAAGCGAGTTGTTTACCTTGTTAATATTTATATACCATTACAGGGGCATGTCAGCATGGATTCAAAAATGGTATGAAATATCATTTTTCTTTCGATTTCCCAGCTTGTGCCGAGTACCTGTGCTTAACATATGAAGATCTGATTCAGGAAATCTGGATTCAAATATGCTCGGCAGAAGGCCAATGCACAGCAGCTCCCCTCCCCCCTCCCCCCCCCCCCCCCCCCCCCCTCGTTATATTCTTCTTCATATTAATGGTTAATGGGGAACCTTTCTACTTTTATACCACAGCTCGCCTCTGGAGACAAAGCGTTGGTAACTTAGTAGACAGTGGTGTAGACACAGACGTACCCCCACCCACCCATCCACCACCACATAGTCTGTAGGATATGGCTGTCTCATCGCGAAGATTTTAAAGAGACAAAAATTCGCGATTTTTTTCATAGGTTATCCATTTAACAAAACCACAATTCCTATTTTGCAACAGTACCCTCATGTTTTATATATCATTCGTATGAAAGCGTCTGATTCGATTAAATAAATTAACTCCTAGTCGACAATTAATCGGATATTTGAAAAACGCGGCCGTAGTTTTTCTATCTGAACTGGTTAGCCGATCACCCGAGGAAAATTCCGAGGCCATTTCATTTTCCATATTCGTCGAAAACAGCTTTCGCTGAGGGACAAATGTGAAGTTGGTGTTCCCGATGCCTATTTATAGTGTACGCGTCAATAAAATTGATTTCGGATTGTCATTGTCGATAATTGGATACACAACTGCAGTTTATTTGAAACAATACAGAGGTTGTTTTTATCTAATAATGTCCAATTAGTGCTACAAATGTACAGTTGTTGTTCGTGGCAGTCATTTATTCAAACAGCAGCAGAAACTGCGTGTATTCAGAAATGATGCCAAGGGGATTTCCCGGATTTATTTTCATCCGATAACTTTCGGGTAACTTCGTTTATATTTTGCGCAATGTCGTGTTTTCGTTTGCATTAAAACTTTTTAATAGAGCAGATCAGCCCCCCCCAACCCCCCTCCCCATGAGTGGTCACGTGAGGGGAGGGGGCCATATACGTCACTTTTGTTTCCAAAACAAATTACACGTGGAACAATTAACCCTTTACCCAACGCAGACGACATCAAAATTTATTATTTTAAATATAATTTTTAATTTTTTTTTTTTTTAAATGTCAACAAAACCATATCATGTGACCCCTCATTGGAACGAGCTCGACGAGCTCGTTCCAAAGAGGGGTCACATGATATAGTTTTGTTTTCATTTTTCGAAAAATAATATTTTTTCAGCTGCTGAATTTGCATATTACACGGCGAATGCGGGCGATTTTTTGGGTAAAGCGTTAGCACGCACAATCCTAGTCAGTAAATGGCGAACGTGAACTCGACTCGTCAAATAAACAGATACTGGTACATTGCGCGCATGACCGTTTGTGTTAAAATTAACTTTTATGGTAAGTATCAGTTGTAATATTAGTAGTAATAAAATTATGGTAAAAACCATGTGAAACACAGAACTTAAGGTTAAGAACACACTGATATGTGACTACGTATAGTTGGAATCGAGTTGAGTATCTTCGTTGCTTTTCAAAGCCATACTGAGCTACCATTTCGAAAGTTCAACATTCGAAATGCATTGATATATTAAATAAATTACAGTTAATACCTGTGCCATAGATGTTTGCATGGATGAGTTATACGAAAGGAAATGAGTGCCATCTGAAGCGATTGACGGCAACAGCCAGGCCTGAAAAGAAACAATCTGACATTTGTAGAATGAGGTTCGCAGAGGGTGAATTTGATGATGCTATCCCATACAGTGGGCCAATTTACCCTTTGGGTACCTCTTTCTGTTTAGTTTTGAGACCCTGATTCAGATTGAGGTTCACAGAGGGTAAATTTAGAGATGCTACCCTGCAGTGCAGGGTAGCATCACTAAATTCACCCTCTGTGGACCTCATTTTGCAGATGACAGTCTGTTTATTTTCTGGCTTGGTTACAGTCTTCGTGGCTCCCAGTTTCGCTCCACATATGTTGGAGACAAATGTGATCTTTGCCTACCCCAGCTTGACCAAACATGGGGAATGCTGATGAAAGAGTTTCGAAATTTAAGTTATTTCGTGTTGCTCCCGATGTCTTGCACTTTGCATGCAGTGGGTTTTTTTTACGTGCTCTTCCAGATACAAGCAAAATCTGAGGAATTTCGTTGGTAAATTTGGTAAGCAGAAGGAAAATTGGTATTTGGGCTGAAACGGAAGAAATTTGGTTGTCCAATCTGAAATCTGTCGAAAAACTTTATTGGTATGTTGAAATATTTGGGGCGTGTACCCTCTATCTTACGAATAGAACAATCTACCCCCCCCCCCCCCCGGGGCATCTAATCCGCTAGGAATTGGGTTCGGGTCCCTGGTGGTATTAACAACGCAACCAAAATAAATCATTTTGTTTTCTCTCGTTTAATTTTGGCGATTAACGACACATTCAACAGTCAAGGTCATATTGTGCTGGAGAATTTGGGTGAAGTCAGTTGCAGCATATAGGGAGAACCACCGGGCAGCCAGAAGTAACTACCGGACTCTCCGACTTACTACCCTGGAAGAGCAAATTGATATCTAAGACTCCAAGCAAGACAAAAATGTCCTGATTGGAAAAAACTGTTGGGCTGGGGCTGGGTGGTGGAATGTTACACCCTTACCATCACCCCCTTAGCGACATCCCTGCTCACACATTGCGGCATAATGCCAAACTTGGGGTTCACAAATCGGGATTCACAAGACTATCCTTAAACACCACACGCTGCGCAGTTTATACGATAGTGGCTTTTGTTGAAATTGGCTCTCGCCGTCACCCGAAACGAAGGCATTCCACGTGTGTGGTTTGCAGTGAGATATCAAGCGATACAGCCAATTGTTCCTACTAACCCAAACCTATAGAACTTTTAACCCCGGGTGGATTGAATTGGGAACATTATGGTTCTTGAACTTCTATGAACTTGAAACTGTTTTTTTTTTTCAGTGTGATAAGTTTCGTCCAACCGGGTGAAGAGTTTGCGTCGTAACTTTCCGAAAAATGGAGTTACTGGTGTCAAAATGCCACCAGCAGGTAAACTTGAAGATAAGTAATCTCATACGAGCAAGCATGGTGGTATGTAACGCACAGGCTATCAGTGATATCAGTGTTGGTGAATCATCAAAGCTTATTAACAGAAGATTACAACTTCGTTTTATCTTCTGTGTTAATCCCACTTACAACCGTTTCGACAAATTTCCACTCCCTTCAACCATTTTTTTTTTATTTCTTCTCTTCACTCTTCATGCAGTCTCAATTTTAAATTTAACGCAATGTTAATTTTTTGTGATTTGTTAACTGAACAAAACTACCCTTAAAATTGCGGTAAATGTATTTACAATCAACTGCTGTTATTTCTACCGTAATTTTTACGAAAATGCCTGTTAATACTTCAAGTTCATATGATGTGGAGTAAAGCATTTTTCAGGACGAACGCAATCAACTCTTTAGAAACGGAATCAAGAAATAAAAAAATGCAAATTTTTTAAGGTTGACGAATTAATATATTTAAGCTGCAGCCATACGGCTGCAGCTTAAATATATTAATTGGTCCACTCTGCATGGCAAATTAACAGCCCCCTCCCACCCCACCTCCGTGTAATGAAACGAAATCAATTAGCGATCGAAAAATAGATCGACATTGTCAGAATTAGTCAAAGCGCGTTTTCACCGTATTATTTTACGGTAGAAGTACCGACATCTTATTGCCAGTACTTTTTTTACCATATTTTTGAAGGAATTTGTTTTACAGTGTAGAAGTAGCAATGCTGTTGATTAACTATGAGAAAATGTCTTTATAGTTATTAAATACCGATGAGGTGATAATTTCTTGGAATTTGTCGTTAAATACCGACGTTGTAATAATTTCTTGAAAAGTACTCCCAGAGTTACAGTCTGTATACTGAAGGGAAATTAAGCGTATTAGAAAGCCCAGCCCAAAATGTAATAAGATATGTCATAGGCAAAGGATGTGATAACAAAACGAGTCTTTGACAGAAAAAATGATAACTGCTGGGAGGAATACGAACGCGAAGCTTAACCCTTTACCCAACGTAACGGCCAAAACCGGCCAGCGCTGTTCTCAAAAATCGCCAATTAATTTTCATGATTTTTTCATTTTTTGTCTCCAAAACATAGGTTATGATCCCTCATTGGAACGAGCTCGTCGAGCTCGTTCCAATGAGGGGTCACAACCTATGTTTTGGAGACAAAAAATGAAAAAAATAGTTATTCAAGAATTTGTTTTGCAAGTGTCGTCTGCTTTTCATGTTAGGTAAAGGGTTAACTAGTCAGCTCTCACGTTCATCAGCGCGAACGGTACCACGGCAAAAAGAGGAGGGACCACATG